>VZQC01001595.1:757635-1111763 GCA_009823505.1 Rhizomys pruinosus | reverse complement strand
AGCCCCAGCTGTCCTGGAACTCACTCTGTAGACCAGGCTGGCCTTGAACTCACAAAGATCTGCCTGCCTCTGCCTCCCAAGTGCTAGGATTAAAGGCGTGCGCCACCACGCCCGGCTTGCATGGTGATTTCTAATAAGCCATTAAATGCAAGGTGTGAAGCTCATGAAAACATATGAGGAAGTTCAAGGATTAAAGGTTGAAGAGACAAAGAGTTAAGTCAATAAAGAAGTCTTGGGAAGAGCAGCAACAGAGGTAAAAGGGAAAGCAAGAGTGTATGTGGGTAATAAGAGTCAAAGAGAGGAGGTGGATGACTGTGCTGAGGGCAGAGAAGAGCTTTTGATATGGCCTAGTGGGTATAAGCACTTGTCTCCAAGTCTCATGAACCCACATCGTGGAAGAAGAGAATCCACTCTTATAAGTAATTCTCTGAGCCCACATATGCATTCTGGCATGCATGCACCTCCCCTTCACACACACACACACACACACACACACACACACACAGGAAAGAAAGAAAAAATGTAAGAAGGATGAATTGGATTCATAACACAGGACATCATTTGAGATATTATCAAGATTAATTTGATAAGGTGAAAGGATGTAAATTATATTACAATCCACTGGAAAGTTAAAAAAGCCACTTTTGATGAAAACAGACCACTTTCAGTCAGTAAGTAAATGAGAACTGCATAAACATGCAAAACAGCTGCTTTGTGCTGGCAAGGAAGATACACAGAGATAAAATTCTTGAAAGAAGGGAATTTTGGAAGGTGAGTGCCATATTTCTATCTGCTTTTTCCCTGTAGAGGTTTTCCACACTGTAGAATTTGGAAATAGGGCCCTAGTAGAAAGTCTTGCAGGAACAGACTACCGTAGGAGTTCAGGACTCAGACTTGAGATACAAATTGTCTGAGAATAAATTCCTTTGCAGCAACACTGTTATTACACACACATATTGCCTGCCAGCCATGGCACAATGTTGAAAACTGTGCAGGAGTGTGGCAAGACTACAAGATGCACAACAGCTAGAACACTGAAGAGCTGGCTACAGACTTCAGCAGCACACAGAGCTAAGGGGTCAGACGTTAACTTGAAGTTCCACAGACTTGAAGAAACTTTACCAAATATCACAAAACTTCAATATAAGCTCCACTAAGGTAGAAAGTATGGAGATTTTCATTTTTGCTAGATTTTTTTTTCAAACTGCTCAGAACAGTGACCAATAATTTCTGACTAATATATATTTATGGTTTGTTGACACAATTTATAAATCTCCATATTTGTTAGAGTCTCAAAAACATTTTTAGGGGAACTTAAACTTATCACTCTGTCATTGGTCCATATAAGCTTGACTGAGAAAAATATTCTTCTTCTTTTCTTTTTGTAATCCTCCCTTTTCTTCCTACCCAGTGAATCTTCTAGAGATTTCTAGAAAATTACATTTTCAAGTGAATGCTTCTAAGTAATTAATTTAACCAAAATACCTTGGCAAAAACTTAACTCAGGTTAATGACCCAAAGCTGAACGCTTGATTAGGCCATAAGGGTTAGCTGAGAAACACAGAACAAAACTTTTAATATTTTATTTATATCCGAAACTCAAGTTGTACTAAAATGAACCACTAGTTGGCATGCCTCATTTATTAGAACTGGCTCTTCATTCTAAATTAGCTAAAAACCCCTCTTCTAGGGTATCATTATATCATTCATGCTTTATTGCTATAAATATAAAAAATACATTAAGAGCATCCATACACAACTTCACATTAGGCCTGAATCCAGAACTGGCAGCACATATCAGAACAATTACCAACAGAAAAGGTTCATTTTGTGTTTCCCTTTCATTATACAAAGGATTGGATAACAATGAATTTACTATTCTGTAATAAAATTGCCCATTTTCAGAACTTTAACTGATGGAGAAAATTGTTTTGTTGAAAATGAAAATAGAAAGTATAAGTGTAACTAGATGAATTTATATCTAATTATCCACTTCTCAGCTTTCAGGAAGGCAATATTGGGATATTTAAGTTGAAATGTTCTGCCCAGAAATCAATGTAATAGAAGACTGATTTTCTTTTATTTTTATTTCTGTATTCTGTAAGAAAGACTGATTTTCTATAGAAAATGTTTCTTACTGTTTTGGGCCATATTCCAATTTCCAACTATAGACCTATTGAATAAAGTTTCATATCAATTCAATTTCGGTATTAAAATATATTTTGAAGAGCAAAGAGTGAGATCTTAACCTATAATAAGTGTCAGTGCTGACTCCTAGAAATATTACAAGATTGCAGTTATTTAATTCCTGTTTCAAATGATCTAACTTGCGTAAAACATCATCGAGAATTAACCATATTATATGAGATTACATCCTTTCTTTGGATTTCCCAGAAGCACCTGTTCTGGGTTCTGGCTGATTCTACGACTGTTACAACAACCAGCTCTAAAATAAGAAAAATGAGCCCTAGAAAAGGAAATGAAAGGAAATGTGTAGGTCCTTCTAAATAAGTGTTCATATCTTTTTAGTGTCACTCCTGTATTAGTTACTTTTCTATTGCTGTGATAAAAAGACTGACCACAGTAACTTATAGAAAGAAGAGTTTATTTCCAGTTTTCCACTGCATAGAACTCCATTGTATACATGTACCACATTTTCTCTATCCACTTGTCAGTTGAGGGGCACCTGGGCTGGTTCCAGCTTTTTGCTATTGTGAACAGAGCTGCAATAAACATAGCTGTGCATGTATCTTTGCAGTAAGATGTGTCTTGTGGGTATATACCCAGGAGTGGTATGACTGGGTCAAATGGAAGGCTCATTTTGAGTCTTNCCCCGCTGGAAGGTGGGGCTGTGGGGGTTTGGGCACAACAGCCTGCAAATTGGTTTTACATGAAGGATGCTTGTACTCATGGATTATCACTTATAGCTAAAAAATGGAAAAAAAAAAAACAAACTGAGAGAGATATGCAGGATAGTCATGGCAGAATGCATGATCTTGGTTGGGGTGGGGTTGGGGGGGAGGGGAAGGGGAGATATGCCTGAACCGAATTGGAAAATGATGTATGAAATGCACAAAGCATCAATAAAAAAATGTTAAAAAAAAAAAGAAAGAAGAATTTATTTGAGCTTACAGTTCCAGGTTGCAGAGAGGTTACAGTACATCATGGCAGGGAGGCATGGTGAGCTGGCTGGAGTAGAAACAGAAGGCTAAGCATTCACATCTTCAAACAGGCACAGGAAGGGGGAGCAACTGGAAATTCTGCAAGGCTTAAGAACTCTCAAAGCTGGCCCCAATGAAACACTTCTTCCAGCATGGCCACACTTTCTAAAACCTCCCACAATAGCGACACCAACTGGGAACAAAATGTCCAAATAATTGGAGCCTAGAGTGGACATTCTCAGTCAAACCACCACATTCTATTCCCGTGGCTTTTTTCACTAATTAGTGGCATATTGATTTTGGCATTAAAGACAGGGTATAAGTGGAGAAAGAATGCAGTAATGGAAATGAATGGCCTTTATGGAAACACCATGATTGTCAGCAGTCATACTCTACACACACAGGTTTTTGTGTAAGAAAATAGTATTTTTGGAGCTATATAGAGTAACAGGGATGATATCTGCCTTCTTGGGAGCAATTCATCACAAAAGAGACCATGTATAAGACAATGGTCTTCCGAAAGAGAAAAGGGTAGCACAGGTCAGCGATCCAAAGAGACAGCAGATGGGGCAACACAAAAGACACCCCAGTTTATAAAGCTGAAAAGAGGAAGTAACCCACAACCACCAAGCACATATCTCAAACCACTTTTCTCCTGCTTTTTCAGCATATTTAAAAGCATCCTTTTATCCAAGAACAATTCGAATATTATACGCTATGGTTTAAGAACTTGGAGCTGGCGAAGGACTTAAGTAGGAAACAAGGAAACTATTATAATAAAGTCAATAAAGAGTAAAAAGTAAAATGCTATGTGGATTATTTGAAGGATGGTTGACAAAGTAGATCCATGTTTAGATGGAATGACCATTAAAGTCATTTATAAGAGACAGTTGGGTAATTTTAAAACTATGGTAATTATTTTTATTTTATGTTATGAGTGTTTTGCATGCTTTGTATGTAAGTGCACTCCTGTCATGGGTGCTGGGAACCAAACCCAAGTCCTCAGTAAGAGCAGTCAGTGCTCTTAACCACTGAGCCAATTCTCCAGCCCATGAGTAAAATTTTTGATAAATGAGGGATATGAAAGCTAGAGTAAAGCATTCTAGATTGGAGACATAGCAAACAGTGCATTTATAACTTTGAGATGGAATTGAGATGCAAACAGACAAACATAATTGAGTTACGGGAATTTGGCAGTAAATGACTCAAATGTGTCAGGCAAGAGCCAAATCATGGCCAAACCTTAGAGGCTTTGGAGTTTAGTATTTTATTCCAAGTAGATTGTATTTAAGAGTTAGACAGGCCTTGAACAGATGAATTGAATGACTAAATTTTTGTAGATGTTTCTCTTAGTAGTGGATGTCTCACAGAAACTTATTCTCTGTGTTGGAACAGTTGTGGAACTTTGTAATAATCTCTATCTGTTGTAAAAGCAAGCTTCTTTGGGCCAGGGAGATAGCTCAGTGGTTAAGAACACTGACTTTTTCTGCAGAGGACCCAGGATCCATTTCCAGCAACCACATGGGAGCTAGCATGGTAGATCTTCCTCTACGAGATCCAAACCCCTCTTATAACCCATATGGGCATATAACCCTGTGTCTGAATTATACCCTGTCTTCAGAAATTGGGTCTTGTCTTCAAATTCTGGTAGATAATCAAGGGTCATGACAATAGCCTGTGTTATTTTGGGAGTCTCTTGGACTACCTAGAACTGTGTTTCTTGTTATATAGCCTTCAGCTACACAGATGTTTATATATATATATATATATATATATAGTATAATATATATATTTGTGTGTGTGTGTGTGTGTGTGTTGTACAACCTGTACACCTAAGGCTCAGGGAACATAATGGAATAGGGGGCAGATAGAATATTAATGTATCTCTCAACTCTCACCAGCAAAGCTTTCTCATGCAACAGAAAGTGATTAACACAGAAAGCAACAATTGCTCAAAATGTAGAGAATAAGACACTGCAGAGTGCATGTCCCTGGATAGGACTCCTGTATTAAACCTCTACCTTCTAGAGCTCAGGGACCATTTTGGAGTAGTGGGGCTGAAAGACTGTAGGAACTGGGGATGGATGAACTTGGGATGTTAACTTGACATGATGGATCTTTGCCCAATTGAGATTGTATGAATTCCAGTGGGGGGGGGGTGCTGTGGAAGGGTGCCAGTGGGGAAGGAGGTATAAACAAAGGCGATTAAGATTGACTGAGATGTTCTGTATGAAATACACAAAAATTCAATTAGAAAATTTAAAAGAAAGATGCTCAAGGAAGATCTCCTTGAGTAGATGGTATTTTTTAAGATCTAAAGAAGGTGAGAAAACAAAACAAAGAGTTATCTGAGTGGTCCAGGCAGATTGAAAAGTAAAGGGAGTTCCGAGTGGGGCTGTCAAGGTCAAGGAACAGCAAGGATGCTGATAAAGCTGAAGCACAGTGAGTATAAGAGCAGCAGTAGCAGCAACAACCAGAGCCACCGAGGAGCTAGGCTGCATAGACCCCACAGAAATGGGCCCCATGGGGGTTTTCATACTAGACCATGGTGGAAGCATATCTGTTATCTTGGGTTTTCACCAGCTCACTCTAGAGTCTCTGACAAGATTAAACCAAAGTGGAGTAAGAATGATCTATACACCATTTCATCCAGGTAGATGTTGGTGGCTCCTCTTAGGGCAGGAGCCACACTGGTGCTGAGCTAGGGAAGGCAATGTGTAGATGAACCAGGAGGCAAGATGGTTTCTGCACCTGTTCATTTTGAAATCAACATTCAAGTAGAGTAGGCAATAGGCTCCATGTAGAGTTCAGTAGAGAGGTGTAGGCCGAGTCATAAACAAATCAATGGCGTCTGCAGCCATAAGACTGGATAACCTCAACAAGAGAAAATGTAAGTAGAAAAGATGTGGGGGAGACAGCATGGAAGGCCCCCAAGGAGTAGAAGGAACTCCAGCAGAATGTGAGCTGTACAAGTCAAGTGAAGGATGCATGTACAGCAAATTTACATGAACATTCAGCTGGGCCAAATACAACCTGGTTTGCTTCATAGTCAGTGTGTGTTCCTTGGCAAGACAAACTTTGGACAACCTCATCCTCATTAATTGATGGTTTTAAGATTGTCTGAAGGAGAACTTGTCTTATCCCAATAGTCTGCTGACTTATTTGCTTGAGAGCCAGGAAAACATGTATGTTCTGTCTATTTGTAACAAACATATTACAAAATGTTTATACCCATTATAACTTTGTTTTTATAACAAGGAGAGTCAGTCTGAAAAATTGTTGCTCTAAAAAAACCTAAGAGTACAGCTTGTGGTTCAAGCACCCTTATAGTGATTCTAGTAAGTTAGAATACTATTTTGCTTTCAGTGCCCCAAGTCTTAGAGGAGTGACTGACAGAGCTCCTATTTGCATAGCAATATGGTGTATCTGAACTGGAAAAGTGCACACTACAGAAGTCAAGAATCATTTCTCCAAATTGCAGAGGACTGCTTACCAATGTTGATAGCACAAAACATACTTTAGAGAAGCACACACCTTTTCTGTTCTACTACAGGTTGCACTGCTACAAGCAATACTGCTGCTGAATTTAGAGTGTCAGACAGACAAGTTAACACACCAAAAGCCAGGAAATAAGTTTATGTACATGTTTATATACATGTATATGAATGAAATCTTTGCATATTTATATATTGGTGGAATAATATGCAATGAAGTCTAGGTTATAATTACAGTTATATTTAATATAGTATATGTAAACTATGGAGTATGGGTATCCATTGTTCTAATGAGACATTATTTCATTTTCAAAATGATCTAATCTCATAAAATAATATCCTATTTGAATCTAAAACTGAATTTCGTATCCTTTCAGGTGTCAGCATTTCCACTGCATATTGTATTGGAGATCTCAGAGAACTAATTCAGTAAAGAAGATTAAATATTTATACACATCTAAGACCGATCACTTTCTTCCTTTTTTGGATTTAGAATTTCCACTCAGCTTTTCATCCTGAGTACACAAAGCTAATATACACAAACTTAATGAAATTAGGGATATTAGCCTGTCATAATTAATGCCAAGTGAAAAAAAATCATTTTTACCACTAGGTTGAAATGGGAGTTTTTTTGTACTCTTGTTTAATTATCAAATTTCAAGTTTAATATGAACCACCAATTCCTGGAGCTTTAATCGGCTTCATTTGTGTTTTAAATAATTATTATTTAATCATGTATTATGCATTACATGGATATTCATAGAGAACCCAAGTTTCAATTACTTGTCACTTCAAATTACACACTCCCAGTAATTAGCTTTTGGCTCATAATCCATAATGGAATAGACCCAAGTTAATAAACGTTGGAGAAAAAAACTATACAGCCAGTTTGGGCTGTGTAGATTATAAAATTGTTCAATGTGTGTTTTTTACTATATTTCTCAACAGGAATTAAAGATTGCCTATTCATCTTTCTAAATATCCCTCAAGTGAAATGAGAGAGAATTAAGATTACCTGTCCAGGTAGAAGGCATGTAGCTCAGGTGAGAGGGATTCATCATTGACCTACTTTAAAACACTTTTAAGCCGGGTATGGTGACACATGCCTTTAATCCCAGCACTTGGGAGGCAGAGGCAGGCAGATCTCTGTGAATTCAAGGGCACCCTGGTCTACATAGTGAGTTCCAACACAACTGGAGCTACAGGGAGACCCTGTCTCACAAAGACCAGCATGGTGGTGCACGCCTTTAATCCTAGCACTTGGGAGGCAGAGGCAGGTGGATCTTTGTGAGTTCAAGCCCAGCCTGGTCTACAGAGTGAGTTCCAGGACAGCTGGGGCTACAGGGAGACCCTGTCTCGAAAAGACCCCCCCCCAAATAAAAGGCCAAAAAGAAAAACAAACAAAAAACAAAAAATCCCACTTTTAATCCAGCCAAGAATTACTTCCAAAAAGTAGGAAGTAGTATTATATTTATATTTAGAGTAAAATCTGCTATCCTCTATGACCTATGAGGCTTTATACCAATGACTCTCAAACCTGCTGAGCACTATGTTCAGCCAGCTGTTATAAGTCAGATTCCATGAAAGGTAAGGATAGAGGCTGTAAGCAACTTCAGGGACCAGCAAGAGCCAGGTACAGCTGTGTTTGAGACTGCTGCCTTATCTGATCATGTCCAGTTATGAATGGATCAAAACACCAAGTGATCAGATTCCACTAAATTGGAAACTGTGGGAACTTGGCACTCAGGAGAAGTTAATAAATACTTGTGGGGATTTTATTCGAAGATCAGTATTCCAAGCTGTTCAAGGTATGTTTTACCTACAAGAACCATCAGCATCACCTGGGAGCTTGTTAAACCTCAGAAACCTCAAACCATCCCTGACATTCTGAATCAGAATCTGCATTTTAACATGATCCCCCAACTCTAGGGTAGTGCTTCTCAACCTTAGCTGCAAATCAGAATCACTTAGAGGAACATATCAATATATATAAATATGCATGTTTGGTGACCTGAGCATGTGGTCCTCACTTCTCATCTAACATGAGAGTTCAACTTTGGGTGGTTTTTATCTGCCAGTGATTAGAAGAGGCTTTAAGAAAAGGGTCTATATTGTTAACATTCGGCAAAGGTGTTTGAAACACCTTTGGCCTAATCACTATGATCTGCACTCACACAGGCTTGGGAGAATCATGATGTCTGAAATAACTGAGTCTGACAGTTGCTTCCATCTGTATGGAGTACTTGCATATTTGCAAGAGAACTTTCCTGTCTGCTTAAACTGTCAGTCAACACTGTCTCAACTCCTAAGTAAGAAATTGGGAAACAGCCAGGTTGGTGGCAACCAACTTTAACCCCAGCTCTTTGGAGGCACAGACACATAGATCTCTGTGAGACTGAGGCTAGTCTGCTCCACATAGTGAGTTCCAGACCAGCTGAGACTACAGAGAGACTCTGTCTCAAAAAAAGAAAAAAGAGAAGAAAAAAAGAAATTGGGATATGCAGAAATAAATTTAGGTAAAACTTTATTTGGCACAATTATAAATCTACTTACAAGATAATAGATGACATGACTTTGAAAGATGCTTTGGAAGAGCTTTTCTGTCACCGTCTTAAAAACCACTTGTTGGGACAGGAGAGATGGCTCAATGGTGAAGAGCAGAGGACACATCTTCAGTTCTCAGGACCGTCATGGCAGCTAACAACCATCTGTAACTCCAGCTCCAGAGGATATATGCCCTCACCTCGCCTCCATGGGCAATACACAACATGAGTGCACTTACATGCACGCAGACAATGCATTCATAAGCTTAAAATAAAAATAATTAGGCCGGGCGTGGTGGCGCATGCCTTTGATCCTAGCACTTGGGAGACAGAGGCAGGCAGATCTCTGAGAATTCAAGGCCAGCCTAGTCTACATAGCGAGCTCCAGGCCAGCTGGGACTAAAGGGAGACCCTGTCTCAAAAAGACAAATAATAATAATAATAATAACAATTAAATATTTCTTAAAACCATTTAATGTTTGAATGCATATCTTTGTTTCTACACAGCCCCTCCTTTCTTACTTGGATTCACAATCTATTGCCTTACTTTGAAATCTCATTAATCCTGAGATAAATTTTATATATATGGAGAGAGAGACAGAGAGAAAGGTTCAGTATGTCAGAATAAGTGCAGGATATTGTCATTTCTGAGTAGCATAAAACTTTCACATTTGGAAGTCTTACTAAAAACCAGACTGTCCTATTATAAAATGTGAGTTTAATCTAAGAAACAATATAAAATAGTTCTTAAAATGTGGTCCTCATTCAAAAGACATTTTTAGAATGGGCAAAATTTTGAGTACATGAAAGAATGAGTTTGTGTTCTTTGATTTTAAGCCTAAATCTAAACAGCCTTCAAAGCACTATGAAGGCTTAGCACTTTCCTATATTCCTTTGAAAGCAGAAGTTGGATTGGTTTATGTAATTTCTATTAATTTCACATCTTTACGTATTCATATATATGAAATGAATGGTGCTAGGACACATGAGAAGTCTACTAGTTACTACTGCTAATATGGATTATATGTGAAAATTTCATGTAATCATTTCTTGGTCCCAAGTTTCAATTGGTGCATAGAAATTTGATCATACCTTGATGGAAGACAAGTTCCAAGTCTATTCTTTTTTGGGGGGGAGGGGGTCTTTATGATCTTTTTGAGACAGGGTCTCCCTTTAGTCCCAGCTGGCCTGGAGCTCACTATGTAGAACAGGCTTGTCTTGAATTCACAGAGATCCACTTACTTCTGCCTTCTCGAGTGCTGGGATTAAAGGCCTGCACCACCACCCTCAGCCCAAGTTTATTCTTTTTTTTTAAATGTCTATTTTTATTTATTTCTGTATGTGTATGAATGTACTGTCTGCATGCAAGTTTGTGCACCCGTGTCGTGCAATGCCGCGGAGGTCAGAAGAGGGTGTCGGATTCCCCTGGAACTGGAGTTCTCCTGGAATTGGAGTTTCAGACGGTTCTCGGCCACCATGTGGGTGCTGGGGATCGAACCCGGGTCCTCTGTAAGAGCGGTCGACCCTCTTAACCGCTAGGCCATCTCTCCAGCCCCCCAAGTTTATTCTTTAGTTAACTACTTCGACAATCTGGGACACTGTGAAGAACACAACTTTCTGACATCTACGGTGAAATTAAGGACATTCTCTGAAGCTTAGATAAACATTAATGTACCTATACTTTGAAAACATTTGTTCATATGATATTTCTAAAATCTGCATAGTCTGTTTGTTGTTTATTAAACAATTTGGCCTCTTTTTAAGTGCCAGACAACCACAGTATCATATTTCTGAAGGAGAGTGGTATAAGTATTTTTCTTTTTTGTCCTTCAATTCTTATGTTGCCAGTAAACAGAACTGTTCAGACAATAATACATACTTTTATAGTATCTGTCAAAATGAGGTATCAGATGCCTCTCCCACTTTTAGCATGATGTTTATTTAATATCATCCTACTGATTTTCATTTCTATGGGCTCTCCTGGTATCCAAGAAATAATAACTATGTTCATGATCTGCTCACCCTAGCTTTACTTCTTAGACACTAAGAAACACAGGACAGTCAGTAAAATCTCCCTAAGCTTCTGTTTCCTTATAGGTGAGTAGAAATGACAATTATATTGATCTTAACATTAAGATAAATGATTCAGTCATTTGTTCAGGAAATAGTTATTGAGTGTCTGCTACATGCCCTGTCCTACTAGTAGCAGGTGTTAGGAACATGGTAATGAACCAAACAGAGCAGGCCCTGTGCTCATGGAGCTTATGCTCTTGTGACAAGAAACAGGCTGCAGCACACTCAGAATGACCAGCACTCAATAAATAGTTCCTTCTACACATAGTTATTCAGCACACTTTAGAGCTAATGTGAGTTAAAAATGGTCATCTAATGCAAATAGTCTCTTGAATATTTACATTCCAATTAGTGCTTTACTATATTCTTTTTCCAAGTTTGCAATGAACAGATATTACTTAGGTAATAAATTCACATTAACAACAAAAGAGCAATGATATAATTGAATATACACCTAAAAGTATTTTCATGGTGTTAAGCAGAGGGAGGTAGGAACTAGGTAATCATTCCACACACAGGAATTGCCACTATTTCCAGCATACATGCACATTTTCCAGCTCCAGTTCATTCTCTGTTCTTTCGGAATCCCTTGTCTGATCTTTCCTGAACCTCCTTCTTTGTGGATGCACAAGTCTGTTTTTTTTTCTATTTTCAAACTTTTGTTTGATTAATAGTAATTCTGAATTTATTTCATTCATCTACACTCACATATTCTCAATTCTCTTACTGATATTTGTCCTTTTGGTAGCCAGCTTTTAGTGTTTCTTGGTTTTCTATTTACTCATTTATTTTATGGCACTAGGGATTGAATATAGGGCTGCACACATATTAATAATGCATCCTATGACTGGGCTTTACCCTCAGCCCCACTTCTTAGTTTTCTGTATGTTATCTTCTAGTTATATTCTGAATACTCTATTGTAGTTATATTTTCCCAATCTTTGTATGCTAAATATTATACTTACTAATGTTCTTCCTTCTCTGTTGCAATCGTAGTGTTGCTAAATCCCAGTGCCTGCTTTTTCTTTGAATTATAGTGTTATCGCTTTGTTGAGAATTTCATACACGTATATACTTTTATCAGGTCCTCCCTATCCTCCCCAGCACTTATCCTTTCCAACTTCCTGTGCTCTCCATTTTTATAAAGTTCACTGAGTTCATTTAATGTGGCCGCTATTTTCATCACTATAGGACATCTACTGGAGCATGGCGAGCCTTTTAGAGGCCACATCCCTGGGGAAAACTTACTCTCCCTCCCCAAGCAGCTATCATTAAAGAAGTAGTTTGCTTGCCCTAAATTAACAGCTTCCAGAATCCCAGTAAGTATTCTTCCCCAAATTTTTCTCCAAAATCATGATATTGTTCTATTACTTTGTTTTTTTTTTTCTGTAATTAATTTTCTTGCTTCTTTTGCTGATTAGATTTTCTCTTTGCTTTTGATATTTGTGTCAACATGCCTGTGCTGATTTGATTTGAACATTTGGTATATGGTCCCCAGTTACCAGTATGGTTTGGGGAAAATCATAGAACCTTTAGGAGGCGTGGTCTTGTTGGAGCCCCGCTACATCACTGGGGTAAAGTTTTGGGAGTTTGTAACCTCTTCTTTTTTTTCAGTTCCTCTCTGCTTCTCCTGCATAGATGAAGATGTGAGTTTTCTACTCCAGCTGCTTCCTCCTGACATATTTTCCCCATCATTATGGACTCTCCCTTTGTAAATGTAATACTAAATAATCTCTCTTCGGTGAGTTACCTTGGTGTTTTATCACAGCAATGGAAAAGAAACTAAGACAAAAAGTTGGTACCAGAGAGTGGGTCCATGCTGTAAAGAACCTGACCTTGTTGGTTTTTGGAAAATATGAAAGACTTTGGAACTGTGGATTAGAAAAGCTGTTGACTATTGTAAGCAGAGCTTGATGAACTAGTACATCAAGATGTACTAGAGGGAGGGGAAAACAAGGACTTAAACATCAACTGGAATATTTTGATTAGAATTTGGATCCTTTCTGCCACTGGCTGAAGAACTTGCCTGAAGCTGAACTAAAAGTAATAGACTAAATGCTTTGGTGGAGGAAATTTCAAAATAGCTTAATGTCTAGTTTGTGTCTTGGTGATCACTGATATATAATGATATATAAAAACATATAAGGAGCAAATGGGGCAGAATGAAATACAAAAGGTACAGTTTGCAGAGAAGGAACTAAAAAGCTTAATGTTGCAACCAGGGCTGGTACTGGAACAAAGGCTCTAATTGTTAAGGAGGATTCCTTTATTAAGGAGAGACTTCCTGATCTGCATTTGACTAATGGAAGTGTGCCCTGGGGGCAAGACCCCACCCAGCTAAGCTTCCACCTTATTAAAGGAAAAGGCCTAAGAGGACTTCTGCTCCTAAGAAACCACAATAAACAAAAGCTACTGAAGGGGGCCAGGGTCCATCCCAAGATGGCTTACAAGCTTATCAGTGTCATAAGTGGTGGTACTTGCTTTAGAGGCATGAAAGATGCAAGAATGACAGAGTAGATAATTTTTCCTTCATGGTTTCAAAGGGCTACTATAGCATGGGAGTCCCTGCATAAAGAAGGCCCTTGACAGGCCAGGAGGCCCTGAGAGGTCATTGTGTGAAGCTATGAGCTTTGAAGGTAAAGCCCAGGTTGCATTGGAGACATCAGGATGTTGGGGATTCCAACACCAAAATATCTCTCATGGAGAGCTGCATAGAGAGAATGGAACCAGTCCAAGAGAGAGGTGTATGTTAGAGGCACCAAAGCTGGAGGGGCCCTCTAAGTCCCACTTCTGTCTTTTCCTTCCGCTACTGGGAGAGTTGGACTCTTGATCATAGACTGAGCAAGAAGGCAAACCCATCTAATTTTAAAACATGATAGTTGATCTGCTTAAGATTTCTCAGTGGATTCTTTCATTCTTATGCACAAAATATCTGGAATAGAATAAGTTTTTTTTAAGCATTTTACCCAATATTAGATTAGGCAGCCAAGTAAATTCTACAGATCAAATTTTCTTGTGTAAGAAGTTTATTCTGGATCTCTGTGGTGAATCCTACAAACTTCTGATCTGTCTACTATAAACAATAATGTGTAGTAGATTGAAAGGTTACTTGGAAAGTGGCACATTTAGAGGTCATAAGTCTATGAGGAATGCAGATGGCAACTGGGATAGAGAGAAAAGAATGAAGGCTGGAGGGTGTTCAGCAGGTAAAAGCGGCTGCTGCACAGATGTGAGAACCTGAGTTCAAATCTCCCCTTCTTAGGTTCTGAGAAGCCATGCATGGCTGTATATAAACCCGAACCCCAAAACTTTGGGTGGTGAATACAGGAAGATCACTGGAGCCTGGTGGCTAATCACTGAGCCAGAATGAACTCCGGGTTCAGCAGGAGAATCTGTCTGTGACAAGAGGGGTAGAGCAGAGCACCCAACATCCTTCTTTGGTCTCCCGTGCCTAGACATACATATGCACATAACACACACACATACACACAAACACACACACACACACACACACACGCACACATGCACACACACACATATTTTAAAAAACAATTCAGAGAGTAGAATTAACAGATTTTAGCAATTGATTAGATCTATTATTAAGTTAGATGTAGAACAGCTCAGCCTACAAATTTTACAAATGTACAGGTAGTATTATACTTTGAATGTTTGCCTCCTCTGAAGCCCTTATCACTGCTGTGATACTGTGATACTGAGAGGTGGAGCCATTGGGAGGTCACTAAATTTAGATGAGGTCATGAGGATGTACTCCTTATGCTGTTATTAGGGGCTTTATAAGAAGAGGGAGGAAGACCCAAATTAGCAAGTTTCCTCTATCTCATCATGTGATGCTCTCCACCATGCTGTGACCCAGAAGAAGGCTCTCTATAGACACTGAGAAGGCACCAATACAAGCAACTTCTTAGATTTAAGAGCCTTCAGAAACAGGAGCTAACAAATCCCCATTAAATACTCAGTCTACGGACCAGAGAGATGTCCCAGAGGTTAAGAGTACTTGGTTTCATTCCAAATACCCACATGCCAGCTAATAACTGTCCATAACTCCAGTTCCAGGGGATCTAATGTCCTTTTCTGATTTCTGCAAGCATTGCATGACATAGTGCACTTACTCACATGCATCCAATATACTCATACACATAAAAATAATAAATAAAAATTAAAACCTAATGTATAGTATTAAGTTTTATAGCAATAGAAATTAATAGTTGTTTAGAGACAGGGTAGATAACAACTTAATTTGAAACATAAAACTTAATATTCTTATAAATTTTGATCATCTGGGCTTAGAAGTCATAGTGTAGGAGTTTTTAAACTAATGGTTATGAATAGAATCAAGCAAAGGTGAAAAATAGAACAAATAAATGACCAAGAATGAAGGCGTTCACATGGAGAAGTCTTGTCTGCTTACACTTTCCCTTTTGGTGTAATTACTAATCTTCCCCATAAAACCTCCATGAGGACAGAAACTTGACCAGTCTTGTTTGTAACTATGTTTCTATTTTTAGCATAATACCTAGCCTGTGGGAATTGCTTAGTATTTATTATTGACAACACAGTGAGTTCAGTCTGTCTGGTGAGTATGAAGGGGATGTCCCAATCTAAGAACTGGAAGAATTTTGAGATCAGGTCAAGCAAAGTAATCTTCATCTAGACTTCATCTACCCCTCACCTTTAAATGTGAGCCTCACTTTCTTAGGTAGTTATTACTAGGATATTACATCTTCTTTGCTTCTTGGTTTTAAAATCCATCAGTCTTTCTGCATTTAAAATTACATCTTCGTTCTTTCAGAAGTAATCACTTTTAACTATACTACTTTATTCAGCTTTCCCTGGAGTGAAAGACTTTCTCATTTTTCTTGTGAAGCCAAGGTTAGAAGAAATAATCACTTTGTGATGGATAAAACATATACTGCTGTTATAGATCCATAGTTCATGGAAAACCTCAAAGTCCTATAGACTATGACTCAGTGTTCTCTAAGCCTGGCTGTTTTGGAACTGTCCCACAATTCTCCAAATGATGCATGGCCATGCAGAGCTAAGCAATTTCCTGAGCTTCAAGATCCACAAACAGATTTTTAAAAAACATATTATATACACCACATATCCATTCTGATTGTAGAATGCATTACCATGGACTGTACATATTGAACAAATATAATTAAAAATCAATGATTTGTTTCTGTGTGTGTGTGGTGTGTTTGTGTGTGTAGGTTGATGTTTGTCTTTGTGTCTATGTAATGTGGTGTGTTGGTGTGTTTGTATGTGTGTGTGTGTGTGTGTTTGTGTGTGTGTGTGTGTGTGTGTGTGTGTGTGCTTAGTTCTGAAGATCAAATCCAGGACCACTGATTTCCTAGGCAAGCACTTCACCACTGACCTACACCCCCACCTTCAAAATCAATGATTTTGATGACAATGTGAGAAATATTTTTCAAGTCAGACACTCATTAATTCATTACAAGAAAGAAAGGAAGCCGATGAGGTCACCTGAGAGGTAATTAAAACTTCTTACAGCTCACTATGGCAGAAAGAGCTGAAGAGACTGTAGAGCACTGCATCATAAAACTATTCCTGTGTTTATGGAGCTCAACACATTTTCCTAGTATTTGAGCCTTAAAACAGAATATGAGGAATATGTGCTAAGGCCCAACATAGTCTAGTTTCCACCATTATTTACTCATGGAAAATTGACTGTCAAGAACAGTTCAAATCATCCCATTGAAATTGTTTTCTAATAAAAATCTACACTTTATCTTCCAAGTTTCATAATGGCTTCAATATTTCTCTGATAAATTATAGTTTGGTAAATTAGAATAACTCATTTGGGAAAACTATTAACTTATATAACTTTATAGTCATAAGAAAATTTTAATTTTCAGATTTCAAATACAGATCACAGTGCATGTGTATTTGATCTTAATCAATAGCTTAATCAATAGAAAGTTCTCATACATGTTTAACATTTGGATAAGATTCATGGTGGGAAGTAAAAATTAAGTGAATGTGTCCACAAATGAGGAAAGAAAAATACAAGATCTGTCTGTGACTGCCATATAGATAGATAGATAGATAGATAGATAGATAGATAGATAGATGATAGATAGATAGATAGATAGATAGATAGATAGATAGATAGATAGATATAGATATGGACTTTTTGAGACAGGATCTATTTTTAAAGAATAATGTTGGGGCTGAGGTAGCTGAATCCACAAACTGGCTGTTGTGTAACCAAGAAGATAGGAGTTCAGCTCTTCAGGGTGCATGGAAAGCCAGGCTTGGCAGCACAAGTCTTTAACTATAGTGTTGAAGGTACTGTGGATCCCTGGAGCTCATAGGCCAGCCCATCTACCAAACTAATGAACTCCTGGCTCAGTAAGAGCCCTGGTTCAAAAACTAGGGTGGAATCAACAATCAGGGAAGACAATAAACATCAACTTCTAGCTTCCATACACACAGATGCATAGGTCCACATAAAGATATGCATACACCACACACACACACACACACACACACACACACACACACTTATATACAGAATGATGATAAATTGTTTATTTAAATTTTTAATATTTAGAATATGCTCAAATGGTGTCTTTTACAAATTCATTTTAATTTTATGATAAAAAATGTTGCTATTTAAAATCTGTAGGGTACCTAGCTTTTAATTTTTATTTAGAATATACACTATCAAAAGTCATTTAATGCTGCCTTTCCAGAATAGTACACATTTAATCTTTGCCAGGGATCATTGATGGACTTAGGCAAGCTCTGAATTAAATTCAATTAAAACCCAGACTTCGTGTGTTCTGTAAACACCTCAACAAACACGTTCCTGTTCTGTTTTGGCGTTTGCTCTTTCTCGTCCAGCTGGGATTCAAACATACCGGAATGAGTAATAACGGGAAAAGATTGAACAATCTTGAAAGACGCATTCAAAATCCTTTATAAACTTTCTACTGAAAGTTGGTTTAAAAAGAATCATTTGAGTGAATTTTTCTGGCTTGTTTAGGAAATATGAGTTGCAGCACAGAGAAAAGAATGGTGCTAACACTTCACTGTGGACCCCTTTCCTCAACGACCATTTTTGTCGCCTTCTAATATTAGCGTGAATTAAAAAGAAACACACTAAAAATAGACATTACACAGTCCTATACTACTTGATAACATTGTTTATCATTTCTGGATCATTTTTTCATAAATTCTTCTCTTGGGAAACAGTCTTGCACAGAACAGAACATGCACTAAATCAACTCTGAATCTTTTGAAAACTATTTCCTTTTCTTCTATTCATTTCAAAACTTCCTATGTTTGGGACAGCAAGATGACTCAGTTGGTAAAGGTGACTGCTGCCAAGCTTGGAGACTTGGGGTATATCCCCAGGACTCACATGGTGGAAAGAGAACAGGCTCCCACAAGCTGTCCTCTGATCTTCACATTTGTTCCATGGCACATGCACGCCCCTACACATGCATGCACAAGGACACACATGCATGCACAAGGACATACACACAGACACATAGACACAAATAAAATAATAAAAGGAAAATTTTAAACTTCCTGTTGCATATAAAAGATACATATTTTCTGGGCAGATAGTTTATGGCTAAGCCATTTGCTACTTATACTGTATTGAATGGTCAGTTCAGGATCAGCAAAATTCTTACCAACATATTACAATGATTCATCCTTCCCTCTACAGGCCTTTGCACTTTTCTATTTCAGTTCCCCTTGAATCCCACCCCCCTTGGACAATCCCTATGGAAAGGGTCCATACAACCACTTAGCCTTTTAAAATATAGAAACCATCTTTTGCTTAATTAGTGCTAGTCTCACACTCTCCCAGTGTAAGACATCCCACAGATTTAATGAGTAATACCTGGATCAATCAATAAATAAGGTTCTACCAATCTAAGAAGGGTTATTTCCATTTAAATTTATGTAAAAAAATGACAGATCACACACGAACAGAACCGACTTAGGAAGAAAATGAATCTTTCCCCACTTTATTTCTTTCATTTCCCTCCTGTTCCTTTCAGACAGTGCTTCACTCTGCAGGCCAGGCTGGCCTGGAACTTACTGTAAATCCCAAAATGGCCTCAAGTTCCTGGTAGTCCTACTGCCCCCGCCTCCCAAGTCCAGGTATGACAGCTGTGAGCCACAGTGGCTGGCTTGAGAAGCTCTTCTCTGTCTATGTAGGTTCAAATTCCTGTAAACTTTTATTATCCCAAGGGAAAAAATACCCTCAAAATATTCTTTGAGACACTTTTGTGCTCTCTGATATTTTCTATAAAGATGTCGGTATAATTTATTTAATATTTTATAGTATCAAAATGGTTCTGAGTAAAATGGACTCTCAGATAATCCCATGAGCTGTATCCACAATGAAAACTTTTATATGGGTGCTGATATTATACTCATTTTCTGCTGAATCCTTGGGGACTGTGACCATGCCTGGAGCACAGTTACTACTTAGCAAATAGTGAATGGATAACACATGAAGAAATCTTTATGGATAGTTGAATTTAAGAAAACTTACTGGGGGCTGAAGAGATAACCTAGCGGTTAAGAGCACCGACTGCTCTTGCAGAGGACCCGGGTTCGATCCTCAGCACCCACATGGTGGCTAAGAACCGTCTGTAACTCCAATTCCAGGAGAACTCCAGTTCCAGGGGAATCCAACACCCTCTTCTGACCGCGGCATTGTACGACATGGGTGCACAAACCTACATGCAGACAGTACATTCATACACATACAAAAATAAATTAAAAAAATTAAAAAAGAAAACTTACTAGTCTGAGAGCTTCTGGTAACTAGACATGAACCTCTAGCCACAAATTAATCTTCTAAATATATAAGAATCAGGAACACAGTATTTTCTGGGTTTTTTTGAGCGCACCACACAGGTTCTAGAGATTATCTGCTTCCACTAAACACTGTGTAACTTTGGACAGAAAACTTCATCTCGTGATGCCTGATCCTGCTTAATAATATAAGGACAATCTTCATAGCCTCTTCTGAGATAGCACATGTGAAACATTTGTCCTGTTCACAGGAGGCCTTGTCTAACATGATCTATCTCTTTTCCTATTGCATTTCTTCCACACAGAGATTCATGTATAGCATGAAGATAAATACTTTGCTAGAATTCTTATCTTGGTTATTAGTTATCTCTTTACTAATCATAACACTATTTTATCCAAGCAAGAAGCTTGTTCTCTATGATGAAACAAGAGCATAAAAGTTTTGGTGCACATTGGGGTTTAAATTTGTAAATAACCAGACAAGTCACAGTGTAGTAAAAGAAGGATTTTTAGGTTTCTTTGGTGAAACAAAAGCAGATATAAAAAGTTACAAAGATTTTAGATTTTCATTCACAAAAATGTCATTCACATTTTACACTATACATGTTATAATATAAATAACAGGGAAGTATTATGTGCATTGTAATGAAAAAGAAAAAATTAAACCCTAATAAGTCAACACAGTGATTTTTTTTTTCTGTGCTCTAGAACACCTAAGGAAGGAGGAATTACATTTAATGCAGGAACCAGGGATCTTGCTTGAGAACTACAGTCATTCCTTCTAAGCCAAAGGAGGTTTTGTGAAAAAGACCCAATGTAGGGATAACCCCTATCTGCTTTTTTCTATTCTTTTTAAATTTTAAATTAATTTGACTGATGTACAAAACACAAAATTTTTATGTATTTATAGGATGCCATGCGATGGTCCAATATTTGTATGCATTGTGTAATTTTTAAATCAGTTTTCAGTGTTTGCATTTTATTTATAATTTTTCAAGTTTCTTTAAGTGAAATTAGGGAAAGAGCTCTAAATGCCTTCTTTCCATTATAGGTTTTTTTCTTTACATCTTTCAATCCTTGAATAATGATTCAAAATCATCTTCAGTAATCAAATGGGGGGGGGACCAGGTGGGAAAAGAGGAGCAGAAACTTGAACAGGTAATTCATCTATCTGGAAGAACTGCCCACACTGTTTCTACACCTATGCTCTTGCTTAGAATGGGCAAACACCACTCCCTGAAAGCTAAACACTTTTCCACTCTTCATAATAAACACTTGATGCAGTCTATTCATCACATTATCAAATCAGAAACAAAGTACCTATATTATAGGGCTCTAAACGGTGAAGAAAGTATAAATGCTAACACTGAAAATTAACTAGCATACTATTTCAATTTTCAGGTCTTGGGAAAAATAACATCCAATAAATTAAATCCATATGGCTTACTTCGTTTATTTAATGTATGCTTCACAGCTGCAGCATTCATACACGAACATTCAAAACTTTATAAAAGATTAAAATGGTTATATATACAATTTTTTTGCATGTGTGTTGTTGTTTTAAAAATCCCCCACCCTCCAGAGCCTTCAGTCTGTATCCATTCCAAATGCCTTGATCCGTACGTAACCTTACCAGCGTTAGTGTTATGAAAGCCATTAAAAAGTAGACCTGGATGAGTTAATAATTAGCACTTTGACACCTAAAAAATGCTGCTGGCCATAGAAAAGTCCTCCATTCAGGCCCTTCTTGAAAGTGAAGAAAAAGGAATGCAGCAAAGAGTTCCACTGTGGAGTCCCTCGTTCCATCAGGATCCCACTGGCCAGGCTGCAGTGGCACCCGGAAGCACAGCTCCTGAGTCTGAGATGGATGCAGTAATCTACAAGATTCTGTTTGCTGGTTATCCAGAAAAACTGTCCTCAGACTTGCTGACAGTCAAAGGGCAAATTAAACCATTCCCAGCCTAAACAAACTATAGAAAAGTAGCCGAACCAATGATTAAAGACCTTGAAAGCTCCATAGTCATCATTAAATATGCCTGAACTCAACGTGACATTTTATTTTATATACAGGATTATAATCAACATTAAATCATCTTATTTACATGGCCATCGGTGGTGAAATTGAGCTTTTTAAATAGTACAGTAGGCTGGTATACATGAAATGGTCTGCCATGGAGACGGACAGAAAACTAAAGAAATTAGGCTGGAAGTGATTACTTTCTTCACTTCATTTTCTTTCATTTGATTCGCTTTTTAATGCCAGTTCTTTCACTGAAAATGTTTTGGGAGCATAGCAGCCCCAAATGACCAGACGGTGGTCCCCCAGTCCAAACCAACTGATAATACTTCTCAAGGTGATAGGAAAGGCACAGGAAGTTAGGACTTTGGCTGAAATGATGAACACACGTGTTGGTCATTTTAGGGATCAGCGCCTCGATTCCTGCCACCTCCGGCTCCAACGATGCTCATGTTTAGATGTATTTATGGAATTGTCCTTTGCTGATGAGGAATTTTTTAAGTATTTCTTAGAATAAGTCCTTTGGTATGCAGATGCTACATGGAAGAAAACAAAGAAAAAAAGAAAACACAACAATATTACTTGCTCCATACCCTAACTACAGATACCACAGCCGTAAAATGTGGGTGTCTACTGGTCGTTATAGCACGGTTGTCCATTCTTTCTAAAGGACCACTTACGGTTCATGCAGGTTATTTTAGGCATAGCCCATCTTCCATTTCCAAGGCACCGGATAGTTGGAAGGTGACGTTGAATGAAACCATCTTTGCAGTGATATCTAATCAAGGAGTTGATTTCATAACGTGATTTCATCTTTCCAAAAGTCTTGGCATTTTCTACAACAGGGGGCTGGCCGCAAGCAACTAAGGGAAAGCAAATTGGGTTATTTCCAGGTGCTCTAAGTATTTTAATTAGTACAAGAGTCAGAATTAATCCCCCCACACACCATATCTCTTTCTAAAAGACAACCATGTAGAATTCAGTAACAGAAAAAGCATTTAAACTTTTTTCCTACTACCTTAAGCATGTTTTATTGATTCCAGAATTTCATGCACTGTACTTTAATTATTATATTCAGACCCACTCCCCCACCCCAAGATATCATGTCTTCCATTATCTTTTCTTTTCTTTTTACATTTTTTGATATTTATTTATTTTCAAATTTCTGAGAGGTTGACGAGATTCCATGGCATGTAACCACACCCAGAAGCACATGGGAGATATGGATTGAAACTGATAGGCCTTAAGAAAACACTAAAAAAATTTTTTTAACGTAGGCTGAGACTTGGGGCTGAGTTTGCAACTCAGATTATGTCATTCTGAATTGTGCTTTTATTAAAACATTCACATTGAATGACTAAATATTCATCTTTCTCTCTGGCAAAGACATTTTCTAAAAAAAAAAAAATCCAAATTAAAAAACACCTGTCTTTTAGGGCTGGAGAGAGGACACTAGCAGCTCTTGCAGAAGACCAATGTTTGTTTCCCAGAAGCTACGTGATGGATAACAACTGTCATCCATAATTCCATTTCCAGTGTATACAACGCCCTCTGTTGGCCACTGTGGGCATTGCAGCCAATGGGTGAACAGATACATTCATATAAAACACTCATATACATAGACTAAAATAAATAAATTAAATAAATAAATAAATAAATAAATAAATAAATAAAATTTGAAAAGAACACCTGTCTCACACCAATAAGTATTCTACTAAGATTCCCTTCCTCATCATCTCTGTTTTAATTATCCATCTTGACTTGTTAACTATTACTACCATTTCTATAATAAATTTTATAATCTATATCAGCATTGATTTGAAATATATACACACTTCTATTTTATGTATTTTTTAATTTTATTTAATTTTGTATGTGTATGAGTGTACTGTCTGCATGTAGGTTTGTGCACCCGTGTCGTGCAATGCTGCGGAGGTCAGAAGAGGGTCTCAGATTCCCCTGGAACTGGAGTTCTCCTGGAATTGGAGTTACAGATGGTTCTTAGCCGCCATGTGGGTGCTGGGGATCGAACCCGGGTCCTCTGCAAGCGCAATCGGTGCTCTTAACCACTAGGCTATCTCTCCAGCCCCATACTTCTAAGTATAAATAAAATAACGTAGCTCCTCCAATTCTACACTGAAACAAAGGAAAAGCAAATAGCATTCCTGCCTCAAGTTTGTTTTGTTCGTTTGTTTGAGACACGCTTTCATGTGGCTTAGGCTGGCCTGGAATTTACTCTAGCTAAGTATAGCCCTGAATTCCTGAACCTCCTGCATCCATCTCCCTACTGTTAGCATCACAATACGGGATACCATGCCTGATTTATGTGATCCTAGGGTCCCCTGCATGCAGGCAAGTCCTGTGTTTAAGCTCCATCCTAGGCCCTTATGCCTCAGGTTTTAATTGTAATTAATACATATTTAAGCTCTTGTGAAAAGTAAATAAGAGTAAAGTTTAAAATACTTTGTTACATTTAAGTTTACAATGAAAAACTTTAATTAATAAACTAATAATTAGAAATTATAAAATAAGTAGATGTAAAAGACATTTAAGTATTAGAAGATTCAAGTTAAAAAAAAAAAACCTGAAAGATGCAGGACAGTTATGGCAGAATACATGATCTGGGATGGGGTGGGGGTAGGGGGGAAGGGAAAGGGAAATATGCCTGATCTGAATTGGAAAATGATGTACAAAATGCACAAACCATCAATAAAATTAAATTAAAAAAAAAGTTTTTTTTTTTTTTTTTTTTTTTTTTTGTGGGTTTTTTTTTATTTTTTTTTCTTTTTGGCCTTTTTGAGACAGGGTCTCCCTTTAGTCCCAGCTGGCCTGGAGCTCACTGGCTATGTAGACCAGTCTGGCCTTGAACTCACAGAGATTAAAGGTGTGTGCCACCATGCCTGGCAACATATTTATGAATACAATTATTTTAGCTATTTTTAAACTGTTAAATTATTATATTTTGCTATCTATCCCTAATAGAAACAGCAGAAATATAATTCTCCTTAATGGCATTTCTGATCCACAATTTAGCAAGTTTGGCACCATGTGTCAATAAGCACATCCCATGGTATCTCATAAAATATCATCAACCTTCATTGGGAGAATGATACCAGAACTCATGGTATGAAGTACTTGACACTTAAATCTTATTATTTTACAGTTTGTAATTAGTAAATTTATTTAAACATTAGAGGGTTATTTATAGCCACATTATTTTTGAAATGACAATGGAGTTTACTTAATGTTTAGTTCTTCTAGTTTACTTTTGCTTGATCCAACATGCATCTGCACACTGCATTTCTTATAATATGAAAAGTTTATTTTAGGTGCCAGATACTGACAAATATCAGAGAGAATGAGACCAAAGTGATATAGAAAGTTAAAATAACCAACTAGATAATTCATTGTGTGCGATTCTGTTCTTTGCTGATAAATTAGAAGTTGTTTTTAATATAATTTTGAGGAAGGAATTGTATTATCTATTTAAAAACTACCTATATATAAAAATTATTAAAAATTAAGTAATTAAGTTGAGTATGGTTGTGGCAATGGTAGCAAAACAGATTGGAATTGGAGCCAAACATAAAAGCCCAATATTTGAGAAGAAGAACATGGCAAAGCAGCAGGAAAGGTAGTCTTAAAACATGGACAATTAGGTGTTCATATAGCAAAATATACTCACTTCCTTTCCTCAAAGAATACATAGAAAATCAATTCAGGATAGTTTAAACATACAAGCATAAATGCAACATTCTAAAACATTGAGCAAACAATATCAAGTATCTATGAAGTTAGGGTGCATAAAGATTTCTTAAGACACAGAAAACATTTAAAGAATAAAGAAACATTCAAAAATTAAGAGATGTCTTTTTTTTTTTTTTTTTTTTTTTTTGGTCTTTTACAAGGACAGGGTCTCCCTGTAGTCCCAGATGTCCTGGAACCCACTCTGTAGACCAGGCTGGCCTTGAACTCACAAAGATCCACCTGCCTCTGCCTCCCAAGTGCTAGGATTAAAGGCATGAGCCACCACACCCGGCAACAGATATCTTCTTTAAAAAGATAATATACAAATAAAGATAAACTAAAAACTCAGATATTTGTAAACTATGTAACTGTCAAGAGATTAGAAAAAAAATATAGAACCCCCTACAAATCATTATAAACAATAAGGAACCAATTTTCCAAAATTAAGAAAAAAACATGAATAAAAACGACTAGAGAAGAGACATAAATGACCTATAAGTACATGAAAAGATATTCAAGAAGAAGCATCCAAGAAAATGCAAATTAAATCACAACAGATAACACTTCATACCCACCAGAGTGGCCAAAAATTTCCAAAGTCCAATACTACCAACTGTTGAAGAAGTTGTGAAGTCATGGGACCTCTCACACATTGCTGGTGGAAGTGTGAATTGCTACAACCAGTTTGGAACATAATTTGGCATTTTCTAGTAAATCTGATGGTACATAAATCTTAAGACTCAATGTCTTCACTCCTGGAAATATGCCCTACAGAAACTCATAAAAATCTACCAAGAACAAGTTTAAGAATATTCATAGAAACATTATTTATAATAGTAAAAAACACTGATTTAGCCCAAATAGCCCACTGACAGGAGAACTAATAAATAAAATGTTAGAGAATCATATGATGAATCACTTACACTGCAGCAAAAACAAACAACAGACAGCTACATACACCAACATAGATGAATATGACAAATAGTATTGAAGAGTAAACAAAACATGACATATAGTATGATCCTACTTATTTAAGGTGCAAACATTTGCAAAAAAAAAAAAACAATTTGTTTTGAGGTAATATTACAAGGAAAAACGATGACTGACATGTTAGTATCTCAGGGTTAAGGTTAGGGTTAGGGTTTGGGGTTAGAGTTAAGGTTAGGGCTTAGGGTTAGGGTTAGGGTTAGGGTTAGAGTTAGGGTTAGGGCTTAGGGTTAGGTTTAAGGTTGGGGTTAGGGTTAGGATTAGGATTAGGGTTAGAGTTAGGGTTAGGGTTTAGGGTTTAGGGTTTCGGGTTAGGGTTAAGGTTAGTGTTAGGATTAAGGTCAGAATTATGATTGGGAAGATCAAGATACTCCAAAGATGAATGAATAGACTGTAAGAAGGTGTTCTTTTTTTTTTTTAAGCCTTTTCAATATATTAAACATCTTTTATTACATTTTTTAATAGTTAATTAAAAGAAAAAATTCTTAGGTCTACAGGCTTATAGGTATCTAAAGTTTCTGATAGGACATGAGACTACCTTTACAATCATATAAAATATTGATATTATAAAATTCCTCTAGATTCTGAAGAAATTGTTTCATTCTTTCCCTAACGAAGTAGAGCTGACCTCTTGCAGAACTCATTCCTAAGAGAGAATTGTAAAATATTATGCTGATTTTGTAAGAATCTTTTGGGCTATAATACTAGAGTTTTGTTTTTTTTTTATCTTTTTGTCTTTTTGAGTCATCGTCTCTTTGTAGTGTTTTTCTTTTCTTTCTTTTTCTTCTTTTTTTAAAAATTTTATTTATTTTTGTATGTGTATGAGTGTATTGTCTGCATGTAGGTTTGTGCACCCCATGTCTTGCAATGCTTTGGAGGTCAGAAGAGGGTCTCAGATTCCCCTGGAACTGGAGTTCTCCTGGAATTGGAGTTACAGATGGTTCTCAGCCGCCATGTGGTTGCTGGGGATCGAACCCGGGTCCTCTGCAAGAGCATTCGGTGCTTTTAACCGCTAGGCTATCTCTCCAGCACCCAAAACTAGAGTTCTTAACCTAGAACAAATTTGCCTTTCTCTCCAAACTGTACCCCATCTCAGAGAACATGGCCATGTGTAAAGACATTTTTCATGAGCACATTAGAGAATGGTTGTGGTGTGGAGTTGCAGCTGGCATTTACCACAGAGAGGGCAAGGATAATGAGCAGTACTCTGATACCCTGGACAGCCCCTCACAATAAAGATGCCCTGGTCAAAATGTCAACAGTGCTGCTGTTGAGAAACTGGGCTTTAGGGGAAAAAAGTAGCATGTTTCGACCACAAATGACCAGCATGTCTCCGGTGACCATTTGGCGGCCTAAGAAGGCAAACATGACATTTAGATAAAGACAAACAGTTTATTAAAGACTGTTATACAGAAAAAGAAAAAAAGCAAATACTCAGTTTGCTATTTTTACCAGTTCCATGCAGAACTGTGGAGGAAATACACAGACAGAAAGGAGAGCTTCTTGTGGAGATGGTGCATTGAGGGTCAGGCCTGCCTCAGATGAGAGAACAGTAATGTGGTCAACAGTTGAGTTTTGCCTGACCCAGGCTTTGTGCATTGTAGGTTTTGTTTTTGTTTTTTTTTTAACTCCTAACACAATTGATTATTGATGTTAAGATCTTTCCTAGAATTTTATAACAATTTTTAAAGTTTTTTTGTTTTACTATTTTTAAATTCAAAGACAGATCAAATGGATTTTATATTTTAAATTTATAGTTATAGTCTCAATTTGTACTCTTTCTTGAGAGGGGTCTTGGCCTAGTGATTACTTAATATCATTGTCAAATACAGTGCTGAAAATTCCCTTTTGAAATATCCACTTGTTTCTGAAAGACATCTTATACATCATGCTAAGGAGATTCAAACATATTAGTCAATAATAAACACAACATGCACTTAAATATCAGTTTTCTTTTTTCTGCTTAACATTAACTAAGCAATTCTCATCCTGGAATGTCCTTTATAAATACCTTTGCATTAATGGATGTTAAAGGTATTCACTATATACATAGGGATGACACTGGCTCCATGGACTAGAAGCATAAAATAAACTTCTAAGGATATGACTAAAATCTCAAATGCCCGGGCTAAAGAGATGGCCTAGTGCTTAAGAGCTCTGACTGCTCTTGCAGAGGACCCAGGTTTAATCGATCCCCAGCACCCACATGGCGGCTGAGAACTGTCTTTAACTCCAGTTCTAGGGGAATCCCACACCCTCTTCTGACCTCCGTGGCATTGCACGACACGGGTGCACAAACCTACATGCAGACAGTATATTCATACACATACAAAAATAAATAAAAATTTAAAAAAATCTCAAATGCCCACAAAGATCAAGAAGTTAGCAAAAACAATAGACCCTCTAGATGAAGGGTGTGACCAGGGACCACATCCAGTGAGAAACTGGAATGTGGATCAAATACACCAGATCTTATTAAAGAATACAGGTTATCTCATGACACATCAAAAATTGTGTTGGCATTTTATTTACAGTCTCTTCATCAAAGTCAGAAGATGTACAGGCCTTCGGCCAGGAGTGACCATTTTAAAGTTATTCCTAGGGGGCTGGAGAGATGGCCTAGTAGTTAAGAGCGCCAACCGCTCTTACAGAGGACCCGGGTTCAATCCCCAGCACCCACATGGCGGCTGAGAACCGTCTCTAACTCCAGTTCCAGGGGAATCCGATGCCCTCTTCTGACCTCCGCGGCATTGCATGACACGGGTGCACAGACCTGCATGCAGAGAATACATTGATATACATGCAAAATAAATAAAAATAATTTAAAAAATAAAATAAAATAAAGGTATTAGTAGGTACTTTTCCTCTGCAAATAGCGCCTTTTTTTTCTTAAGCACCTGAAATCTAAGGTGAGAACAGAGCTGAAAATTAGCATTTTAATTTTATAGGAAGAGCAAGATATCCTTGAACAACAAAAAAGGAAAAGACATATCTGATTTGGAACACAAAGAATAAAATGTATTCTTCCTGAATTCTGTTGCTAATTGAAATACAGAGACAGACAGTGCACAGCAAGAATGGCCAGTCCTTACCTGTTCCCTTCTTGCAGGTGTAGGTGAGGTGGTAATTGCAGGGAACATCATTCCACTGGCCGTTCTCATGCCAAATGATCACAACACAGTCTTCTCCAGCAGAAAAGAAGCTGTCTGGCTGGTTGGGTCTCCAGTTCTCAAATTGCTGTGAAATGGAGGGAGAGTTACAGTGAAACAAGAGCACACAGTGGCTATCTGATAGGAATGGACTCAGTAATATCTGTTCAGCCACAGAGCTGAAATAATTTTCATGGTAAAGACTCTTGGGGAAAATATATGCAGCTCAAAGACTTTGACCTATTCCTTGGCAGTCAAATATCTTTGAGAAATTCTGGTCTAGTCATCGTAAATTTCTAAATATACCATCTACCCTCAGTTTAAGAAATTTCATCAGGGGCTGGAGAGATAGCCTAGCGGTCAAGAGCACCGACTGCTCTTGCAGAGGACCCGGGTTCGATCCCCAGCACCCACATGGCGGCTGAGAACCGTCTGTAACTCCAATTCCAGGAGAACTCCAGTTCCAGGGGAATCCGAGACCCTCTTCTGACCTCCGCGGCATTGCACGACACGGGTGCACAAACCTGCATGCAGACAGTACATTCATACACATACAAAAAAAAAATAAATAAAATAAAAAAAAAAGAAATTTCATCATCATCTCATCATTAACTGCAATAACATTAATAAAAATGAAAACAGACAAAAATTTCATAATCTCTGTCATGTTTTGTTCCAGACCTTATGTGTATATATAATCCTAGATCATTGTGATTTATACTGCAATAGAAATAGCCTTTTTTCTTATTTTTCCAATTATAAAATATATTTATTTGCTCTATTTAATGTAATTGCTTTTAAAAAATATTTTATTTATTATTTTTATTTTATGTATATGAGTGTATTATCTGTGTTTATGCAATACCCTTGGAGGTCAGAAGAGGGTGTCAGATCCCTTGGAACTGGAGTTATTGACAGTTGTGTGCTGCCACATTGGTGCTGGGACTCGAACCCAGATCATTTGTAAGAGCAGCCAGTGTTCTTTAACTGCTGAGCCATTGCTCCAGCTCCTTAATGTAGTTGCTTTTGATCAAAATTCATTGATTTAGCTTAAAATGAGATGTTTAGAATTTTTGTATTCATCTGATGCATCTATGTTCTCCATTTTATGCACATTTCAGAATTACTTGATCTATTATTCTTATATTTACTAAATAGTGCTTGCTTTATGTCCCAATCTGAAAGATTTTTCTTTAAGTAGGAACATTTATCACATTTCTTCATATTAATAAAAACGATATGCTTCCAAATACTATAAATAGATTTTCTTTGCACAAGGTATTCAGACCATTATTTTTATGTTTTTATACTATATCTGTATTTTAAATGTTATTTATTGATTCTCTAATCTAAATATATGTAAATGACCAGAAAAAGATCTTACCTCTCTAGCATAGTATTATACACTATTTACTTAGCAGCAATAATGGATAAATACCTCTTCCAGATACTTAATATATTGTCTTATAATCATTTGGGACAATTGCTAATAAATTAAGGCAGAGAGATCTTAAACATCCAGAAATCTCTGGATTAAGTTCATTTCTTACATTAAAATGTTTCCATGGCAATGAATAATTATATGAAGAACAGTCTTCTCTGGTCTCCACATTCATGCTTGCGTATAAACACATACACACACACACATACACACACACACACACACACACACACACACGCACACAAAATATGACCATGATACAGAATAGAGCACCCAGTCCTTCAGTAAGAGGCAGGTGTCTGGATTCAACTCCTGGCTGTGTTTTGGGTTTGCTCTAAATGTGGCAAGTTTGACTTTCCAATCTTTGAAATGAAGGGGTTGGTACCATTTCCTAAGCTTTGATCGATGTGACACTAGAGGGATGTGGGACAATTATTTTTAAAATTGTAACAATTGTGATTATTTTAAGAAAACAATGCACAGAAAACCCACAATTTTGTCATCATACCTCCTTCATTTTCATTTCTCTTTAAATTCATGATATTTTTTTAAAAACAGCAATATAAAGAAAAAGAGGTAAAGCATACAAGTGGTTTGTAGAAGATCTTGCAAAACTTGGGGGGGGGGGAGCTGGTGAGATCCTTGGGGTGGCAGGTGCTTGATGCAGCAATACTAGATGTGGGGCATCTTATCTTCAATGTATTTTGGGCAGGGTGCTCTTTCCATGTCTTTCTGGCTCAATGTGGGTACTGCTTCCCTCCGTGCTTTGCCTAGTGTCATGTTTTATCTTGTACAGCAATGACAAGACTGGTACTAAAACTTCCCCTACTGTGAAAGAAATGTAGCCTCCGGTTCATTTGACAGCTCAATGACTGTCCTTTGGTGTAAACATATCTACTGAACTTTACTTGAATTAAATTCAAATGCATCTTTGGTAGAAACAAAGGCTTTGCTTCATAACTATAAAGTCAGAGAAAAATTGAAGAACAAAGGCAATTGTTCTAATTTAGAGTGTATTACCAAATATTTCTATTTATTTCTACCAGTCTGTTTTTCCTACCCTTTAAAATGCATACATCAGGCCTACTCTACTTTTATAAACCAAATTTATTTATTAGGCTCTTTGTGGTGGTTTAAATATTAAATGTTTCTTTTTGTATCTTAAATCTTCAAACCTGGTGTGATAGGATCTTTACGAAAGTATTCCTGTATCTATGAAATAAGAGTTTTGAGTAACAATAAGTGGTAGGCTAAAAACATCAAAACTTTAATTAATGTGGCAGGAAATAGCTATAATTTTTTCCTCTCAGAAGAAGTGTTTTTAAGAATTTTTAAAGATGTTAAACTTCTAAGTCTTTGATAAGACAAATTGTAATTTGACCTAAAGTTCGGAACCTTTCTACTTTCATTATCTTTGCTTGTCTTCAAAGTCTCTCCGGTCATGCCAAAATTAAGATAGGAGACCAGAGTTTTCTGCTATGTGAAAAAGTCTTTGAAAAGTCATAAACTGTGAAGAAAAGGAAGCCGAATGAAGCTGCTTTTATGCCAAAACAGAGAATAAAGGGGTGGTTTTATTTCTCTGGTGAAAACTTAATCCAGAAATGAGATGAATTTAAATGCCACCCTAATAATATGAAGGGTACCACAGAGTTGCCATTTTCCAGATGGCCCTGGGAAGAAGGCTCAATCAGGAAGTCTACTCCCAAAGCACTCTGACTGGTAGGTTTTCTTACAACCTGGAACTGACATTTGCTCTGAACTGGGTTTCTAAATCTGTTTTCCTTTCCTTTGTTGTTTATCTCTCCTATCCCTTTGCCATCCCTCATCCTCTACCACCAAGCTTTTCCTTTAACTCCTTAAACTCTACTTTCATGTTCTGCCTGTTGTAATGTATAATGCAGTGATATCATTCTTCTTGTGTGAGTAAATTAATGCACGGCAGAAAGGTTGTAAGAGTCAGAGGTCAGAAGGATTGTGACAAAATAGTGTTTTCTGGACAGGACGGGAGTATTGCACTCATGGACTCATGGCAGTCGTCGTGGTCCACATAAGAGCTGAACAAGATCAAGCCAGTCAAAATTCCAGCATGGTTGGGGAAAAGACACGTGACCACATCCCCAGCTGAGGATCTATGGACAACTGACAGCTGCTAAGGGAGGGAGAGTCAGTTTTCATTAGGAGTGTGGCCATGATCCAGTGTCTGGTCCTACACTGTATGTGCACAGGAAACACTAATTGGACACAGGGGGTTATAAGAAAAAGTAAAGGGCGGGAATTTGGGAGTGCAACATGGGTGGAGATTCAAGAGTTGGAGGGGATAGTACAGATGAATATCACTGAAATATATTGCATGTATATATGAAACTCTCAAAGCATAAATAAAATATTGTATTAAAAAGAGAAATATAAAATTACCACTGTCTTTAAAAAAAATGACCTATATGAACTAGAAAGCTGGCACAGACTTAAAAGCCTAGGCCACAACTAAAAAGACAAAAATTATATACAGAAAAGAGCTTGTGAAATGGTGGGGGGTAATAGGAAGGGAGGGGAAGAAGGGGGAGAGGGTCTGAATTCCATCAAGACTTGCAAAAATTAAATGAAACTAAAGACAAAGGGAAATAATTTATTAAAATAATGAAAATCTGTTTTTAAAGCTTTCCATGGTTGAAGATTATACTATTCCATGAATATTTAATCAGGATTTTTCAGCTCCATTATTTATAACTTGTTTCCTTTTAGAAAACCTGTAATTACCTTCAGAGGTGGCAATTTCCAGCATGGACTAGTATCTGTGAACTCGTGCACTACTTCCTCAATCTGTCTTTCCCACACTGCTCACCTGCAGTATTGTCTGCCTGTCAGACACTGTGCTCTAGCATCCTGTATAATTTACACATTTGTTACCTTTCTTCTTTCTACAAAACAAACGTTTGATGAGTTTCCTCTGTATTTTGAGTGGCAGGAGCTATATAGATCAGGTGTATATTGGTGTTATTTAAGAAGTGCTTAGATATTTAGAAATAATCAACCCTAATCACAGGTATTGCTTGCTGTTAGCAAATAGTAGGAAAGAAAAGAAGCCATAGATTTAAACACTGGAAATAATTAACTTTCTGGGAATGTTTAGGAGTGTATGTCAAAAGTTTAAAAGTTCCTGCCTTTACAATAGTCTATTCGCCGGGCGTGGTGGTGCACGCCTTTAATCCTAGCACTTGGGAGGCAGAGGCAGGCGGATCTTTGTGAGTTCAAGACCAGCCTGGTCTACAGAGTGAGTTCCAGGACAGCTGGGGCTACAGGAAGGCCCTGTCTCGAAAAAACAAAAAACAAACAAAAAAAGAATAGTCTATTCAAAAAAAATCAGAGATGGAAACAGCATTTATAATAAATATTCTTAATACTAAAAATGAATGGGAAGAAATATATAGAAAATATATTCTGATATGGCCAGACAAATGAAACATTATAAAACCATTAAATACTTTATCTTTAAAGATTATGTAAGGAAATGAAAATGTTAATTAATATTTATGATGATAAAAATTTACACAGAGTTTCCATGTACTAGACCAAAACAAAGTCCAGTAAAATCTAATAAAGTTTATATTTGAGTCGACATGAGACTGGGCTAATACTTCATATTTTTACAAATTTCTAGGTTCTATAGAGTAAGCACAGTTACTTTTCTAATCAATAAAGTAAACATTTTTAAATTATGCATGCATGTATCAGAACATATTCACAGACTTCCTAGCCAACTTGTTTTAATCTAACCTGAGAAGATATTACTTCAGATTCCTAGTCAGTCACTTGGCAGCCTTGTACTTTAGCTGACATTTCCTTCTGGGCTGGACAACAACTGCCTCATTTTCACATTGAAATGAATTCAGGTTCCATGCCAATGGAGTGATTCTCAGGGCTTGCACTGCCCAGACCTCTACTAAAAGATTTAATTGTCTTTGGTGAGAATTATATCTGGCTTGTAGCAATGATTTAAAATGCATGTTTTTGTTGTTGTTTGGCAGCGTTCTGGGTTAATTGTGCAGGACCAAGTTTTAGCTGTAAGGTTTTTACAAGGAAGTCTAATACCCACAGGCATGTCACGCTGTGCCTCCTATCTGATAACGCAGTTGTGCACATTTATCTTGGCAAGAATGCTTTGAATTTGCTCCATGTTATTGCCAAACTGACTCAGTAAAGGAAACCCCAGTATTCTGTTTCCTCCTTAATTCTCTTACAGTCTTAATAAATATCACTTTGAGGTACCATGAATTTAAAAATAGAAATTTAACTGTGGGTCCAATAATACACTTTTCCATCAAAATTAAATATTAGGAGAAAAGCTCTCCTGGGGGAAATCAATTCAGTCATAAGAAGGCAGCATGTCCTCTCTCATCTACCCTGTCTCTAGCAAAAAGAAATAAGGATTCTTTGAACAAGCAGATAAAAACTCAGCACCTGCCATGTGAATGTTGTTTCCTCACTTGGAGTTGTGAGGAAACATTTTGAGTGTTTTGTTTTGCTTTGCTTTGTTTTAACAGGCTCTCACTATAGAGCCCAGGCTGGCCTCATACTCATTCTGTAGTCCTAGATGATCTACTCTGAACTGAACCACTCTCTCTCATTCATAGACCCTAGCTCTAAATCTTTAGGTGTTCATATATATCCTGAAGTACTCATAGGAGCCAGGAAACCAGAAAAGAACTATGGGAATGGGTATAAAGAAAGAGCTTAGGAGAGGTGAACAGGAAGATATAGGCATTACCCAGGGGGATATGGAGAAAATAGAGGGTCAGTTAACTAAAGAGAAGGAGGGAATGCTATACAAGGGGAGAGATAAACAATGCTGAAGTGGTGTGAAAAACCATAAGAAAATGTAGTATTTTACTATTCTGGTGAAAAGCAAACATAATATATATGTATATATAGTAGCTGAAGGCTATAACAAAAATCACAGTGCCAGGCAAGAGAAGCTTCTCTTCATATTTGGGTCAGGGCAGTCCAAGAAACTCTCAAAATAGTATAGGTTATTGCCACAGCCCTTTGTTACCTCCAGAACTAAACAGGACATACTTTGGATACAGGACCTGGAGAGTAGGGCTGGAGCTGACCTGGAAGCCCCCTCATTGAACACAAGCTCCTATGATATCAGAAGGTTCTATGTAAACTGCCAAGGGAGAATACCACTCGGAGCCATAACCATGTATAAAACCTACAAACCACAACAACGACCAACACGGCAAATGCTCTATGTAATGGTGGCACTTTTTTTTTTTTTTTATCTTGGGAGTAATCAACACCCATCTAACTGTCTCAAGGTTCACTCGATAGGCAAGAATCCATCCATGGGACTGCAAACATAGCCAAGTACATATGGTTGGAGAGGTCATAAACCTAAGAGAAGACTACTGCCACTTTCTTAGGCCAATGTAAGTTCTTAGTATATTCGAACTTTATATCTTTATACTCACAGACAAAGGCAGCTCTCATTGTTCATCAAAGCTCTTTTTGAAATAGCTGGAGACTATTGAAAAGTTCTAGAACTCATAAAATGCAGAGAGTAAGTGACTGTGGGAATTCCAGCCCTAATGGACACATATACAATGCAGCTATATATCTGAGGCTCAGGGAATATTGCAGAAGAGGGAATGGAAAAACTGTAAGAGCTGGAAGAACAAGACACCATCAGCTAGATAATGCATTCCTGACATGATAGGAAAGCACCCAGGAAATCTCCACAGTGCAATAGCGTAATAAAATCTGCAAAATGACAGAACCAACTGCTATGCCAATGTGGATTGGGGAGGCTCATACGGCCCCACCTGTACATAAAGAGCTACAGGCAATCAATGGATAATGAGGGAGGATCAGTTTTCTCCATGGACTAGCTCGCTGGTAAGTTATATAATCCCATTTAGTCACCCCTAAACACATGTACCCAGGAGCACCACAAAATGGATTTGGTGCGATATATATGGGTGGGTGTGCATTAATGTATTTATGTATATGTAATATATTTATGTATATGTAATAATAAAGGTGACAAGAAGTTGAAAGGGAGTTGGAAGTCATGGGAAGAATTGGACAGGGGACTAGGATGGGTGGAAATGATGCAAATACATGCTCATGTATGAAATTCTCAAAATAAAACATATTGAAACATAAATAAATAAACCATCTCTAACTATGTAGCCCAGGCTGGACCCATACTTGCTATGCTGTCTTGGATGATCTATTGTAAACTGATGCCCTCTACCCTAGAGGGACTAGCAAACTGGGAGTTATTCTAAGAATCCAGCATTGGTTGCCGAAGTTCATTTTAAAGCCCTTGACAAAAGTAAATGCCACCCATGTCTTGATGTCTCTGAATGGTTATGCCTCACAGGTTTGTGCTTCTCACTCCAAACCAGATATTAGGTTGCTTGAAAGAGAATCCTAAAATTATTTTGTTCTTTTAGTCTCTTCTGATGGCAAAGAAAAATTATGACATAAAGTTGAAATGGTTGATGCAGAGGAAAGTCAATTCAGATGTAAACTTTTCTTATTTTAAGATATAATTATTTGACACCAGTATGGCATTGCTTAATCATTTATATTTATGATGAAATTACGTTGGGAGTTCCAGTTAAATAGCTATCTCTCCATACCTGCAAAAACAAATGTGCCAGAAAGACATCAATTTCAATTAAATTGAATTTCAGTTTCTTTTTAGTTACTTTTTCTCTCTTTCCCCCAATGAATTCAAGTATATCCCCTGCCAAAATAATAAAATGATTTTTAAAACCCTGGGTGAAAGCCAATAACTAATAATTATGGTTCTGTTTCACAAAAATTGCCTGCAAACCCTGGACAGCACATTTCAAATCAACTCCAACAATGCTAGGAAAAGCTAAGAGCAGACTGAAGTTATTCATCAAAGTGTGCCAAATTATAAATGCTTAGATATTTGTTACAAATCTTTATTGTCAAAATGTATTTCTCTCAGAAAAAAACATAAAAAGGAAGACTTATCCCACGGTCCTCTGCAGCCTGCATGGCTGCCCAGCCTGCCATCAGGCTGCCTCATCCCAACCCTCAGATTTCAGACTCAGAAGGGCTGCAGAGTCTTTACAGTTCGCCCACTTGTCTCAACACGGCACGGTGGGTGGTGCTGGGTGAGGAGTGGAGTCCACTTTGAAAGTGGTTGATACAATACCACAAGGTGATCCTCTGATTTTAGTGTCTAGGAGTCCCAACAGACATTTCCATATACTAGTTGATGTTTTCTTTTCAAGTAAGTAGCATGTGGACATGATAAATGGTCCTAAAATCTCAACAGATAACTACCATCCCAAAAATGAACAAAGAAACTGTACCTATTTCACCTTTCCATCTTTCTGTGTATGAGGTGGGTAGATAACTGCCTTTGCTAAAGTTATTAAACACATACACACACACACACACACACACACACACACACGTGCAAGAGAGACTAAAGGAATTTCCAAAAATACCAAAAAAAAAAAAAAAAAAGAAAAAGAAAAAAAGCCGGGCGTGGTGGCGCATGCCTTTAATCCCAGCACTCCGGGAGGCAGAGATAGGTGGATCTCTGTGGGTTCAAGGCCGGCTTGGTCTACAGAGCGAGCTCCAGGACACCTGGTACTAAAAGGGAGATCCTGTCTCAAAAATACCAAAAATAAAAAATAAAAAAAAAAAATAATAAATAAAGGAACTTTCCTCCATTCCTTTAGGAAAGGAGTATGCTTGAGTTCCATTTTGAGCACTGTTTTCATTAGAAGAAAGAAAGCAGCGGAGAGTGGTGGCACATCACCTTTAATCTAGCACTCAGGAGGCCAGAGGCAGAGATCTTTATGAGTTCAAGGCCAGCCTGGTCTACAAGTAGTTCCAGGTCAGGCATAGGGCTACAAAAACCCTGTCTCAAAAAGATCAAAAAAAAAAAAAAAAAAAAAAAAAAACAAGTATTGGTATTAGCTGCTGCTAAGACTGGCATTCCTAGTCTTTAGTTGACTCATATAGAGACAAATCCAATTCCTTCTATGAGGAAGAATGCAAACAGCTAAGGAGAGAAGGTATCAGGCATGCATAAAAGAGGTTTTTGGGTTTTTTTTGTTTTGTTTTTTTTTTTTTGGTATTTTTGAGACAGGGTCTCCCTTTAGTCCCAGCTGGCCTGGAGCTCACCTTGTAGACCAGGCTGGCCTTGAACTCACAGAGATCTGCCTGCCTCTGCCTCCCAAGTGCTAGGATTAAAGGCCTTTTCCCTAAGCAAAATAACACTTGGGGATACTGCTCACACTGAGATTTTGAAAGAAACCTTTAATAAGAAAGAGGAGATACAGGAAGAGAAGGAAGAGGAGGAGGAGGCATGACACAAAATGGAGAATAGGATGGGGGTCAGGGATAGGGATAAGTTGGAGAAGAGTCTTGGGTGAATGTGATCTAAATGTGTTGTATGAAATTACCAATGAATATATAATGATATTTTAAGTGAATTTCAATTTGAAGATCAAAACTCTCAGGACACAAGGAGAAAGAATTCTTAGAAGAGTAAAATAACTGGTCTTTAAATCTCTTTTGTAATCATCATAAGGCTAAAAAGTTTTAAGCAAAAGTTTAAGCAACCAGTCCTTCAGATTATTTTCTCCCAAGTTTACTTAACCATATCAAATAACTACAAAGAAAATCACTGATCACTAGTCTTATTAAATAATCAACCACTCTCTTTAGAGATTTGGTGTGTTTTTTCTTCTGCTAGCTCCTAATTAATACAATATTAACAAAATATAAACAGAATTTTCATAGACACTGCATAGCATTAAATGTCATCTTTCTGTGCACCACAGCTTCAATATGTAGCTCTCTCGTGTACACACAAACACACAGCATTCCTACACATAGAGTAGCAGTAACTCTTGGGAAAACAGTAACTAGGGAAGGTTATATCTAAGACATTTGAGGATGCCCTTATTCATACAAACTTCTGCCAAGAATGTATTGGAGGAGACCACAATGGTCCAAAATGCAGACAGCAATAGAAGCTGTAAGGTGGGAAAGACTGAGCTCTGTATCACACAGAATTAAAGGCCCATTGAGCAAGTCTCAAATACCCGCCTGCTATAAGGAACAGTACCAACATGTACTTTGGGATCCTTCAGGTGCTGCTGTAATGGTAAATCTTGAATATGTAATCCAAGACCCTACAATATCTGTCTCTATATCCATATAAATATTTAGCTATAGTTTTTTTTTTCACCCTGGGTGTCCTCACCTTTTATTTGTTAAAATTCACTATAATTGATATATTTTTTTTGTGGCTAATTAAAGACTATACTTAGAACTATTATGAACATTAAAAAGGACACACATCTCATTGATATCATTCATCTTGACACTTGTCTAGGAAGGCCATTCTATGACAAAATATGTGAGGTACTTTTACTAAACCTACCACTATAATCTGGATTTGTTTTCCTTGAACAACCCGTTCCCTGTTCTTCATCCATACTCTTTCTCCAAACACTAGTAATTTAACCCACAGTTTAAAAAAAAATTCACAGAAAACCACAAGAGTTCTTTAGGTTTACCTGCCAGGAAAAGTAGCCAAATAAAACATTCTGGTGGATTCTATTACTAAAGTGAAGGTTCAGGAAGGATTGGCTCAGATAAGGATTTACCTTATCTGCTGTGATTATTAAGTATATGACTACATGTTCTCTTTGCAATGTACTTGAAAAATCATCTAATTCTGCATCAGTTTTGGGGTTCATAATATTATGGAGTCTGTATCAGAACATTCGTTTTGTTTTGAGATAGGGTCTACTTATAGTCCCAGCTGGCTTGGAACCATTTTGTAAATCAAGCTGTGCCCAGTGAAACAGAGATCCACCTGCACCTGCCTTCAGAGTGCTGAAATTAAAGGCGTTTGCCACTGCACCTGGAATATACCAGAATTTTTAAACATTTCTCAGCTGTAGAAACCTAATTCACAGGGTATTTCTTTCTGCCATAGCCCTAGCAGTGTTCTGTAGTTTTCAAACATACATATTATATGACCACTAGGTGGGGATATAGGCCCATTATTGTAGTAGTTTGCCCTAGCAACAATCATACTAACTTCACATGGGGGGAAACAAACAAAAAATAAAAACAACAACAACAACAAAAAACAAGGATCATGTGTGGAGTGTCCTTCAAGTTTTGTGAATAAAAGACTGACAGAAGGTGGATCTTGGATAAACTGTATTTTCCAATCTCATCCTGTTCTGTTATTGGCTATTATAGACATAATCTGAATTTTCTGCCTAAAACAAGCACCTAAAATAGCTTATTCTTCCATTTTCCTTTAAATATTATCTGATGATTTATTTCAATCATGAAATTTCATAAGAGGTCAAATCATATCTGGAATATCTACCTAAAAGCTTTAGAGCAGGACAAATCTCAAATAAGAATCAAAACACAAAAATGCTGTGTGATTTGGCTAGCATGCCTGTAGAAGAAAATTTATCTAGAGTACTTCTGAAAACATCCCAGGATAAGCAAGAACTAACAAACTACCACTAAAGAATAAAAGCAAATTCCACATATAAAATACTTTCCCAAGAGGATGGTACCTGCCTGCAATACACACTGATAAGAAACTAGCTTTTCAGTAGGTATTGAACCCAGAATAACCACTGGAATCAACCCCAACCTCTCAGAACACAGGTCAAATGGTTATCTGGAAGAAAAAAAAAAAAAAGGCCACAGAGACCTCTTATTACAGAAATCAAAACATTTGGTAACATTTGAGTGGCTTCCCCGCTAGATGGCTCTGGTACACAAAAGGCATTTGTTTGGAGTCCACGGAGTCACATTTAACTGTTTTACTTTAAACAGGGCAAATGTCTTTCCTGCAAAGTAGATATACCCCCTTGTGATCCTTGTACTCTGATCTGGGTGCTGATTTGTTTATGTTTCATAGAAGGTTATGGGTTTTTGGTTATCATTTAGTAGTATCACAGCTGAAAAGAAAAGGGCAGCTTTGTTTTAAAGGAGAAAGAGACATTTGTTTGGGTGTCCCTGCCCTACACTGGAAGCCTGTAGTTGGAATCCACCAAAATGAATATGCTGAAGGGAAGGAAAACTAACTTGGGGTCTCCTGATAGCTGTTAAAGTGGCAATGTGCCCACTATTTTCCTAGCTGGCAAAGAGAGAGGGTCTGGCCCCTCTCTAGTACGACACTAATCTTGTGTAATAGTGTGAGCTCACTGCTCCACAAAGCAGTAATTATCAACAGCATTTGCAGAGGGATGTGAGTTGCTCCCAGTGTGAGACCACTGTGAGCCAGGGGCCCCAGGCAGAGCCCCACAGAGCAACTTGCCTTTAATCCATCAGTGCACTGTGCAAGTCAGCTCCTCCACCCCAAGCTTGTTTGCACAAGTCTTCAGTCATGTAATACAAAAGAACCAAATGCAAAGAGAAAGTGCCAAAACCATTCAACGTTTCTTTCTGTGCTTTTTCCATGGTTATGCATTGCCTTAAACTAATTAGCAGTTAAATTTAAACATCTGCATGTGATTCTAAAGTTTCACCAAGCACTGCTGGAAAAGCATTTCTGGAAAGGAAGCCCTACATGCATGAAGTTTTATTCTGAACTTGAAGGATAATCTTGTCAATTATGAAATGATTTTCCAGTGGTGGACAAATATGTTTTTCAAAAGGTGTTTAAAGCCATCATTAGATAGCTCAACAAAAATAAAAGTTATAGAAGAGAGTTTCATGTCCTAGAACTGATAATATGACTCCTAATATTCTACATAAGTAAAGAAGAAACAGCTGTTGATTTCAAGTCAAATTAAACCACAACAGAAGCAATGTTTTATTAACAATGTAGTGGTCTTTAGTAGAAAGAAATCCACAGTTTTCCAGTTATAAGTTACCTCTCGTAGGATGAGAAAAGAGCATGTTTTTCTTGGCTCTTAAGCTAATAATGAAGTCTGCAAAGTTTAACATAATTAAGTTAATATTGACACAGAGCTTGACTTGTTCACGAACAAGTGCATTTGACTTGGAGCTAAAACCATGTCACAACTGGAACACTCACAAATGTCTTGAAGAAAGTCTTCTAAGGCTTTCAAGTAGAAAATGTAAAACCTAAAATTTCTTTCATGGAAGAACCAAATTATTTTAAATATATTTTTATTTTTAGCTTTTTTATTATTTTATGTGTATGATGTGTGCCTTTATGTGTATGATGTATGCATTTATGTGTATGATGTATGTACCTGCATGTGTGTGTGTACCCGTGCAGGCAGTGTCCATGGGGCCCATCAGATTCCCTTGGTGCTGGACTTTCAGACAGTTCGCCTCCAAGTGGGTGCTGTGTCCTCTGGAAAAGCAGTCAGTGCTCTTAACTGCTGAGTCATTTCTCCAATCCCCTATATTTTTTATTTTTTAACTGACAACAACAATGAGTATTTTTTAGGGTATGGTGGGTGTGATCTTTTAATACATGTAAATAACACAATGATGACATCAGGGTAACTGGTATGCCCATCGCAGCAAACTTTTATCATCTCTGTATGTTAGACTATTTAAAATCTACCCAGCTACTTGGAACTTTTTAAATCTTAAGTTTGACATTTCATTTGTAAATTTTTTCTACCAGATCATGTGATCAAAAACCTACAACCAATACTTAAGTGTACCTCAGCCCTGATTAAGATTTCTCTCTCTCTCTCTCTCTCTCTCTCTCTCTCTCTCTCTCTCTCTCTCTGGTATTTTTGAGACAGGGTCACCTTTAGTCCCAGCTGGCCTGGAGCTCGCTCTGAAGCTCACTTTGTAGACCAGGCTAAACTTGAAATCCTCCTGCCTCTAGGATTAAAGGTGTGTGCCACCACGTCTGGCAGATTTCCCATTCTCTTGTCATGGCCCAAGATGCCCAGGAGACAAAGAAGGATTGAAACCATGGTGTTTTTAAGAGATGTCAATGATACATTCCTGCAGAAAACGAGTAATAGCCATGGTCTGCAATTGTTCACTCCTTTCTCTTTCCCTTTTAAGTGTCTCTCCATAGGTTAGGGGTGATTATTTTATTGTTTCTATATTTTTCAAAGCTGTTTGTGTCCTTGCAATGCACTGCTTAGCAGATTTCTGCATTTATTTTTTTAATGAAGAAAGGGATCTCTGGATTGAATATCAAATCCACACCAATGTGGCTATTTCTGTGTGATGCCTACTGTAACTGGCTGGTGGGCGTTCACAAGTTATAACTGTGTGAGCTCGCCAGCAGGAGACCACGCATACTTATCTCCCAGAAATACTTTAGGTAGATTTTTAAGGACAAAGGGGTAATTGCACAATTGATTGTACCATCAGTCAGCATGTTTGTACCACAGCTATCAAGTGCAAGCTGAATTGGTTAGGGTTAGAAAAGTGACAAGTAAGCTTGTCCTAGAGTTTGATTAGTAGGCTGGGAGAAAGCAGAACAGAGGAAGAATCTGTGTCCTCCCTGCAGCCAGCTGGATAACGACAACAACAACAAAGACACACAGACCACTTTCTGGAAGTGAGAAAGCCACAGCCAATGATGACCACCAACAAAGCAGAGGTGACTGAAGTCAAAATGTGAATCATAAGTAGAAAGTACTTAAGAATGAAGTCAGGACTTTTTTTTTCTTCAAAAAATAATAAATAAATCAATTTTTCCAAAGCAGCTTAATGTATTTTTTTAAATGAAATTGGACTTCTAATTCTATTTCTCCCTCAAAATCTGGACATTATCTTCCAGAGTGACATTTGCCTTTGAAGAAGTCACATCTAAGCACAGATGTGTGGATCCCCAGGATGGGTGAGTATAGATGGTGCTGGGGTCGGGGGCAGGGTCACTGCACCGAGACCAATGCATGCCAAGGAGAATGCCCTTCCCTCATGAAAATGGTATTCCTAGGGATCAAGGAGAGGAAGAAGAGAGGTGATAGCAGCTTAAAATCTAAGCTTGATTCTCAGCACCTTGCTGGGAGGTGCATTATCAAGGTGGTGCGATGGCAAATGCAGCACCTAAGAATCTCCTCTCGGCAGCACTGTGAAGTTCTATGGATATGCCAAACGTCTTTGATTGAATAATACTTGAAAAAAATGATTTGCCAAGCAGCTATAAGGGAATGTAAGTGATTTCTAAATATTTACTATTCGTTTTCCTCTGTGTTAGAATGATCCTTGAAGAATGGATCAATAAATGTTCTGCCGAACTTCAAGCAACCAAATCATCTTTGGGAAAGCAAGTCATATGAAAGGAAGCGAGCTGCTGCCACTGAGCAGTCACATCTCCTTCTGCTTGTCTTTACTACATTTTGATATAAACAATAAAGCTTTTCAAGGTCACTTGTGGGTTGGCAAGAAGGTTAAAGCACTTGCCACCAAACCTGATAAACTGAGTTTGATTCCCAAGACCTCCACAGTAAGAGAGACTTCATTCCCACAAGTTGTCCTCTGACCTCTCTATGTGTGGCATGGTATGTGTACCGACACATACATATAAGCATACACACACTAAATAAAAAATAAATAAGATATTAAAATGTTTAAACTTTTTAAAATAAGTAGACTTGGTTATGTGCCTACTTATGAAAAAAGTATTCTATTTTCCCAGTTTCTTTAAGTTCTACAGAAAACCTGCTGTGCTGTCACCCACAGGTGCATAGTGACTGACTAAGTATATCTGTTCTATTTTAATTTGCATCATTTATTATGAAGATGTCCCCAGCACAGCTGCAGGTGCACTGCTCTGGTCTCCAGCAGGAGCACTGGCTTTTCTTGGGGTCGCACCTTCTGAAAGATGCATTCTGCCTAAGTGTATGCTTCCATTTGGGAGACACATTTTTTTCTCTTTGTCAGTTTTGAAAAGTTGCCTATTGTTTTAGTATTTTTTATAATAGAGCTTTTAATTTTAAACAATAAATGCCATAAAAATATTCTACTTAAATATTTCATATGATCATTTCAAAACTCAAATAACAACACTGACTATATATTGATTATCACTTGTTCATTAAAATGTGTATTACATATCTTTCTTTTTTTTTTTTTTTTTTTTTTTTTTTTTTGGTCTTTTGAGACAGTGTATCCCTGTGGCCCCAGCTGTCCTGGAATTTGCTCTATACACCAGGCTGGCCTTGAACTCACAAAGATCCACCTGCCTCTGCCTCCCAAGTGCTAGGATTAAAGGCATGCACAACCACACCTAACTTTACATATCTATTTTATAGCAGCTATTCTACTAAGTGCTGAAGGAAACAGAGGAGTGGCTAATTTCTTCTGAAGGCTCAGAATCAGGAAGCTAATCCCCTGGGATTTGTGCTAGGATGGGAAGAGGGCCAAAGGGCAACAGTGGCACAGAGAGGATAGCTCCCATCCGGGTAGGAAGGCTCCCTGGAAGGACCCCCTTCGCTGTGCTCGCATCTGTCAATGGCTTGAGATCAAATCACAGCAAGAGTGGAGAACACAAATGTATGAGGAATCCTCACAAGTGAGGTGTCACGAGTTCCTCATAAATGGTTGTACTTTAGGAGGTAGAAAATGGAGGTGATGGACTTTGTCTGCTATGTCAATGACTAGAATTTAATACTCAAAAAATAAGAAGATGCTTAAGAATCTTAAGAAAATAGAAGAGTTCATTGCAGGGGAGAGGGAGTAGGAGTGGCCCTGGAGAATAGATCCGTGGAAACACTTCAGTCATTCATTTCACAACTGGGCAAGGAAGCAGCTTGCAAGTCAGCTAATAGTAAAGACTCTTAATAAGAGATGTTCGTTGAAGTCCTCTGGCTTTAATGTATGTTTAACCAGCATGGATTAACTTAGTAGCTTTGAACACATAACTCAACTAACAAGAAAAGCAATTCACAGTTAGAGTCATTTGCCAGGCTTCCCAATAAAGCATTAGGTTTGCTTTGCTGTTAGAGATGTCCAGTTAATGAGTAACTGGCTATGAGAAAACCAAGAAACAAAGTGAAAACTGAAATGTAGTGAGAGAAAATAACTCAAAGTCAAGGATAAAGTTAGATCCTATTTCATTTATTCCTGCACTTTGTTGAAATTTATTGGGGAAACATCCCAAATACATAATGAAATATAACTATAAAGAAACTATAAAATAATTATAAAAGAAACAAGAAGTTGGTACTTTATCAATGATATCAACATCCTATTGAAAAGGCCAATCACATTGAAGAAATAAATCAAAGTCTGAAGAATCTGAGCAATTCTGACTACTTAACCAAAACCGTATCACTAACTGAGTATGAGGAAATGAACTAAATTAGTCTAGCTATAAAGGATAATCACGTCAAATTAAAAAATATTTAAAAAAGGATAATCATGTCAAATATGATAAAATTATATCTAAGGCTTATTGTAAGCAAAGCGTGTTTTAATAAAATAAATTACTGAAATGAGATCTAATAGATACTTGCTTTCCCTGTATTGTAAAACTAAATATCGAAAGATAATATAAAATAAATAGCAAATGTTCTTTTTTCTTCTTTTTTACTTTCTTATTAAATTTTTGTATGAGTGTATTGCCTGGATGTATGTAAATTCACCCACGTTGTGCAAAGCCCGTGGAGTGGAGGTCAGAAGAAAACGTCAGATTCCCCAGGAACTGGACTTACAGAGGCTTGTTTGCTGCCATGTGCATGCTGGGAGTGGAACCTGGGACCTCTGCGAGAGCACCGCTAAGTCATCTTTCCAGCCCTTCTTTTCCTTTTAATACTGCTCTACCTCCCAAGATGAATAAGCTGTAATAAATATGTCACCATGAAGAAAGGATACAGAAGAGGAGAGAAATCACTCTGATTCAGAAACAAAATCCTTTAAATTACATAAAGTCAAGCTATACTCTCCCAAATGTAAGCATATACTGTTTGCCCAGATGAAAACTTGACCACTATTAGAGATATGTTCAAAAGCAGAAAAACCCGGAATAAACAGCTAAACGAGAACTATTTCAGTCAATGGTCTGCACACATATGGAACTTGTTAAGGAGATGGGGACTGTACAAAGGAGTCAGAAGACACCTAGGTTGCCTCCGAAAGGAAGGGGACAGAGGAAAGGGTGGATTCAAAACCAGAAGATTGGGCCAGAGATCAATCAAATGGGAGGAAGGCAGGCTGTTAGGCAGATGTTCTCTTCTGTTCCCAAATGTTCAAAGTTAGGGGACACACCTTAGCATATTTTTATTTGACACAAAGACTGAATTAAGAACAAACCAAAGGTGTATCAGCTTGTTCTGGGTATACTTGTATGATTTCTTTCATAAACTTTGCTTGTCTACATATTTCATTTTCTGTCTTGTTCATCTGAAGTCTCTCTGTTATAGCACACAGAGTCCTCAGACTTTAATTCTAAGTATGAATTATTAAGAGTAAGGCTTCAGTTTTGATGTTGTACAGTTGTCTACATTATATTATGCTGTCTTCCCCCTAAAAATTTCAAAAGCAGATCCATCTTTCCCTTGACAAAGTAAGATGCTCACTAATTTACCAAATTAGGGCCAACCAAGGCTGTGGAAATAATCATTAGGTTCATTTTACGGGATTTTCCTGCCTACACAAAAAATTACAGGACACAAAGGGAATGGAAAGATCATTTGACCTGGGAGGTAAGAAAAAGGCTACAAAATATTTTCTCAATGGTCAACAGTCAATCATGCATTAGGGAAAGGCTCAGGGGACCTTTTGAACTATTGGCTACTAATGGATTCCTTTGGGAGGTATGGCCTTTCCTTTCAGTTGTGTATCCAACAGTGAACCCACCAGGCTGCAATGGATAGTCCTAAACCCATGGTCACATGCCCTAGCTACAGTCAATGGGTCACAAATCAAAACAAAAAACATGAAGGTGGAAAAGGCAATTTTATTTGTTTATTTATTTATTTATTTATTTTGGTCTTTTCGAGACAGGGTCTTCCTGTAGCCCCAGCTATCCTGGAACTTGCTCTGTAGACTAGGCTGGCCTTGAACTCACAAAGATCCACCTGTCTCTGCCTCCCAAGTGCTAGCATTAAAGGCGTGCACTGCCATGCAATTTTTTTTTTTTATTTTGGTATGTGTATGAGTGTACTGTCTGCATGCAGGTCTGTGCACCCGTGTCGTGCAATGCTGCAGAGGTCAGAAGAGGGTCTCGGATTCCCCTGGTACTGGAGTTCTCCTGGAACTGGAGTTACAGACGGTTCTTAGCCGCCATGTGGGTGCTGGGGATCGAACCCGGGTCCTCTGCAAGAGCAGTCGGTGCTCTCAACCGCTAGGCCATCTCTCCAGCCCCCATGCCATGCAATTTTAAAGGGGAGGGAGACATCAGGAATGGGAGGAAGATAAAAAGGGTGTGAGTAATAAGAATGCCATTAAAGTATTATATACATTTTTACACATAAGGAATTGTCAAAAAACTATTCAGTCATTTAAAAAGGAATGGACACAAACAAAAAGTGGCTGAGTTGCTTTTTCTGGTGCATAATGACACCTGGCAAGGCAAGCTCACTGTGTGGGGAGTAGGCAGAGAAGATATATTCCCTAAGACACATCTTTCATGCTCCATGTAGCCACTAGAAAGAGGTCAATATTCAATCCAGCTTACAGGCATGATCAACTGTCTATTCTACACATGGTGAGAAATAAAAAGCAGAGGGGAGGTAAATCCTCCCTCCTTTAAGAGATAAACTGCTAGTGGAAGGGCCAAAATATACATCTAAGACCACACATATATGCCAAGAATGAGGGCATCCAAAGCCAATCTATGTAATTAACGATAGATTGGAAACAGATTAAGACTCAGCTCTGTCAGGTCAGTGTACAGCAAAAGACAGACTTTTCATCTACTCTAAATGGACAAATACAGCTGTTTTAGGATCATGTTGACATATGCAGGACCTCAGCCACTTTGAGAAAGGGACCTAGACATAAGTAGCACCAAGCCGACTTCACAACTTAAGCACTAAGTATTCTTGCTTCTGTACTAGAGATGACAGCTTACAAGGACCTGCACTTCTCACTGCTGTTTACAGGGAAAAAAAACTGTAGGAGGTAGACTTACTAGAGATTGTTATGAACTCAGTTTATTGAGCTAGAATTCAGTAGGAGAAAATTTGTTCGATGCCTATGCTAAATGATTTTGCTATGGCTTAAATAAGGTATGACCTCCCCACCCCCACCCCCACCAAGCTCATGGTTTGAATGCTTGGTAGTCAGATGATACTACTTCTGGGGATCTGTGGAGCTTAGCTGGCACAGTAGGTCTCTAGGGGTGGGACTTGGAAGGTTATTGCCTGGCCCCTGCTTCCAGCCACTCTCTGCTACCTGTTCTGCAGTGATATGTGGACCCTTCACCACTTGTTTCTGCCATTATCAGCAGCTCTGCCCTGCCTTCCCTGCTGTGATGGACTGAAATCCCTTGAAACCCCGAGTCAGAATAAATCTTCCCTTCCTTAAGTTTTTCTGTAATTGTTTGGGTTACAAGAACACAATTTTTTCTTGCCAAAAACCTACTTACAAGCTTGAATGACCAGCAGTGTTAATTCAGCACACATAGTGAGGACAGAGAGAACAAGCCTAGCTTTATTTTGAATTGTTCAAATCAAAATTGTAATAAATTATACTGCTATTTACATCAAGGAAAGACCAGCCAGAAGAATCTTTGACTCTGGATTCAGTTCTGATTTTAGATACTGGCCTTACAATTTAACAGCTATATAATTCTAGACAAAGAACTCAGCATAACAGGTAGACTTAGTGGATCTATAAATACAGAGAGAGAAAGAGAGAAAGAGAGAAAGAGAGAGAGAGAGAGAGAGAGAGAGAGAGAGAGAACAGGAAAACTTCCAAAAGCCAAGATTAGTTTGGTACTGAACCTCACCTTTTGCCAAACAGAAATCTGGATGAGTGGCAAGCAGTAAAAATAAGGTCTAATTACTTTCACAAGTTGAATACTTGTGCTTATGCCTAAAACTTAAAAACGATTTATGATTTTACCCATTTATCAAAATTTAAATTTATTTTACACACATCGTTCAGCCTAGTGGACACAATTTTCTCAGCATTTTAGAAACACTTGGGAAGCACTCAGGAGCTGCTACTGCTGCTGCTGCTGCTGCTGCTGCTGGTGCTAGAGGCTCTGCCATGATATATCCAAACCGAGACCTGGGTAGAAGCGTTTGGCTATTCTTCTGGGTGACTGCAATGTGCAGCAGCACTGAGTGCTACCAGAAGGGCAAAGCACAACTGCACTATCACCAAAGAACTTGCTTCACTTATGTGCTCATGTTTATTAGCCGTCATTCAAACAGCTTCACCCATTCTGATTAAAGAACTAACTGCACTACATATTGAATGCCAGGCTACCGATAATTCCCCACTTCAAAACAAAGCTAAATAAAGTGCAGTTTACTCAAAGTTTTAGCCAGAATTCCTGAGTTATGTTTATGTCTTTAATAAAAAGAAGAAAAAGAAAGAAAGAAAGAAAGAAAGAAAGAAAGAAAGAAAGAAAGAAAGAAAGAAAGAAAAGAATTCAGCAGTGTTCGAATGGAAGGTGGTTCAGAACATTACAAATTCTTTAAGATAAAAAAGCAATTTTTACTACATAAAATGAGCCATGCTTTATAACAGAATTTCATCACAATTGTGTAAGAAGAAAAAGTATTTTAATGACCTTTCCTCTTACATTTATTCTTTACCTTTGTCCTCTGAAGCTTTGACAACAAAGCTACCTGAATGACTGGATGATCGGCAGGATTCTTCTGGTTATCTAGTTGTCCCTTTCAGTAGGGATCTGCACCTCTCTTCTTTTATAGAGTGCTACAGCTGAGGAGAGAGCCCTGGCAGTCATATGAATTAACCAGAAGCACTCTCTGGTTCAAGAAGTGGCCCTATCCAGCTGAATGTGCCCTCTGAACCAGCGAACAGTACCCTGTTCCAAGAATCCTATCACTTTCATCAGCATCTTACCAGTGTGCTGCCATCAGTCCAACGGAAGTCATGTTCAAACATCTTGTCATTGAGGCCTATCCACTGGTAGTCATGACCCACACCTATATGATGTAAAACAGATGTTTTTACTACCTTTCCCATATATGGATGAAAACACTTCAAAGAAAATCATTTTTCAGAGTAAATTATCCATCCTCTTCTCTGCTTGAGCTTTACTTAGTTGCTCATAACAATCTCCCCTACTTTATCCCTTGTCCTTCTATCCAATGGCCTTTGAACTAATAACCTCCTTTACAAACACATTGAAAGCATTAAAAAGCAGAGACAATTGTTTCCTTAACAATTTAGCATAATTAAATAATTTTTTCTCTTTTTACATACCTATTCACTTTCCATGTTAATCTATACCTTTAACAAAGATTTGATGGCCCAGTGAAATGTACCAGATTTTAGCCATTCCCCCTCCCTTTGGAAAACATAGGTCTTTTCTCAAAACATTATCTACATAATGAATGAACACAAAGGCCAGCTAGGTCCGAAAAAAGGACCCTCAAAAATATTTTCAGTGATATGAGTCACCATCAAAAACAAAAAAAATCCCACATTAAATTCAATGAACTTAATCCAGATTACAAACTAACAATAAAGTTTCAAAAAGATAGAACATATTGTAGGGACACATTTCACTGAGCATCACACATGTTTCATAAACAAAAGTGCTCTACCCACTGGCAACATAAAAACCCTCTGCCCTGCTCTTTGCTATATGTCAGAAAATAGCCATGGTGTTAGGCACCATCTCATCTTCATGATCTTAACATTTAGCTCACTTTCACTTTCTAAAATAATTAGAACCTTGGGTGAGAACCAGTGACACCATTCACATTTGAATTTTAATTTGCAGAATAAAAACTCCAAGCAACCTCATGCTTAACGTTGAAGAACATGTGAAAATACTCCCAATGGAGATGAAAGTAACTATGATAATAATTATATTGAGCGAGAAGAAATAGACTTTTCTGTCAGCCAAAAAAATCATCAAGAAGCAGTTTCTTGGGATTCAACATATAGGCTACTGTTTCACCCGGCACTGATGGCCTATGAAGCAAAGACTTCCTATATCATGTTTTAAGTTATTCCAAAATGGAGGAGTCAGTCAGACAGGTGATTTTATGTAGTTCGCAGAGGAGACACTTCATGAATTAAACAGAGATGGAGGGAGCTACTGCTTTTCATTTAGGCAACTAAGATAGTGGTGAGTAAGAGAAACATGCCAGGACAGCCAGGCCTGTATGGTACATACGATTCACAAACATTTGCTCCTCTTGAGACAGGATGCTTGTGAGATGGGCGCCCTGCAGACGACACTCCCTTTCTGCTGCATCCCATGTCCGGCGGTGAGCAAAGTATTTATAACATTGCCCTTGGAATTTGTGCCAGCCATAGTCGCAGGTCTCAGTATCTAGGAAGAAACAAGGCCAAGGTTCATTAAACTCACCAATGTCATCCGAAGTTGGCTCCCCATTCCCTGTGGTGATAGGATGTCCAAACCAGTATCTTTGCCATGTCCCTGAAGTAAGGGATTCATACAGTTTGGTCACGATGACAAAGAAATTATTGTAAAGTGAGCCCAGCTGATCCCAGGGAAGTGGGTGGTTGTACATCTTTGGACTGAAAAGGCACTATCTAATTGCAATTCCCTCATTAAAACAGTTTCTGTAAGTAAAAAAGCAGTAGAGCAACCAGCCAAAAGCTCTTGGGCTATGTTGTCTGCTGACTGGCTTACTTGTGGAGCAGTTGCAACTGATTTCTTACTAACACAATTCTTCTGAAAGAATCACTCAGAAGTGATTGGATAAGGATTCCAGCTAAGAGAATCATGAACACTGGATTTGTATAGTGAGTTCAAAGGTTCTGGAAGTAGTCCTTTCCCACACCCCAGAGAGCTATCTGGGAGGCCACAGGCTCTTGTCACATAAGATTTTTTACACAAAGTCAAAAATCATGAGTAGGCAGCTTTGTGGATAGAGTTAGAATGTGTGCTTTCTTCCCCCAAAGAAGAAAAGTGGGGAGCTTCTGGGGCAAATGTATCAAACCTTTAAGCTTTTTTTTTTTTTTAAATAAAATCACCAAGTTCTTTAATTAAGAAGGCATGTACATGTCTGTGTTTTCTCTCTTCCAATGAGCATGACATAATTGCTTTATCAGTGAGATAAAACTATTCTTCAAATACATTTGAATTTTACAGCAGAAAGAGCTAAATTTACCTATTTTATGATAATTTTCAATCAGACTGACTCACCCACAGATAAGATTACATTCCATATATTATCAATGGAAATAATTTTGATCTTAGTAATATATTGAACATTGCAATATATTAAAATAGTTACATATAAAACCTCATGAAACTATGTCATTTGTAACTCAAATCCTTGACTCTCGTCAATTTATTCCCTTTTGTATACTTGTGGGAAGATTTTTATTATGAGAGAGAATTTTTCCCCAGGTTTCAGTTCTTTTAGTCACAACCATGTAACAGATGAGGCTCATCTCTGAAAGCAATCTTAGGTTCAGTTTAGTCTGTCAGGCCTGTTGTTTAGTTGCAGGCAGAGGCTGACTAATTGTTTTGGATAATGTATACTAGAAAGTTGTCTGATGACAGAGTTGTTTGCACACCACCAATTCTCGCAGGAACAAATGCAGGACACACACAGCCACATGGTTTAGTGTAAAAGGAGCATGCACGTAGAGCCCCAAACAAGGCAAGTTTGGGCCATTTGAATATTGGTTTTCCTTTAAGGAAGCTTATTTGGAAGAACTCAGCAATGAGGTAGAAGGAGGGGGAAAATGGATTTTCAAATATGAGGTTACCCAATATGGGAAGAGAGTTGGAAAACATTTCAGGACAGTTTTTCTGCCAAAGCCAATACTGTGATATAACAGCATACCTTTCCTTAGCCTTGAAACTTGTCATTTATGTTAAGATACAGTTTAAAGTCCTAGAGGATCCAAACTTTTTGAAGAATAGATCAGAAAAAAATCTATGCATGGTTTATCTTCTATAACCTAAATGTTTTTAGTTTTGTTTTCCTTTTCTGTCTTTTCTGGCTAAAATAGATTGTCATTAAATATCTTCTCTTCTACAAAAACAAAACCTTAAAATTCGCTGTGTGACCATGTCAGTCACAGTTTCAGCATGGTGGCTTGTCTCCCAGAGGTGCTGGAGGTTTGACGTCTGGGTATCAAGAAGTGGTGGAACATTTAAGAGCTGAGCCTGGGCAGAAGATAATGTCAGGGGCACCTTCATGATATTAATGTTTTCTCATGGAGTGGCCTGGGTCTTAAAGTAGTTTGATATAGCAAAAAGACCCATCCTGGCCCCTCCTGGGTGTCTTGTGTTGCTTTGTGCTCTCTTTCCACAAGAAATGGGTTCCCTTTCTCCACCATGTTGTAAAAGGGCAAGAAGTCCTTTCCCAGATACCAAACAGACAGAGTTACACTGTTTTGAATTTTCAGCCTCCCAAACTGGAAATTAAATAAACCTCACTCCCTTCTTAAGCACCTGACATCAGGGACTCTGTTATAGCAACACAAACCAGGCCAAGATACATGCCTTTCTCCATTAATAGGTGCATGTGTTCTATAAGAACATGGGCCCCAAAATTAATTAGCAGAGTTTCCAAGCTGCGGAGATGGAGAGATGGCTTAGCAGTTAAGAGAACTGTCTGCTCTTACAAAGGACCAGGGTTCAATTCCCAGCACCCACATAGCAGCTAACAATTGTCTGTAAATCCAGTTCCAGGGGAATCTGATGCCCTCTTCTGACTTCTGCAGGCACTGCAGGACATGGGTGCACTTACATACATGTAGTCTATATACTCATACACATAAAATAAAAGTAATCAAAAAACAAGCTGGAAGAAGTTACCATCTGTACTATTTAAATAAAATGTAGCTAGAAAAAAAAAGTATTGCAGAACTAAGAACTGAATGTAAAGGGCACAAGCAAGCTAGGCAAGTGCTCTACCACTGAGCCTTAGCCCTTGCTCTGTGTTTTTAATTCTGAAATAATATCTCATTAAGTTATTTAGGCTAGTACTTAGTATTTAGCTTAATGAGATATTATTAAGCTATTTAGGCAGTACTTGAACTTGCAGTTCTCCTGTGTCAACCTCCCAAGTGGCTGAGATTGTAGTCCTGTCCCATAATTACTAGCTAAACCACAGTTTTCTTATAGTTACAAATCTATCTGTAAAGACTACTTACAATAAAGGCTTGTTTTGTGTTTACAAAGTCAGACATCCATATTGACTTACTTAATTTTTATTATTCGTGAATTTAGCATCTTCCAGGATGTAAGCATTTAACAACCAACCCCTTCGTTTTTCCAACTTTAGCTAAAAATAATTTGAATCTCAGTTTATTTTTTAAAAGGCAACAGTTGGGGTACCTTTACCTTTTCCCCTATAATACTTGGGATCAAACCCAAAGTTTTGCACAAGATGGGTAACTACTCTGCCTTTGAACTCTGTCACAAGCCCCCTTGGATAACATTTTCTTAAAAATCACTCAACATTATAGAATGGCATCTTAGGCCTAAAGGTTCTATAGTGCATAAGACTCAGATAGGTGCTGTGTATGAAACTTCTTCTCATGACACAGAAGCTGAGTTGATCCTCTTCAATCACCACCCTAAAAATCTATTTCGTTATGCTGTGCAGCTAATGCATTCAGTGCCCCCTGAAGAAAGCTGACAAGCTTTAAGAACCTGTCAACACTTCAGCCCCTCACCCCACCTCTTATCCTAAGCAAGCCTCATCACTGACTTCACAATTTGTGCCTATTTCTCTACCCTTCCAACAGCCTTTTCTAGATTTGTGTTATTATTCCGCAGAAATATGTTCCTTGTTCAAAGTTACTGAGACTAAGCTGTTACTAATGCAGAGGAAAGGTCAGCTGAAAAAACAATGACACAGTCATCAAGAATTTTGGACAGAAAACAGTTTAGACAACAATACTGCTGTTAATGAAGAAAGCATTTGTTCTTAGGCAACCTGAAAAGAAGAGAGAAAAATCTTCCAGTATCCTGGCAGTAAATCACAGGCGCACAGCTGCACTGGGTAAACAGACGGAGTAGATACTCGTCTGCAAGTACAGTGGAGGACATTAAGTCTTGCTCGAGGATAAAACAGAACACACCTGAGAGTTGGGTGGACCATCAATGAAAGAAGCAATTTATCTCTTTTTAAAACAGAAGGAAGAGGTAACTGGACCCAAAGTCCTTCAAGAATCTTCCACCACTCAATCTACTAGCTGCTTATTAAATAAGACATGTATCTTTGAGAATTACTTTAGAAGTGGGAAGAAAAAGTTTAGTTTTGGAGTAAAGCTGCTTAGATTCATTTGACTTATATGCAACCTTGAGCACATCATTTCCTTCTTTAAGCCTCAATTCCTAACACACTTAATGCATGGAACTGTTGTCAGTCAAGTGAAGTAATGAATCTGATAAACTAGAAAGTACCAAAAAAATGGCATATCTATCTCTGCTGCCTCACCAAGATCAGGGACTCAGTTTAGTTCAGAACGTTATCTTTAGTGGAACAGTGTCAGGAAAAATAGTAGGTCTTCAGTAAATACTTGGAAAAAAATTTTAACCTGGTCCTTGTACTTTCAAATGAAGTCTAGCTATCATATCAATATACTGGAGTGTTTCAATTGCCTCATCCTTATGGGTTCGAAAAAAAATATTATCTCTTAATTTTAAGAAGAGGGTGCTTGTTGATTTCATTCTTATTTAAAATTCTAAAATGGACTCATGCTATGCAGTTTAAAGAAAAAAAAGAAAGAAACCTTCAAACATAGTGGCTGCCCAGCCCCTTGTAGCAGTGCATTCAGTAATGCTACTTTTAGCTTTGCTTTTGCTTTAACTGTAGTGACATCTGGATTAATGCCACAAAGCAGAATGTGAGGCCAAACCAATGTGTCTGAGTGTCTAATACATTTTCATTTTGTCTGGTGGCATTTAAGTTTGGCGCTGAGCACTTTTATCAAAGCCAAACCACTGCATGGCTTTAAATAGAGGAAATCGGCATTCCGAAGCCCTGTGTGCTGAGCATGCAGTCTGCTTAGGATTGATGGAATAAGCAATTTTATTGTTAACCACCTGAAATATGCTCTTAGGTTGGCCATAAAATGCAAATTATAAGAATCATGAGATTTGAGGCTTTTCTTTCATTCAGAAAAAGTAGATGCTTCTTTAGTAGGAAAATTTCCTAGTGAGTAGTTGAATGCCCTTCACAAAGCATGTGGCAAGCCAAAGCTAATGTAGTCTAACAACTCTATGAATGTGTTCGATAGATATGGATGCCTGTGAAAAGCAAACCCATGAGTCTCAAGTGCTTGGGTGTCAGGGGTGGGGGAATAAAGGCAACTAGCACTGAATTCATTACTCCCTGATTACAGGACTGGGAAATGTATTTTTTCCAGGGAGACTTGTAACTGTCTTTCCTTCCTTCCTTCCTTCCTTCCTTCCTTCCTTCCTTCCTTCCTTCCTTCCTTCCTTCCTTCCCATATGTCCTTAAATTCAGTTCAGTGGGCCTATCCGGTATGTCAGCAAAACTACCATGGTTTAGGTAGATTCACACATAAAGAATCTTAATGTTGGAAACCAGTGAATTTCTTCAATATGAAGAATATGCAGCAAGGCCAAGGCTTGAAAGTATCATTAACATTCATCATGAAAATGTTTCAATAGTGCTTACCTTGTTCACAAAGTGCACCGACATAGCTTGGAAGGCAGAGGCACCTAAATGTATTAAAACCATCCACACATGTGGCACCGTTCCGACAAGGGTTGGAGTGGCACTCATCAAAATCTGAAATAAATTTTAAAAAGTTCAATTTTGCATGAGGTTGCTAGAAATGACACAGGATGGCCAGTTAAATATGATTTTAAGATTTTATAAAACTAAATATGATTTTTTGTTTGCTTTTACTTCTCAATGTTTATTTTTATTGAATTTTTGTGTATTTCATATAATGCATCTCAATCATATTTAGACCCTTTCTGCAGCCCCTATTGACCCCCCCACTGGATTTCATGCATTGTATAATATATGTTTAAGTCTAAATATGTCATATGTTATGTTTGGTCAAAGTTGCATACACAAAAAGAAATCCCCTTTTTTGAATCTGAAATTCTTATTTTCACTGAAAAACTGTATTTTTATTTGTAGAATCTGGAAATCCTTAAATGATTTTAAAAAATATCCAGAGTAGGGGCTAGAGAGATGCCTCCGTGGTTAAGAACACTGACTACTCTTGCAGAGGACCAGGGTTTGATTCCCAGCACCCACATGTTGGCTAAGAACCATCTTTAGTGTCAGGCGTGGTGGCGCATGCCTTTAATCCCAGGACTCTGGGAGGCAGAGGCAGGTGGATCTATGTGACTTCAAAGCCAGGTGGTCTACATAGCCGTAGCGAACTCCAGGGCAGCTGGGATTAAAGGGAGACCCTGACTCAAAAATCCAAAAACAAAACAAAACAAAACAAAACACAACAAAAAACGGGTGTTGTGGCACATGCCTTTAATCCTACCAGAGGCAGGTAGCTCTCTGTGAGTTCAAGGCCAGTCTGCTCTACAGAGTGAGTTCCAGGACACCTGGGGTTACAAGGGGACCTTGTCCCAAATAGACCAAAAAAAAAAAAAATAAATATCCAGAGTAAAAAGTTTATCTCCACTGCTATTAGGTAAATCTGCTGATTCCTGAAAGTAATAAAGAATCTCCCTTGCACTGGTTCAAGCTTTTATTACTTCACATACACATGAACCACAAAAGACAGAGCTGTCTTCACTAAGCCTGAGTATCTACTATGTCAAGGGAATTTGGCAAATTCCTATCCCCTTTCCTAGAACTTAATTAATTATGCCCAGATTTAAACTTCATTGAATACATAGTTCATGTACACATGAATTTCTCTGAAGTCTTTAATTGATTGCCCAATATAGATTCTCCTCCATTATATCTTCTGAAAACGAAGCACAGCCTCTCAGCCCAAGAGCATCTTACCCAGTTCACACTGGTCTCCGCTGTATCCAGGCACACATGTGCACACATAAGATGTCTCAGTAGGATAGCAGGTGCCTCCATTGAGGCATGGGTTTGCTTTGCACCGATCAGGTCCTACCACGTTTAAGAAAGTAATAACAAACAATTAGGCTCATCTCTAAGGTTTCAGTATAGTTTAGCACAAAATACCACTTTCTGCTACCATGTTGTAAGCTTTACCATAATAATTTAGAGACTACATATAAAAATTAACATTAACTTTACTCTGGAGTGTTTCTTAGAATAACAGCTAATGGTTACAAATTGCATACATTCATTTCTAGAATTCAATCATTACTACTTTTAAACAATACACCATCTCTGGTGACAAATATGTTCTACTGCAGATTTAGTTGGCATGATAATGGCAATTGATTTTAGTCAAAAATGATACACATATGTGCACAGTGAATGGAAAATGTATTCTTTTAAACGAGGTTAGTTCATGTGAAATGGCTAGGTACACAGAACATGCATTCTTTTTAGCAGATTGGCTTGTTACCAGCATTTGAATTATTATTGCCTTTTACCACTTAATGCTCAGAAACTGTCTTCGAAAGTGTGCACTGAAGTCTCTTCTGCTACATTAACATGCCTTTTCCAAAAACACGTTCCAATTGTACTCCTTTAAACTATACTTGAAGAAAAGCAACACATGGATTAAACTCTACTGTATAAAAACAAGCCCAAATACAAAACCCTCATCTAAAAAGAAGCCCCAAATTTTTATTACAGTTTTCTTATTAAACATAAATAAAACTAATCCTCCTAGGAGACAGATATAAAGGCCCAAACCCTAAAATTACAGGTTAATGTACAACTTTACTGCTATTCCATTTGAAGCATAGCTTTTACTTTGTATTGTTGTCTGGATAAGTATACTTTTATTTATTAAGAGTTTGAATATTTTCTCAGAACTCCTCAATTCTCCAAATGTCCAAGAATCCTAATGAAAGTTGCAAATTTTATCAAATAATAGAAATAAGCAGATTGTATATAGATACCATCATATTTTGAAAAATCTTAGCGCCAGAAATCCTGAAATAATTACACATGAAGAAATAAATGTCTAACTTCTGATGAAACATTGGCCATAGAAGAAATTTGGCCCATCTCTATACAAGAAACTGAAAGTCGAACTTTCCAATTATTGAGTAAAATGTGGATAACTGAAAGACTTGATGGACTCTATTTGGAGTCCATATAAAATTATGTAAATTAGGAGGTATTCATCAATTTCTCCAAAAACTTCCTCAACTTTTCTAAGACACTTTCTCCTATAGTTTCAAAAATATTAAAAATTTCCCTAGCAATCTTCATTTTTCTGTATACAAAAGTGAGCTGCCTAGGTGATAAGTCTGCAGACCGTGACACACTTATACCTGACAGAAAGAATCAGAGTCACTTAGGCAGGTGAGCCTGAGGCTCTGTGGCCACATGAATGCCCATAACAAGTAGCAGACACACTAGGCTGAGACTTTGGACTTGAAGAAAGGAGCTTTCTTCTGGGAACCTGAAGAACTTCCAATAAAGAGAATCATTTTGCTTTTAGGAAACTTGATCTCCCTTATGTAATTTGTTTCAGCCTGTGAAGTTGAATCTGCAACAGACAGACTTCACACTCCTACAGGAGCTGTTGCTTACTGAATTAGGATGAAGTGACAGTTCAGTTTACAGTAACTGAGAGAACTCCAAAACTTGGTAAATACTGTGGGCTGGAGAACACAAACACACTCCTCATCCATCTGCCAATTATTTCCATGTCATATTTGCAACAATCTGGAGTATATTTCAACTAAATTATTAAACAATAAGTATTGACCAGATGACTAGCTTATTCTTATAAATTTAACATATGTAGACTTAATGTGTTAATTAATGTAGTGATAGTGAAGAAACCAAAAATCCCAAATAGTGCCAACTAACTTTGATCAATTTTATTCAAAAAATACCCCAACCAGAAGCCTTTTATTAAGAGCTTCAGTTTATAATTATTCCTTTCTTCTAATGTGAAAGATGAACCATTATTGTTATAGTAATGAAAATATGACTAGAAGAATACTTCTCATAGTAATGACCTAAAGTAGTCATTAAGATAATACATATATTCTACCAACACAGCCCTTAAATCTCTCTCTCTCTTTCTCTCTCTTTTGCTCTCTCTCTCTCTCTCTCTCTCCATCCCCCCCTTTCTTTCTCTTTCTCAGTAGCTCTTAGGTGATAGTGGCTATTTGTGGGTTCCATTATCATTCCATTTAAATAACAACATTCCAGTAAGTCTATAAAAGCTGACTTAACAGCTTTTTTATTTTCAGGTTAGATAAGAAGACTACAGTTTATACTATATAAATATTCAAGTAGTTCTTCTTTACATATTCAGTTTCATTTGTTAATTTTATCCCATATTGAAACCAGCAAAGGGCAGTAAAAAGACCATGGACCTCAGAGTAGGGTTGTTCTGGGTTCAAATCCCAGTTTTGCCATGGTGTGGCTGTGCATCCTTGGGCAAGTTACTGGCCCTTTCTGAATATCCATTTCATGTCCTTTTAGGCTGAGCTACTATAAAAGGATGAACTTTATTCTTTTTTTGTGAAGATTAAATGAAATGGCCTATATGAAGTAGTATTAAATCAATGCTTTTGTATAATCAGAAATTAATTTCTCAAGAGGCAGACCACATACATATGCTAAATATACTATGGCTAGAAACTGTGTTAGAAGAATTCTGCAGACTGTCTCAAGGAAGGAAATAAATCACATTAACTACAAACTGGCATTGTACTGCACTAAGCATGAAGCATGTGTAAGAGCTAGCTACAAGTCTCAAGTGGTTAAAGCTTTAGAGATTTTGATATTGTCATAATATCATCTATTAATGAGGGAAGGTGTTTTTCAAGAAAAGTAGGGATTTTTTGTGTTTTTAAAACTATAATGTACTTGGAGTTAGAGAGATGGCTCAGTGGTTAAGACCACTGTCTAGTCTTGCAAAGAACCCAGGTTCAATTCCCAACACCCACATGGCGGCTAGCAACCATCCATAACTCCAGTTCCAAGGGATCTGACACCTTATTTTGACCTCCGGGAGCACTGTATGATATGGGTACACCTACCTACATGCAAATAATAAATTTGAAACACATAATTTAAAAAAATTAAAAAGAAAAACTATATTGTACAAGTACAGGACATTTAACAAAGCAACACTTCAACTTTAGGTGAAAGTACATTGATTTTTACATTATTTTCCACTTTATCCATTTTATGTTGTGTGTAAGACGCAGAAAAAGTGCAAAGTACATATCTATACTTACATTCATTATATTAAGTTAGGATTCATTGCTGGTTTGGCCTGAAGTTGTATGAACAATAAGAAGTTTCCATGGGTTGATTCCACAGTACAATAAAAGCTATATACATGTATTTGTTAGAACCAAGGGACTGATCCCAACCTTGGAAACAAATCTATCAGTGTTGTCATCTTACCTGGTAGATAGACTGCTGTGCCTTCCACTGACTCTTCATTAATGCCAATCAGGAAACCAGTTTCATTAGAATTGTCCAGAAGGGAAAATGGTAGTAATGCGGGTTCAGTATTTAGTTCCACAGTGCTGGCTGTTGCCTGAGTATTGGAATCAAGAATGCTTGCTGAGGCTTCTTTTTCTGGTGCTAGTACTGTGGAGCCCTCCCCTCTGGTTACAGGTATGTATGTTTCTGGGTTAATTTCCAAGGAAGGGAGGGTGGACCTCTCAGGCTCCTGTGGGCTTGGCTGAGGTAACAGGCCTGTCTCAACCCTGAAAGCCACAGAGGCAGAAGTAGAATATGGCCACTGTGTAGCACCTTCTAACTTAATCCTACTGGGAGTTGTGATAACAGCTCCAGTCTCAGGTGTTCCAACACTGGGAAGCATCCCAATTATTTCTCCAGGAAACTGACCATTGGCTTTTTTTGAGGAATCTTGAGAAGCCACAGTTCCATCCTCAGCAATTAGTTCTGTAGGAGAAGTTTCCAATTCTTCTAGTAACTTAGGTTTACTTTCATCTTCTGAAAGTTCTAGCTCTGGGTAAGTAGATAAAGATGGAGGCTCAGTGATATGAAAATATTTTTCACTTGATGGTTTGACAGTTGCTTCAATAGTTGCCTGAACTTCCTTAAAAGAATTTTCTGGAGAACCTTGTGTTGAGCTGGCATCTGTACCTGGGGGAGGACTTGTCTGGAGCACTTCTGTGTATTCAGAGGCTCCACTGCCTATGTAGACAGGGAAGGGAGAAGATGGTGTTTGAGAGGACAGTTGTGACAGTGCATGAATTGCAGATGTTGTATCAGTGTAGTGTGTGGGATTAGATCCTCCTGTCACATCAGGGGCTTCTGTTAAATGCTGAGCCACAAAGTGTGTATTACCAATACTTACATAGACATTGAGATCTGTCAATGCCTCCCCTGCTCCTGAAGAGAAATCTGGCTGAAAAGAAGGACCTACATATTTCTTTTCATCATATGTTTCCTGTGTCCTTTCCAAATCATCCAATGTTGATATTATTTCACTTTGGTCTGCAATAGCTTGGCCATCAGACAAAGTGCTTGATTCAAATATATCATCAACAGATATTGCTTCAATTTTGGGTTTTTTGACCTCTGGACTAACTGTGGTCAACTTACTAGGAATGGGTAGAGTCGGCACTGTAGGAAGTAAAGTATCTAACTCAGTTCCTTGGCTAAGAACAGGGACTCCGGTTGTGAAGTGAAATCGCATGTGCTCTGCTTGGTTTCCATCTTTAGAAGTTGTTGAGTCATTGTCTGTTGCTTGAGTGTAGCTAGCAAGAAGGGCATTGCCAGAACTCTCAAAAGTTTCTTCGGCCAGAGAAAGGTTTACAGCTGCCTCATATTTCTCTTGAACCTGAAGGCTCTCTTCATTCGTGCCATGTGGCCCCAAAGGTACCTCTGGATCTAAGTCTGTTGGCATTCCAGGGATGTAATCATATACAGGTTTCGTGTGGTCAATGTCGATGATAACATTTTTATCTGATGTAAGCTCAGGTAGAATTTCTAGGATAGTGCTCTCAGTAATTGTCAATACTAAATCCTTATCCTCTTTGTCTAGATCTATAATAATATTTTCAGTGGCTTTTCTTCTATTATATTTTAAGGTAGAATCCTCAAATCTTTTGATATGATCTTGGAAACCACCTGCAACACCTTTTGTGGGACTGTCATAAGGCACTGTACTTGACAGTGAATTAGTTGGTTCTGGGGAACTTTTATTGTATTCTGAATGAAGAAGTAGAATTGCTGGAGGTGTTGAAGATCCATCAGCAGCCCTGGGCACCTCCGGAAACCCATCAGAAGCAAGTGTGCTATCTCCTTGCTTAGTTGCCTGAGTAGTTCCAGGAGTGTGGACTAAATCAAAAACATCTACTGCTCCAGATCCTTCTCCTGAATTTTCATAAAATAAGTCAGATGGTTTTGATGCTGATGTAACAAATTCTACTGCCATTTCAGTACTATAAGTTTGAGCCAGAAAAGCAGTGGAAGAGGTTCCTGCTGCTTCAGTTTCTGCTATTGAGAAATTCTTATTAGAGGTCTGTTCAGTAGCGGTTTGAGGTCCATGTGTCTGACTTTCTTCTTCCCACCTGAGGGTCTGAGTTGTAAGATGTTCCACATCTGTGGAGAAAGGAAGAGGCGAGGTAGATCCTCCTCTGATATCAATTAAAGTTGTGTTGGGTGTGGCCTCGATACCTTCAGAGACTGTGTCTCTTTCAGAAATGAGTGGTCTAATTTCATTTGGCACAGTTTCTGTTCTTTCATAGTCTTCCATTTTCTCATTTATGATGTGTGTTCCTAAGCTTCCCGTGTGAGAAGTCTCAGGATCCAATGTGCTAATGACCTGCTCCATTTCAGTAAAATTTACTGACATTGTAGGTTGAGGAGGTAAAATTTCTCCTGATCCCAGACCAGAGAATGAGAGATCAGTATCCGGCTCTTTAATTGTTGGTCTTATACCCTTTGGAAAGAGTTTTATACTTTCTTCTTCTTCTTCTGATGGGGAGCTTGTGACAGCACTTCCAGCTGGCACAGATCCAGTCACTAAGGCAGTGGCTAAGACAGAACTTGAATTTCCAGTCCCTGCAGAGAGAGTGGTATATGATTCCAAGCCTTTTGCATCTGGCTCTGGAGTTGACATGCTAGCTAAGGACATACCTTCCTCTTCCATTTCCTTGGTGTCATAAGTTTTCTGTGTTGTTAGCATAGAATAATCCGTAGTTAGGTGTTTAGTGTCAATAAGTATTTGGGAACCAAAAATTCTTTGTTCTGGTACAAGAGAACTTTGAGAGGGTTCAAAAGTCTTTTGTTGTTGAAACCTTTCCTCTGTTGCTGTCTCACTTTCAATCCCTTGTCTTGCAGGATTGTCTTCCTGTCTAGACCATAATTTGGCTGGCTCCATCGTTTGGGGAAAGTCCACAGATATTGTGCTAGCAATCTTTACTTCCCCATTTTCTGTTATTTCTACTATATTTCCTGTTTCTTCTGTTGGGAAAACAATGAATCTTTTATCCGCTTTACTTGTAGCACCCACTTGTCCCAATCCTTGGTCAGTAAGTGGAGAATCTGTACCAGAAAAATAGTCCACAGAAGGGGGAATCACTGGGCCAAAGGAGCTGCTAACTGCGGTCAACTGCTCACCTGAGCCCTCAGCTGAGGCCATGAATTCCTCCCAGGGGAGAGCTGAGGTGCTGGCCATGGTGCTGCTGAGGTCCTTTGAGTCAGGCACTTGCTTGTAATCATGTGAGGTAGGTGCTATAGATGGTGAAATCTCTATGTCCCTAATTGGTGTGTCCTCAGAGCTGTCCCTCCCGACTCTTTCTTGTTTTGCTGTCGGATGAGACACTGTTGAGTATTCACTAAAGTCACCACTGAAGTCCTCTGCCAAAGGAAAGACTGTAGAAAACCCTCCTGCTTCTGTCCCATGAATTGGATCTGAGACTTCTGAAGTCAGTGTTTCCTTGGATGTCTGGCTTATATCTTCAGAAACGTCTCTGTCCATTTCAGTACTCAAAGCTAATCCTGTTGGCTCAGAGGGGAGTGTAGTTTCCACAAGGGGAACCAAAGTACCAAGTACTTCTTTTTTGACTTGGAGTTCAGACTCTAAATTTAGTGAAACTGAAGAGATAATAGTAGTAGATTCTGGATCAGCAGATGCCTCCCCTGAGCCATGATCCATAAAAAGAGAGCCAGGGCTACCTGTGAGAGTGGTTAGCCCTTCTTGGACCCTTGGTTGACTGCTTCCACTGTGCTCCAAGGGCTGTCCCTGCAAATTGACTAAGACATCTGTTTCTGTGAAAACAAGAGTAGAACTTGTTGTTTCCTCTTCAGACTGCGTGGATGTTGTCAAGGATGTAAAATTTTTCCTGGTAGCTGAATCACTGAATGTAGCTATGTTTGAACTTTGTAATTTGGTGGGTAAAATTAAGTAATCTGACTTTTGTGTTGGTGAGTGGATCTCAACTACAGAGTTTATAACTGTAGTTCCTTCTTCTTCCTCTTCCCTTTTCCTTCCCTCAAAAAATGTACCAGAAACCCAATTGGTGCTATCTGTTTGAACTACCACTTTTGTAGGCACTGCATCTACAGAAGGTTGTTCTGCATCCACAGAAATAGTGGTTGCAGGAACATCAAAAAGGCTCTCTGTGACCATTATCTCACCCATATCCAAAGGAATGAGTGTATCTGTAAGATTTCTCTGTGGTAAACCAGTCGCCACCATGAACATCTTATCTCTATACTCCTCCACTTCCCCAGAACCTTCTATACTTGGACCTGCAGAACTCCCAGAGAACTCTTTGGTTTTTCCAGGGGTTATCTCTACCCAGCTTTCTATAGTAGATGAATCGTCAATCTGCGGGGTTCCTGTTAGGGTAACTGAGACATCTGCTGACACTGAACTTGGGAGTGTACTAAGAGTAGAAGCGAAAACACTTTTCTCTGCCTCTTCACCAAATGATACTTCTGTAGCTCTGAAGAAGACCATTTTCTGTGATCCTTGGTCAATGGCACCTTCTCCTGAAGACTCTTCAGGAACCTGAGGTACCGGTTCAAGATGTTTGTGTACCAGACTTTCAAGTTTGGGATTGCTCTGTGTACTTGACTCTGCTTCTTCTGTGGGTTTTCCATCCTGGGATGGGGCTGTGGGGAAAACGTCAGGCTCACCACTTGAAAAGTGTTCTGGTGTTTCATGGTAAGTATTAGGTCTCCATGTGATTTCTAGCAATTCAGTGGTTTCTTTCGATTCATTATATTGCATTACAGTTGATAATTCTGTTTCTGCCATTACAAACTGATGGGTGTCACTCACAGAGCTGTCTGAGAAATTATGAGAAGGTGCAACACTTTCAAACTGGCCACTCCTCGCTTCCGCAGCTTCTGGGTCTTTGGGCACTGTAGTGACTAGCTGCTTCCCATTGATGTACTGCACTGAAGGTGTAGTTGTTGCATCAGTTGCATTTGCACAGTCTTCATCTCCCTCTTCCTCTTCCTCACTGTGGTATATGTCTATTTCAAAGGAATCTGGTAATTCAGGTAAAATTTCTGAAAATAGATCATGCAGTGGATCTGTTTCTTCACTACAAGGTTCATCTTCTTTAGATTCTGAATTTATTGGATGACCACTTACAACCAAATCACTCATTCGACCTGAAAAAAACAAAGTTTTCACAATACTTAAATAGAAGATTTGTCAGGGTTTGACAGAAGATAAGGCTGATCACATTCACACACACACACACACACATACCACACACAAACACACACACACACACACACACACACACACACAAACACAGGATTGGAATCTCTGCAAATTCAGTGAAATAGCCCATCTGCACATGTTTCTTGGTCTTCAGATTTGCTGTTTTATAATTACAATAAAAACAAATTCTATTTTGAGTATAGGAACAGATTATCAAAACACTCCGATATGCTTAACAACAATTAAATGACAGAGTTCTTAAATATGAAGCAAGAAATTACACAAACATTTTGGTTCTTAAGTGCAGCAACTGATATTTTTGACAACTGTAAACAAAGTTGAAATTAAGACCACTTCACCAGACCGAATGTGGTGGTGCATGCCTTTAACCTCAGCACTACGGAAGCAGAAGCAATCAGATCTCCATGAGATTAAGATTAGTGTGGTTTATATAGGGAGTTGCAAGCCATCTGGGGTGAGAGACATACCCTTTCTCAATAAACAAACAAACACAAACAAGTCTATTTCACCAAAGCATATATAAAAAGTAATTGGTCATTTTTCTATATATTTAAAAAGATATTTAGTCGCTCTCTATTCTGTAAGGGAAAGAATCCTTCTGGCCTCTTTATACCCCGTTCAATGTCTATTAAAAAAGTAAAAATCTTACTTATATCCCAATCACAAAGCAGCAAGCACATATACTCATTGCAGCAAGAGTGAACACATCTCTCACACAAAACCAGGACTCTGGGTGGGAGAGATTGGCACAGACCAGGAGGATATTTCTGCTCCTTTACATTGTTCTCCTTTACATGACCAGAACCACACTAAATTTTGTCCTTGCTACTAACATTTTCTTCAATGACAATTAAGAAGCTGCATGTAAATACTTTAAGTACAAAATTCAATTAATACCTATCAGAATGTTATTTAGATTGTAATTGCCGCATGGCCATTAAGTGACATGAATTTACCACCTTGCCCAAAGGAATGCTACTGTAGAAGTAGCTTTCGATTTAGCCAGAATTCCATGCTTAAAATACAACCATTATGACGAAGCCAATTCTGCCATTTATATCCCATTCACGAAGCAATAAGAACGAGAGCACACTGTTTCTGCTGAATTGTTTCCATATAAGAAGTTGTTTTCTTCCATGTTGGGAAGGATCAGTAACTACCATTCAATAATAAAAGAAGAAAATCTAGCTGAGGAGGAATCAGTAACATCTTGCTTTATCATAGTCTGCTGTGCATCAACCCAAGTGCTGGTTGAACTATCAATGCAAACACTATGAAAGCCTAATGACTTTAAATTTAAGAAGCCAACAAACATTACCTCAAGTGATAAGAATACATTCTATAATTCAATTTTTCTCTTTCATTCATTTTCATTCTAATAATTTAGCAAAGTATCTTTTCTTTTGGGGGGTATTTTTGAGACAGGGTCTCCCTTTAGTCCCAGCTGGCCTGGAGCTCACTCTGTAGACCAGGCTGGCCTTGAACTCACAGAGATCCTCCTGCCTCTGCCTCCCAAATACTAGGATTAAAAGCATGAACCACCACGCCCGGCTACAAAGTATCTTTGCTGCATACCACCATATCGTCATTAAATCATTTCAATAAAATACTAGCTGTATAGGTCTGTTTTTTTTTGCCCTAAGTTATTTAACTTTCACTCTTTAAAATCTTTTTTTACATCCCTATCCATTCTAACCCATACATTGAGTGGTGGATTGGGCGTGTGGAGTGGGGGGAAACAAAAGAAACAGATGTGGCCAATGTGTCCTTCAAGGGAACAGTGGATACATTTGCTATCTCTGTTTGCAAAGTAAGAGAAGACAGTAGCTGTTACACTATGTTGGCTAGATTGACTCGGACACAACCCATAAAGGAGCCCCTCTGTGGGAAAAGTGGAGACAAATCTCTGGGCTCTGATATTCATAGACAAGCGGTAAGGGAGAAAATACCTAACAAGGGAAGAGAAAGGTGTAATGGGATTATGGCTGCAAAAGAAGACTTGGCACTGTGCACCAGCCATGGTAGAAACCATCTGAAGAGAGCACTACGTGACAACGCCTGGCCTGCTATTCCAGCATGGACAACCAACTTCAGTTCAGGATGGCTGAAGCTCAAGACACATAGGGAATGTATTTTGCTCATGAAAGAGTTCCAAGGAGTGCCTATCCTTCCTGTTATCTTCTGAGATGCTCTTGGTTTATCAAGGCTGTAGACAATTTTGGAGCCTGCTTTAGAGTTGGCTAGTTAGTACAAGTGAGCCCTGGCATTATTTCCCCCCCCTACTTGTTTGTGGTGGGCTCACCTGAGAGTTAGAGGTGTAGATGCTGCTTTCGGCTTGGGGCGGCTGGTCACCAATTCTCAACAAAAGCCATGTTTCCTGCCAGGTTTCCCTTGTCCTAAAACTTCCTGCCTCCTGGATAACACAATCTAGTCAAATGGCAAGATCAATGCTATTCCAAGGTTGTTAACTCTAGCCCCTGACATGTTTCATTTATAATTATGTGGATTATTTATTTGGGAAGGTTTTTTTTTAAGGGCCAAGTTGCCCTACAGGTAAATGAGCTGCTGGGCCGTGTAGAAATTATTGTCCAAATGTTGCCAAATACTGACTTCGTAAAGGGGATATCAAGCTGCTGTTTATTAATCTGAATGTCTTAAAAAGCACTCTTGCTTGCTCTCTGTTATAGATACCGTCTTAGCTCATCTTGAGTTTTTCCAATGAACCCAATTTTAATATATGGAATTTTTGTATGCCAAACTGGTGTCTTGTCCTTTGTATTATGTGGTAATGTTAATTTTATGACTACTGTTAAAACACATTTGCTATGATTAAAATTCAAAATGATTTCAAGTAAAAAAAAAAAGATAAAGAAAAATGTTTATGTTACAAAGATAGGTGAGATCCAAGTCTAACTCCAGTGTATAAAGACACAACAAATGTAGGTTATTTCTAGAACAGATATAACTAATCTTAAATACCACACTCAAGAAATGATTTAATGCCTAGCCTTTAAAAAATGTAACTAAAAAGGATAAATCTGTCCAAAAATAGCTGTTATGCTGGTGTTATAGTGACCAAAATATGTAAGTATTAGAAGAGGATATAGTAAAAGCTTCAGATACTAACAGGCTATTTCATTTTGAACTGAAGACAGACTCTCATGAGATAAGAAAGCAAAGATAATGGTGAGAAAATACACTTTAACAGCTTTTGTGCAAAGGAATCTCTTGAACTATCATATCAGTCACTTTTATCACTAAATCAAGTAGTTTCTCATTGCTAATACTATTTGAATATAGTTAAATAAAGTCAGATTAGGTTATAACTCCTGTAAAAATTCATAAAATTTAACTACCATTTCAAGACTGTGCCTATACTAAAATGTTTATACTATAATTTCATGAGTTTCATTGTGTTCTTGCATTAAGTATGAATAAAGCTAGAACTAATCATTAAATATTTAGTGCAAGTACACTAATTTCACACCCATGTGTGCTTGATGCCACAAAATCTTTCACTGATGTTCAGAAATAATTTTAAATTAAGAAACATGCATCATTGGCTAGCATTTGCCCTACCTAGCATTTTTTGTGCCCTTTTTATAAACAATGGAACTAAAAACCATCTATCCAGCCAGGCTTCTTTGTCATACAAAAATACAGAAACCACTTTTCAATATTGTATGTGGACAAGCCTAGACCATGTGTGTGGTAAAAACACTAATTTTATTTGTGTGGATCCCTAAGTAATTTCCTTCATTTTAAAAAGAAAACAGATGTAAACATGTCCTATCTTCTTCTAATAAATAATCACACACAGAGGAGCAGCCAAGTATGATGTTGGTGGCTCTCAAAAGGTGTGGTGGAAAGAAGCTGAGACGACACTAAGGTGTGCTAGTGTCCAGACTGGGAAGGAACTGACACATGGTCAGGACAATCACCAAAATGACTTTTTTCTGGCTGAAAAATAAAATGAAGGGCAATCCTAATTATAAGTCAACTGACATTTAGTTAACTATCAACATTAAATCTATTTAGTTCTATGAATTAAAAACTAAGGCAATCGATATATGTTCTCTGATGAACAAAGCTCCCATGAATAAAGTAGAACATTCTTATAGTGCATGTTCTACTTCAACAAAGAACAATAGCACTTCCCATAGTTTACAAACCTAAGCACCCTCCTTAGCATCTTAGACCATTGTACCAGAATAGTTTTTCCAAAATTTAACTGTTAGATGCAGTATGTTCCATTTTCACTGTGGCAAATGTGCATGGCATGTTAACAGTTCTCTCTCTCTCTCTCTCTCTCTCTCTCTCTCTTTCTCTCTCTCTCTCTCTCTCTCTCAAGAAACCAAGTAATTATAAAATAGATACATAAGGAGAGTTTGCTGCATGTACATTTTTGAAATATAAACTTCAAGGTTAAATTAAGATTGGAGCCAGATGTTATAGAGGTATTCTCTTGTAAAATCGGTAAAACTGACTTCTTTAATTGACTAATGGACATTGAAACTGTGAAAAGGATTATTCTCTATTCAGAACCAAATATAATGCTAAAGTTTCCTTAAGCTATGCACTTAAACAAAATATATTAATACAGGAGCTCTGACATCAACAATGGATTATTCTACCAAGGAGATGTTGGCCAGAGGATCCAAGCCCCCCAAAAGGTAAAGGCTCCTTGCCTCCAAACTGGGATATCTGCAGGAAGAGAGGAGATAAGGCCCTGCTGTTGAAGACCTGATATAAACATGGGAAAGATGTATGGAGACCGCACTTGCAAGTGCACAGATGGTCTCTGGAATGCCAGAGAGTGTTACCAAAGGCCACTAAACCAATAAAGCAAATATAGGTCTCCTTGAGTCAAGCAAGATTCCTCTGTCAGCACCAGCTACACCTCACCTGCCTGGAAATACTGTGCAGCAGTGGCAGCCATATGTCTGTATATCCCCAAATCTAATTGGCTATTAGCTCTCTCCTTGGAGGAATACCCCATGGCTGATGCCACAAGATTACGTCTTCTAATGGTTAGGAGATGTTATAAACCACAGGAAGACCCTGTCATACTTAACAGAAGAAAATGTAATTCATGGATTAACATACCATCCAAACATCTGTGTCTATACCAAAGTAACCTACCATAACAATTAGTACTGTTTAAATACCTATATATCTAATTGCATGTGCTTCATTAGTAGGATTGAAAGGCTATATATTATACTGTTTAAATACCTATATATCTAATTGAGTGTGCTTCATTAGTAGGAGTGAAAGGCTATATATTATACTGTTTAAATACCTATATATCTAATTGCGTGTGCTTCATTAGTAGGATTGAAAGGTTATGCCTGAACAAGCTGTCAGCCCATGAAAGAAAACAGCCAGAATTGACTAGAGACCAAGACAACAGCTCCAGAGAAAGTAGACTGTTTTGCTTCTCATCCACCTGTGCCCCTTTTCTAAGCCTAGGGAACAATCTGCAGAAGAGGGGGCGCGGTAGAATGTAAGGGCTGCGATTGGGGTGAATGGTGAAACTACAACAATATAGACTGGACACTCATTTGATCGACTTGATTGAACATACGAGCCCCCCTGCTGGATGGTGGGACACATGAGCTGTGTGGGTTTGGGCACAACTGCTTGCAAATTGGTTTTACATGAAGGATGCTTGTACTCACAAATTATCACTTATTGTTAAAAAATGAAAACAAAACAAAACAAAACAAAAAAACAGAGAAAGATGCAGAAAAGTGACGGCAGAATGCATGATCTGGGGTGGGTAGGGGTGAGGTGGGGGGAAGGGAAAGGGAAATATGCCTGAACTGAATTGGAAAATGATGTATGAAATACACAAAGAATCAATTAAAAAAAAATATATATATATATAAAGAATTTCTTTCCCCTCCAATCTATTGGGACTGTATTAATTGGAACTTGCCTTTAAAATGGTAGAAAGCAAATATACGCTAAGCAACTTTATCCTATAGCTTATACGGTACTAGGAGGTAGGCAATGACCAAAATAACTGTCAATACCTCATAAAAATTGTGATTGAGGGTCAGGGAGAGAAATGGTTCAGCGGGGAAAAGCACTTGCCCCACAATCTTGAGGGTCTGAGTTCGGATCCCTAGAACCCATATAAAGCCAGACTTGGGACCATGCATCTATAATCACAGTACTTCTATGAAGAGATGTGGGATGGAGAGAAGATATGCCTGCATGCTCCTGGGCCAGCTGGCATGGCAGATGCAGTGGTGAACAGCAAGACACCCCCCCGCTCAAGAAACCTGAAAGGACGATCAAAGGTGAGATTGTCCACTGAACTCCAAGCACACCACATGGCATGCTTGTACTTAGACTCTCACATAGGAACTCATATGTTGCACATGAACACACACACACACACACACACACACACGATTTTCTTAAATGACTGAATAAAAATGTATATAACATACAGCCAGCCTGTGGTGGTACATGCCTTTAATCCTAGCACTTGGGAGGCCAGCATGGTCCACATAGCAAGTTCTAGGACAGCTGGAGCTACAGGGAGACCCTGTCTCAAAAAGACCAAAAATAAAAATGTATATACAACTTATATGCTAATTTGAAAAATACTATTTTTAACTAAATAGTGCATATATTTGAGCTTGCAAAACAATATTTTGGATGATAAAGTTATGATTGAGAGCCAAACTGATATATATTATGTCATGTGGTTTTGTGTATGTCAAGAACAATTAAAGTATATTTATTTAACAAGCAAATATCTAATATAATATATAAAATATATTAACTACAGCCTTCATGTTAGACAGATCTCTAGAAATTTTTCTACTGAGACTTAAGCAAAAAAAAAGCAAAATGAGAGTAAAAATAATTTTCTTTTATGAAAAAATATTCTCACAAGTAGGCAACAAATAGTCATTATATTTCCTAATATTGGTTTCAGAGTAGGAAATGTTAATTATCTAAGGCTTTGAAGTTGTTGGATTTTTTTGGCCAACAAATTCTCTATACTTCCATCGTATTTGATTCTGTCAATATATCTCTCTTGCCATAATTTTAACATTTCATGGCGGGGGGGAGGTCTAAAATCTATCTATTTCATATCTAAGAAGGTAAGTTCTTCCCTACCACGTGGCCAGAATTTCCATCAATAATCCCTTACAACTCACCAAATCCTACTTGGCCTTCTTTGTTTATTCATTCTCCAAAATTACCTCTTCACCCTGCATTCCCGTCACCACCCCCACCTACCACACATACTATTAGAGAATTGCAACAGCTATAATTATGGCAAACAGAAAAGTTTCTTTGTGGCGCATGGTGGGGGGACACCTGTGTTATTGTGAAAGTCGTGTCTCATTCCAAAATAGTGATCTGCTCTATTTCATACCAACAAGAAGGACCTGATGGAGTTACTGACATTCCAGGTTCTTAGAAGAACAAGTCCTTATAAAAGGCTGCTTTATTTTAGAATTTTACTCTAAGGATAATATAACTTTTATTTGAATTTCAAGAGTCAAACCACAGAACTCTATAGAGTTCATATATAATCTTTTCTATGTTTATATGAATGTATTTTAACAGCTTGACTTGAATATATTAGTACCATAGTTAATGGTTTTTTTAAATGACATTTCACACAAGACTTTATTGCTAACTGACCTCAAACTGTTCACCAAGTATTTTTAAGTATTTCATGGCAGAATTCTGCAGACATAGCACAAGTCTTCTAGTCATTCTGTTAGGCAGACACAAAACATTGTTGCTATGATGCCCAAGTGACTGGTCAAAGTTCATATTCTCCTCAGGGAATTTTATAATTTAAGTTTAAGAACTTTTCATTAAATATGTTCTTTCAGTCTATTCAGCAGAGATATATTAAGATCACATTTTCTTTTAAAATTGGATTTCATTCTAATATGTAACAGAAATAAAAGAGGTAGCCATACTGAAGGACCTTGAGAAATGCTTGCAGAATTTAAAGAAAAGAACTTGGAAGTTCTTTATAGTATTTAAATTTTTAGTCATATACTTTCAAGCAGAAAGAAATACTTCAACTCCACTAACTTTTCATCTTTTATCAATTAAAATAAAATATTAACTGGCACTTTAAAATCAAAACCAACCAATGTGAATATCAATTAGGTTAGTTTAAATGTTCTGAATCCTCAATTTTTTTTTTATTTGGGGGTCATTATATAGTGTTCCAAGTCAAGATGTTTTTAGAAAATGACATTGGAAATCAAGATATGTATACCCTCTGAAATGTTGTTGGATGTTATCGCATCCTTAATTATCTCAATAATTGGATGTTTTATGATATATTTGCCAACACAGTCCTCTCAGAGACCAGAGAGATCAAGATGAAGTCATGGAGATCAGTGCTGTGTTCTAAGCTCTGTTAGCCTGGGCAGTCTGTTTGGAGCACCACTCAAGCATTTTTCTAACACTAACTGCTTTTGTATGTTGAGCAAGTAGCTCATATGTCTCAATTCATGAATATCACATCCAGAAAGGGTGATTTATGTCTATAAAAAATAATGGCTTCACTTTGGTGAGACAGGCATGCTATGGGGTAGTGTTTTTTCTCAGCTTCAGATAATCAAGTACTGCATTTTCTTCAAGTGAAAAGGTGTGTCTAGATAGTTGTCTGATCTGAGTATCTAAAGGAGACAGCCCTGCATGTGAGCTTTTCTTCCTAGAAGAGACCCAGGGGGATTATTGCTTCTCATTTTAAAAAGGTAAAGGATTTCCTAGATAGCATGTTCAAATAATTAGAGACATTTGAGCAACTTCTGGAGAATGGAAAAAAAAGCTATAAAAAAGAAACATTTCAAGTATTTTAGGCTGCAAAGTGCTTGCTAAAATGTTGTTTTAAAGTAGAGAAACTAAAGACAACCCATGAGGCAATACATCTGCTAGTTTTTCCCCTTATTTATCTAACATTGTCAAATCTCTTGATTGATAGATGACAGATAGGTAGCTGATAGATGATAGATGATAGATAGATAGATAGATAGATAGATACATACATACATACATACATACATAGACAGATGTAGAGATACATAGATAGATGATGGATGATAGATAGAAATACTTTTTAAAAGGCATTGAAACTATGGGTATATATTCAAACTATCTAGATTTTCATAACCAAAAAATTCTTTACTGAGATTTTTTATGCCCCATTAGTTGTTTCTCTGTCTTTGAGTGGTATTTCCTATCAAAAGAACAAAAATTCTTTTAGTTTGACATTCAAATCTTACAAATGAAGTGTTGCTCCAATATAATGAAAGCTTTTTTATTCTTGATGATAATTGGGTAGATATTCTTCAGCTAGCTAGCTAGCTAGATAGATAGATGATAAATAGAGATGATAAAAAGATAAACGGATAAAAATGTATTACCAGATATACTAACCCCCAAAAAGTCTTTGGTCAGAATCAAGAACTTAAAAGTAAAAGCTTTAACTACAATAAAGCAAAGACCTCTTAAAATTAAATCTAATAAGCTAAACTTTACAAACATGAGTTTAAGCCATTATGTCATTCTTTTGTCAAAAGTTAGTAGCATTACCAGTCACCACTTCAACCTGACCCTTCAACAAGACATTTAGCCAGCTGCACTAACTGGCCCACAGTCATCTCCCTCCTTCCATCCGCCATTGTTGGTATGCTCTGTACCTGTGTGTCAGAGTTCAGCAGTACCATAGCCCTATCTCAATTCCTCCCTCATTCATGCTTCAAACAAGTTTAAAAAGACAGCACCTTTCAAATCCTCTTTGAATTTTATTCTTCTATTTCAGAAGCTCCCATTTAGATGGACTGTAAATAGATAGATGACACTCTCATACAAAAATGACCATGTTTTATATCTATAGCACAGTACCTATGCCTTATGGTTTATTACTATAAATGTACTCAGCCTCACAATTGCTGCAGTTACAGGCTTTCACCAACATACCTTCATTTTCTTATCTCACAATTCTAAGTTCTATATTCTAGCATCAAAGCAAAGTGGTCCTATAAACATATAATGCTATCCTATAAACATATATTCTCTTCTATTCATTTAGGTTCTGCCCCCTTTGAGAATTTAACTGGAAGAATATCTACCTAATTATCATCAAGAATAAAAAAGCTTTCATTATGTAAGAGTAACACTTCATTTGTAAGATTTGAATCTCAAACTAAAAGAATTGTTCTTTGGTGGCAAATACAGCTCAAAGACTGAGATAAAACTAATGAGCCATAAAAAACCTCAATAAAGAATTTTTTGGTTATGAAAATCTAGTTAGTTTGAATATATAAGCATAGTTTCAATACTTTTTTAAATCATTCAGTTTTTCCAAATCCACGTAGGTTTATAACACTGTTTATTCTCAAATGTAAATATGAGAAGACTCCATGGGTATTCATTACAAACTTCATTAGTATAGCCCAAAAGAATCCTTAAGTTACTAATGTATCACTTTTAGTTCCTGTGTTTACAGACAGAAGTTAACATGGCTACAGCAAAATGAAATATGCAGTTCTAAGCAATTAAAAATGTCCTGACAATTCATTGCTATTGCTTTGGATTTGATAATTATTCCTAATACTTTTAAACCTATAAATCAATGATATTCCATTTCCTTCCTTATTTACAGATATCAAGGTGCTATAACACTTGAGACAAAGAGTACACTTGCCAAAACTTCTAATGACTACAGTTTCATCAAAAGAAAACTAGATCGTCAAATTCGTTTCCCTTAGAATTGGCAGAGTACAGTTTAAGCTCACAAAGGCTGAAGGAGTCAGTGTCTCAGCTGACCTCTAAAGATCAAGGGGTGTTTAGTTTACTAACTGCTTAATACTGTGTTGCAAAATTACTTGGTATGCATTTTAAAATACAAGTGCCCATGGGCTGGAGAGATGGCCTAGCGGTTAAGAGTGCTGACCGCTCTTGCAGAGGACCCGGGTTCGATCCCCAACACCCACATGGCGGCCGAGAACCGTCCGAAACTCCAATTCCAGGAGAACTCCAGTTCCAGGGGAATCCGACACCCTCTTCTGACCTCCGTGGCATTGCACGACACAGGTGCACAAACTTGCATGCAGACAGTACATTCATACACATACAGAAATAAATAAAATTAATTAAAAAAAATAAAATACAAGTGAATATGAAAAATATTTAAAGCAGATTTAAGAAATAAAATATAAAATAAAAATGTTTTCACCCCACTACGAGCAATTCAGTTAAAATAATCTAGGGTAGGTAGGACTGTGGTTGCTTAATTTGATGGATTCCATCAGTGGCCAAATGGACAAGCAGTATTGGCAATATCTATGCATAACACTTCCTTGCACAAACACCCAGTACATCAGACTGTGTATCTTGGGTGATCACTTGCTGGTATCTGGTGGGTTTGATTCTGGCTTGCCAGGGAACCTGGCAAGGATGAAATGACTACTCAGAATTTTCTCCAAGATTAGTTCTGTGGATTGGCCTGCCACAGACATTTCTTATTTCATATTAATCTCTGTGCTGGATGCCCTCAGTTGTCATCTTGACACACCTGGGACGAGGAACCCTCAGTTGGGGAACTGTCTCTGTTAGATTGACCTGTGGACATGTCTGAAGCATTTTCTTGATTGTTGAGTGTGTTGAGGGCCTGGTCCACTATGGGCAGTGCCATCCCTGGGAAGGTAGGCCTGGGTTGTAAAAGTAACTGAGCTAGCCAGGGGAGCAAGCCAGTAAGCAGCATTCCACTGTGCTCTCTGATTCGGTTCCTGCCTCTAGGTTCCTGCCTTGGCTTCCTTGATGATGGTTGGTTTTAATGATGGTTGGTTTGGGTCATGGTGTTTATCACAGCTGTAGAAAGTAACTAGGACAGTCCTTAACTTATTTATTAACACAAGTCATTTCCCTTTATAACAAGTTCTCTTGCTTTCTCATTGTTTCACATTGCCTTCCTAAATTACATTTAAAAGAATTTTTAAATGCCTTTCTTGAAAAAAAAAAAAAAACTTAACATGGCATTTGTCATCATCAGCCCAATTTTCATATAAGTATTGGAGTTGAAAGTTAATGAGTTCTTCTCCCGGGCCCTAAAGGGTCAACATTATAGTTCATCTTTGAAAGAACTGTGGCTGATGCCAGTTTACACTCAAAGTGGTATCAGACTGAACCAACATGAACCACAGAGGACTAAAATTTTAACATGCTCTTTCAGTCAAGCAAATACTGAAGTACAATTCTATTTGGTTCCTTGACATATAATCTATATTAAATGGCACACAGATGTCAACAAAATTGAATGGACATTGAATTAACTGGCTTTATTTAACACCATGCTATAGCCAACCAAAAGTACCTATTAATAACTATGTATCATTAAGTGAGATAAAGGTATTCATAATTAGTCCTATTGAAATTATATTTCCTGGGGCTGAAGAGATGCCTCAGGGGTTAAGAGCACTGCCCCAATCTTTTGATTCAAAAGAATCACAAAGGGCTGGAGAGATGGCTCAGTGGTTAAGGGCATTGATTGCTCTTGCTGAGGACCCGAGTTCGAATCCCAGCACCCACATGCCAGCTAAGAACCATCTTAGGCTGGGCGTGGTGTCGCATGCCTTTAATACCAGCACTTGGGAAGCAGAGACAGGTGGATCTCTGTGAATTCAAGGCCAGCCTGGTCTACATAGCAAGCTCCAGGCTAGCTGGGACTAAAGGGAGACCCTGTCTCAAAAATAACCCCCCCCCAAAAAAATCACAAAATAATTTTACATATAATTGTAAAATTCTATAAAAATATAATGTGATTTTTAAAAATTACTGAAGATTTTCTTGTATAACTATGACCTAAATAATAAGTAACTGTCGAGCCAGTAATGAAATATTGGTATTTGCCCAGACAGCTCAATCTCAGAACTAATGCTCCTTAGACTTTACACCCTCCATAATGTCACAGTCCTCAAAAAAATTCACATTTATGTTCATGTATATTTCTCATATTCAAAAAGAATAGAAGAAATTAATCAGATGGGAATTATATCAGAATGGTGTCACCATTAAGATGTAATAATTCTGCAAAAGGAAACTGAGCAAATAAATTGTAATATAAAGGCTAAAATTTGTCTTCAACAAAATCTAATTAATGTACATGTTACTACATTAACAATTTCATCAATCTTATATTTATATAATTTTGGTTTAATATTAGCTTTACATCTGCCTTGTATTTTTCCACTTAGGAAAATAACCAATCAGAATGCCTAACAAGACAAGGTTAAGCATGCCTAATTTGTGGCAACATATATGAACTTGTTAATAAAAAGAAACTAATAAGCTACCTATCTTAAGATGCTGACTATGAGTATTTGCAAAATGTTTGCATTTAACAGCTACACATTTCCAAATAATTATTTGACTTAAAGATAATGCTATACTGGTTGTTTTTTTACAACATTTATAGTTCTGTCACATTAACATAATATTTAAGTGCTCTTTACAAAAAAAAACTTCTAGATTTGAAGAAAATCTTCCCATACAATTAAACCCTGCAGCTTTCATGCAAGTTCACAAAGAAAACCTTTCAATAATTTTTCAAAGTGCAGGTGTTCAAATTACTCCTGAAATAGACAGGAGTCAAGTTTTCGGTATCCCCTGAACCCTGTTAAACATACCCTATAGCATTTTTCAGGTCATAAAACTTTTATGAGCTGAAAAGTTCCTTCAGATTTTTTAACTGTTAACTATAGTTGCCTTCTAGCAACAGAATCTTAAATTGCCATTAACATGTATCCATCTAAACATGTATGACTTGAACTTGTTTTGAGTAGCATGTTTTGTTTCACAGTATTTTAAAAGCCAAGTTGTATGTCACTTTCTGTGTGCAAAACAGTTACAAATGCCTTGGTTTTTTGTGAGGCTTATGTGGCAATTTGGCTTACTTTCATACATAGTCCATGTAAAGGTCAGTTCTAGTCAGATGAATAGGTTACACAATAGCATACATGCACCAAGGGTTTTCCAGTCTGGAAGTATAAAAATGATTGGTTTTCCAGGCAATATGCCCTTTCCCTCATTAAAGTATACACCTGCCTTAAAGCTTATTAACTTAACATCTGTTTTAGGGTTTTCATGTGCTAAAGTTAAAAATATTGAGAAAAAATTCTTAGAATACAAGTAAATTATTGTAACTGAGTAGTTAGTTGCATCTGAGTAAACCATATTGACTTCTAAAGATAATAAACAATGCTGCCATTCTTAAGGAGAATACATACTAGATTGTGTAAGAACCCACATCTAGAACACATAAAGACAGAGATGATGATAGATGATAGATGATAGATAGATAGATAGATAGATAGAACAGATAGATAGATGATAGATAAATAGATGATAGATAGATAGATACATAGATACATATATAGATAGAGGATGGATGGATGGATAGCTAGATGATAGATAGACAGATAGATAGATAATCACCCCAGTGTTGCATGTCACATTCTGACATTCACATTCTATAATCCTGCCTGATATCCATGGCCAGATATTTTGCAATTTTCTGACTACTTATTGCCAACATAAAATTACTCTGAAGGCAGACCATAGTCCCATTTCTGAATAATGCAGGATGAAAACGATTACTCATGCCTCCAAGGTCCAGATGACCTACACACTTCTGTATAAACTGATTCAGTGTTAGATTATGCACACCTTCATGTTGACTAACCATTTATAAACAGGATTGTTGTTGCTTTTCTCCAGATGACTGTCATCTCTTCTAGGAAGATCAAGTTTCAGGCTTTTTTCCCCATTTTTATAATTTGAGTACCCTAACCTGAACATATAATTTTCCATTCAGAAGACTTGTTAGATGCCAAATATTTTAGATTATTTGAACTCACTATGTCACTAATAATTACATAGCATAAATTAAGAAGCTATATAGTTAGTTACTTTTCAAAACTCTGAAATTAAACATTGATAGCAATTTACTTGTGTCTATTTTTCCCCATTTTTATGAATTTTTGCTACTTTTCAATTCTGGTAACAGTAATCCTAACCCCTACTCCTTGGTAACATTTGTTTTCAACTCCAGCTTGGAGAAATGTAAAAGGGATATATTTTATGATGTACAAAAAACTACCAGTAGCCAAAAAGTTATATTTCTTTCCTAACTTTTACAAAACTGTATTGAGAACAGAGGTGAACTTTAATATTCCAGGGATATGTGCTTTTTTTAAAATTTTTTTTATTAATTTTTTATTTATTTCTGTATGTGTATGAATGTACTGTCTGCATGCAAGTTTGTGCACCCGTGTTGTGCAACGCCACGGAGGTCAGAAGAGGGTATCGGATTCCCCTGGAACTGGAGTTCTCCTGGGATTGGAGTTTTGGATGGTTCTCAGCTGCCATGTGGGTGCTGGGGATCAAACCCGGGTCCTCTGTAAGAGCGGTCGGCGCTCTTAACCACTAGGCCATCTCTCCAGCCTGGGATATGTGCTTTTATCTACTATTCATGCCATACACAGACTTTTACATTAAGAATATTGAAAAGATAGTGAGGTCTCTTGCTTAGGGAAAAATAAGTCATGTTTGATATTAACCACTGCAAATAAACAGCTTCTAAAATAAAATAGAAGGCATTACAAATATTCATAGAAATGACACAGTGAAATCTCAATAAAACATTATGGCCTGGATTTTAGAAAGAAAAGATTATGCTTATAAATCTACCTTTTGAAGCTATATTTAATGAAACAATGAATTAGAGCAGTTCCTAAACATACATTGAATTGGTTCTAAATAGTTAAAGTTACATTAAAAAAAAATCAAGAGGTTAAAATGTTAAATTTGAATTGAAATAGACCTATTACCCATTCCACAACTTATGTAAAAAGCCTTCAGACTCCTGGAAGAGAAAACAAAACAAAACAAACAAACAAACAAAAAAAAAGAAAGCAAACCTTTAGTTGTCTTTATGTCAGCCCTAAGGAAATGCAAAATTGTTTCAGCTGTCTACATTGTAAGTGCTGAAGGTTAATAGTTACAGACCAATGGAATGTTAACACAGCTAGTGCTACACTTGAGTAGTAATGTATGGAAAGACACTGAAATTAAAACACTTTGTTCTGCATGTTTTGAAGTGATGTAACGGTGATGAGTTGGTTATATTAGATGACAAAGCAGGGCTTCTTATGACTTTTAAAACAAAATCAAATCTAACATTCTTCCAAACTGCTTAACATATTCTTCCAATTCTTGTACAAATACATGAAGCTAATTTAATTTTTGACACTCCAGTAATCTTCTAATGGCAGCATTTGATATGTTGACTTTTTTTTTCTCAAAAGTAACTTGCAAGATAAGATGTTGATTGCCTTGAAAGCAAAGACTTACCTGTCTTGTTTTCTCTGACCTCAATAACATAAACATTTATGTCAGGGTGGAATTTTGTCCCTGATGGGGGTGGTGAAGTAGAAAATGCCTGAGGTTTGAGAGTCTCTTTGCTTTCCACAGTGGCTAATCTTGGTGGCTGTGCAGGAGGAGTCGTTAAAGGTATGTGATATGCTTTGTCAGTATCCATTTCTGTTGCCTTGGCTATGGTATCAGTGAGGATGGTGGGAGGATGTTGTGTTGTTGATTCTCTAGTGAGTGCCATGTCCTGAGTGGTTTTCTCACTGGGCTCATGATCAAACACAGGCGTTTCCTCAGTGAATAGCGAAGATGGCTTGAACGGTGGAGTTCTGGGAAAGCCGTCTGTAGAAGTGAAGACAGCGCTGATATCACTCAAAACTGTTGTTTTAACTGTTAGAAATTCTGGAAGATCTGTGGCTATGGGCTTTTCAAATAATCCTGAGTCTAAACCCGTATAATCTAGGGATGTCTTCTCTCTTTCTTCAGTAGTGGTTTCTTCTATAACCTGTGTGCTGAAAGGCCTCAGAGTCGATGCAAAATCTGTTGGGCTACTACCTTCTGTTTCTGGCTCCTGACTTAAAATTACTTTTGGCCTGATGGATGGTATTAGTGTTACCATTTTATCCATTTCCACTTCGTGCTCTGTTACAGCACCAGGTGGATAAGACATATCATGCTCAATTTTTCCAACTGGAGTTGTTTCTAAAACTGGGCCTCTCTCAAAATCTGTTACCAATCTTTCTTCAGAAACTGTATATGCTGATCCTTCTCCCTCTTCTTCATCGAATGTTGTCACTTTGGTCACCACCATGGTAGAACTAAGAGTGGGAAGCGATTTCACTGTGATTTGCTCTTTCCGGGACAATTCTTCCTGGGTTGTTTCTTGTGTGATTTCTGTTGTTTGAAAAGTTTCGGGAGACAGAGTTGCTTCTAGCTGAGTGTGTTCGATGACATGGCTATCTTGATCAGGTACACCTAGAACTTCATCTTCTGATGGAACAGAAGACTCTATCACTCCCCATTCTGTCCTGGGAATTACAGAAAGAGGAATAGTATAGGAGGTATCTACATATGTAGTAGGTTCCTGGGTACTACTATCATTAACAAATAATTCTTCCACATCTGAGGTATGTGCAAGTGGAGGAAGAGTAAATATCGGTTTAGAAACATCTGTATCTTCTTCACCAAAAGCACTTCCTTCCACCATTGCGTGAGTAACTTGGCTTTCTGTGCTTGTGATAAGTGGCACTCTTTCTTCAGTTGTAGAATCTCTCAACGTTGACTTTTCTGTCATACCAATTGATGTCGTTGGCTGAAACTTATCTATAAATTTTCTGGATATTAAATCTTCCTTGGAAAACTCTTCTAATGGCTTTTGAGTACTGTCTGGAAAAAGGGTGAATTCATCTCCTACAACTTCTGTGAAATTTTGAATTTCTTTATCCTTTCCATTTGGCCCTATGGTACTAAGTAAGGCAGGGGGAAATTTTGGAGAGCCTGCATGTTGAGAGGTGGCTAAAGGCTTTGAGGTTGCATTATCTTCATCCCATGTCCATTTCGATACTGTGACCACCTCCATCTCTAAAGTACTGTGGGTCAAATGGGCTGTTGTAGCATCTTGGTCATACTTTGTAGCACGTTGATAGCCATCTGTTTCTAATGTAACCAGAGTTGCAGTTTCTTCCTCCACATCTCTTGCTTCTGTTGGTTTTACACTTAACTTTACTGTTGGCAATGCTGGGGAAATAGAAGACTTGGTCATTTCCACAGAAGACTCTGTAAAATGAATTTGCTCTGAAGAAGATGTAGAGAACTTCATTCCAGAAAATCCTTCTTCGCCTTCTGTTATACCTATAAGTGAATCTTTGATGGTGATCTTTTCTTGCATCTCATCATCTGTGTAAGCATCTGTTCTCAACTCTTGTCTTGGTGTTTCTGTTCTTTCCTTTTCTTGTGTCTTTTCTGTTGGTAATGAAGGATAAATAACTGTAGATATTCCCTCTACTGATATTTTGTCACCAGAATAAGGAAATAATTCTACTTCTGTAAGATACTGTGTTGGAAAAGGTGTTGTAGGGAGAGACTGACCAGGAAAATCTTCAGTGATCTTACCATTAGTTTGTTTCTCTTCCTCTTTATATATAGGTGATCCATTCTTGTCAAGCATAGATGTAGGTGAAGCAATTGTTGATATTGAGGTTGACTCCAAGTCCCCTAGCAGGGAGTGGGTAGTGTCTTCAGAGGTCTTTGATACTGTAATGATTTCAGGTATTTGGTTGAAAACTAAGGTGCTCTGACCAGATCTAACTGTAAGTGTTCTGTCTTCACTAGCATCTTCTTTCAAGGTGAATCCATAATGACTTGTAGTCACCAGTTCAGCAATAGTACTACCTATTTTCATTTTGGTTTTGGGTTCTAGGATCATTTCTGTGGATGCAAATGGTGTCTTGGTTACAGGCAATTCCTTGGAGGGAATGTGCTTTGAGATTTCCATAGCAGTTACTAAAGGACCCACTTCTATTTGTTCAATGTGTGTAACTGATTCATGTGTTTCCTTATCCTCAGTGATACCATCCCACAAGTCAGTAGCATGTTGGGAAATGACAGTTGTATTTTGGGGTACTTCCTCTTTCATTTCAGATATATCTTGCTTTCCAAGTGGTCCTGAAGCAGAAGGTGAGTAGTCTTCCATATCCCAAGTCTTCTTGGTACTCCCAGCAGGGGTGAGTGATTCAGTGTCTAATCTGTCTGTAATAGCCTGAGACTGGATTGTGGATTTCTGTTCGAAATTGGCTATATTTCCTGCAGGAGGGAAGTGTGTGGTAATGATAGGTAATTCGGTGACTAATGAAATGATTGGTGTAGATCTGTCAGGTACCATGTATGGTTCTTTGGATAAACTGGGTGATGCAGTTTCTGCGAGGATATTCATTTTGATGGTGGTTGCCTCTGATATATTCTGTTTAGCTAGAAAAATAATTTCAAAGAGTTAATTAGACAAGTCACTGATAAAACATTGTATGACCAGTGTTTAAGTGCTGTTGTGTATTTTCAAGTGATCTGCGGTACAAAAGAGTCTAGAATGTGTACTTAAATTGACCCAAATGAGGATAATTGATCACTTACTAGTCACAATCTGCTAAGTTGTTTTATATTGTAAGAGCTTTACTTGATTGTATAAATGACTGCTCCTACTTATGGAAACTAAATATTGTGTGGTTTTAAGATAAGACAGTGCCTAAAATATTAACACAGAGTTTGAATATAATACTTATAAACAACAGTTTATAAGTATTATATCATAGAATATATCCTAGAATGAGAAGATAGTTTCTGATTTTAAGGTTACTGGCCCCTGCTGCTAGCTTCCTCTACATATTGCCTCCTTTCAAGCTGCACAGTGTATTAAGGGAGAGGGCGTGTTTCAGACTACAAAACAAAAAAAAAAAAGCCACATCAAATAGAACCAAGTTACATATAAAACATGACATTGTCCATAACATTCAGACTTTCATAAATCAGGGTATTAAACTGTTAAATACCACTCTTCATTTGATTTTAGGTGTTGGACATTTGTCTTCATCTTTCATTAAACTCTGTAGACTTGTAGCTACCAGATTATACAGTATATCTGGGAGAGGCTGTTCAACATTTGTTGTAGTTTTACTATTTGCTGAATGATCTATATACTATGTTTGTACCTCTTCCAGGTCCTGGTTCCAGTCTTTAGCATGAAACACAAATTCAAAGGAAGTAAAGTAGCCACATGTTAGGTTTTCAATCTGTAATCACAAAACTCTGAGAAAACTCAGTCACCAGAGAGTGAGCTCAGTCTACATAAAGCATCTTGTCATTCATAAAATGTTACATTATGAGGACCTCAGCCTTATGGAAAATGGCTACCTTAAGGAAACTGAAGTTGTATATTAAAGTGTTTTAAACAAAGCCCTTCTCAATAAAGGTGAATTGCATCAGTCTAGCATATAAAGACTGTGTTTTTTGAGTGTCAGTATTTTCTAAAACAAAAAAAAGTTATTTGCAAGCAAACATGGACTATTTGGTTCTGAAGAAATCCTTAGCTACTGTTTTACGACATGGTGCATGGTGTAAAAATAGATGTATGAGCTGTGCCTGTTTTCTCTGATAGAGAATGCAATATCTGGAGAATCTAGAAAATCTAAAACAGAAAGCTAGGTGTCTTTGGTTCTATCCTCTGTCAAAACTTCAAAATGGAACAATGTTATTTTATCATAAATCAGAATAGGGCACTAATACATTCTTTTTGTTGTTGTTTTAGTTGTTTTTAGGCTTTTTATTTGTTTGTCTTTTAGTCTGGCATGTGCCGTTATTAGCTGTCGATAGTTGTCAGACCAGTTTGGAAATCCAAATTCATCCATTTTCTAATGAAAATGTGGTGGCCATTTATGCTATTACACAAGTTCTTTAAAGTCTGTTACTACTTGTCCTTTAAACAAAATTTAGCCAAAAAGAGAACTGGAGTCTTAAAAAACCCACGTAATTTTTTTTTCTCCTTTTGTTCAAAACAAGCTTATTCTGCATTCATTTCCTGGAAGAAACATTGGTTTATTTTGATTGACGTGAACAACTTAAAGACCTAAAATGTGTCAAACTATTTTTCTTTTAATTCAATTCTCTATCCTCTGAAATTCCTTAACCATTACCTCAGTTAAGTGCCAAATTTCATGTTTGTCTTATTACTGCATTCTTTAGGGAAATAGCAAAATATATGGACAGAGAAAGTTCCCATGGAAACATAATATAAACTCAAAGAGAACTGCATAGTGGGGAAAATTTAATCATATTATTAATAGCAACCGAAAAAGGTAATTTTACTTTTCCCCTCCTAGTATTTTCATGGTTGATAAAATTAATTTAAAGAAGGTGATACTGCAGTGCAGCCAAAGTCTTGCAAATCAAGTCCTCCTATTTCAACCAAGCTCTCAGCTAGAAACTTTCTATAATTCTATGAAAATATTTTTATAGTGTTTTAAAAATGGACTCAGATTTGGGGAATTAAATAAACATATGTCATTGTCAATTATTACTTTACAGCTTGCTGTTGCTCCCCTCCAGCCCTGTAGCATGGTAAAGTGATAGCAGTAAGTATCAAAGAGTCTATTATAAAGCCAACATTTATGTGACTTTGTTTTCAGGGGGGAAAAAGGGGGGCAGATAATAATTTTAGAGCCCCATTTAAGAAAGCCTGCTTATAATTAAGCTAATTAATTCTATGACTTGGAATGGAAAACCTTGGACTTCCTTTTGGGGTTGGGTGGGTTTTTTTGTCAACCTAACAGCTGATTTCCATCAAAGCTCATTGTATCTGATAATATGTGCCATTTGTTTCAGCCATTCTGAAAAAGGAAATTATTTTTAAGAGCACTAATATCTGCAAAGAGATAACATAAAATAATGTCACTGTATTACTGATGACTATTGTAAATAGGAAAATACAGTTCTAGGCTGTTCTAAAAGTGCTCTTCCCAAAGTTTCATTCACATGGAGACATTTTGGTTTTGGAAAACTACCAGTGTTCTTTCGACTTCATTATTGAGGAAGCCAAAAATGTCAGCATGCTTCTTTTCCCACAAATGTTCCCTTCCAACCTTTGCAGCTGTCTGCCACACAGATGTTTTACATCACCATACTTATGGTATTTTTACATCCATCCTATGGACTATCTTCTCTGTTTCTGTTGTGAGACATGAGGCAGATTTTCCTAACAAAGCATAAAGCCCCTATTAACATCATGATTGCCAACTTAACTCTTACACCATACTATCAACACTACTGAGAGATGATTGACTTTAAATTGGTTTTCCTGCATCTTGTATGAAACATAAATAAGAGCAAACATGGGAAGAAGGGAAAATGGAGTAGATATTCAAAAGACTGTCTCTAGGTTAACAATTGAGGAAAGTGTTAAATTTGTAACATGGGGACTGAGTTGGAACTGCCATTTTTTTTTTTTTTTTTTTGGTCTTTTTGAGACAGGGTCTCTTTGTAGCCCCAGCTGTCCTGGAACTCCCTCTGTAGACCAGGCTGGCCTTGAACTCACAAAGATCCGCCTGCCTCTGCCTCCCAAGTGCTAGGATTAAAGGCGTGCGCCACCACGCCCGGCGGAACTGCCATTTTAAAGTTATATGAGTGATTGAATGCTGATTGAGTCAAATTCAAACAGGAAGCATTCTCAAATACAAAGTAGGGAAAGATTATATTTGGCAACTAAGAGTATATTATCATTTGGGACACAAACAGAGATGATGACATGATCATAGATTAGAGTGTAGTCCAATTTTAAACATGAATAGACATACAAGATAGCCTATGAAGTGGTGAGAATTAATTTAGTCTGCTCTAAACATTAGCTTCAAACTTAATCAAAGAAGGTTGAAGAAAACAATGAAGCTTTAAATGGTGGCTAAACATTTAGAAATATAAATTTGTAACCAATGAAATTATTCCAGTTAGAGAAGCCACTGAGAAACAACAAAATAACTGTGTTTGATAGAAGCATTGTTTTTTTTGATGTTGATCTCCAACTTAAAAAAAGAATGAGTTCAAATTCTAATGTTTAAACCCTGGCATTATTTTTAAAAACACCATATGATAGTGAGACTATAAAATGTTAGAATGAGTTTTCTAGAAAATATGCCCTTTCCTCTTTCCTAGTGGTTGTTAATGATATGTACTTTGAAATGATCAAGGTTATTCAATTATTTTGATTCACTTAAATTTGAGGATATTTCAAAACCTTGTATTGCTTTCTTTCAGAGTGTTTTTAATTCTGAGGTCAAAGAAAATTAGGAAGTTGACTGTCTTCATCACGGGAAAATAAAAATGAAGATTACTGCAGAAAGATTAAACATTGCCTCCTTTTGACATCTATTTGATCAGGTAAATTCTAACTGTGCATATTATCAGATATTGTAAATGTAATATTCACTGGCTTTATAAGGAAAATGGGGATTAGAAGAAGATAAGATTTGGAATGTTCAGTAAATGGCCCCCAAACCACATTTTACACTCAACAAAACCAAATGAGAAAAACATTCATATATCTCCTAATTCCTCAATTTAACAAGACAGCTATACATTACTGAAATCACTTTGGGGACTAAGCTGAGGCCCCAATTCTTAGGAATTGTAGCCTACAGGATTTAGTCTCAACTAGGCTACATAGGAAAGCTGTACATCAATCAAGTCATTTGAGAATATTTTTTCCAATTATTAAAGCATATACTTATATGTAAATATACATATATTAAAAGAATCACTCCAAAATGCATCAGAAACTAAAGGAAGCTTAGTTATACTGTGTGTACTTTATGGAAAGCTTTTATGCTATAAACAGTCTTAACTACTTATGTGCCAAATGAATTAGGAATAGGAGAATGTCAGGGATGGAGGAAATAAGAATCTAGACTGTAGTTTACATAGAAAAAAATGAAATATGAATCTGTTTTATTCCCAAATTTTATACATTTAAATTAATAAAAATAAATAAATCCAAACCATTTTATGTAGAGTTTTAGTAGGTGATCAATCTAATAAATCTACCTTATTTCATGTATCCATGTGAATTGATTATATAAATAATTTGAAGCATGTCAGGATCAATTCTATAATAATATATTTTATGACTATAAAAAAATTTGCATGTCCATTTTACGCTCAAGAAGAAAAATGTGACATTTAACTTTTTTTCTGTTGTTAGTTTTATACATCACAGGAAGAATTAATGAAGGAAGGTACAAGCTAACCACTTCACTCTTATACCCCCTAAACATCACCTGAGCCTGTTCCTTCACCACATCAGTAACTTAATGACAAATTCATTTTACAACCTGATTTACCTAAATATCACTGATATGAAAATTTGGCTAAGGGAATGTATGTAAGGCTACTTTTAAGATGAGACTTTTGTTATTATTGTTGTCTTTCTGAAAATTATTAGGGAAGTTTGTTGTTACAAGGCCTGAAAACAAAAGCTAGCATTTGCTAACCCTGTTATAGATTAGACAGCTTGAATTAAGCTAACACGTAACATATGGATGGCTTTAGCACTCAAAAAGTCGAGACTGGAGAAGACACAGGCAGAGGCAACCTAGCTGGGAAACAGGAAGCCTGAGAAATGAAATCTTTCCATGCTTCTATTAGCTCCTGGATCCAATGGCTTTTCAACACACTGCTTGGATAACACAGCTCTGTGCCTTTTCCTCCTATATTTCTCTTTAAAAACCAATCAATAATAAAGTAACATATGTTCTCCTCATTTTAGTTACTGCTCTAGAAAGAGTCATTAGAAATTTAGTTTGAAACGCTAATATTTCAACATACTATCAATAAATGTTGGATTAACTATTGGTCACTAAGACATTTGGTATTTAGCCAGCACAATACAGACCTTATAGTAAATAGTACCATAAATCCTTTCACTAATCATTTGGTTACTTAAGCACTCTACAGTTATGACACTATATAATGTCACTAAGGTTTTTAAAATAATTTAAATATATCTGAAAAATTCAAGTATGTCTATTATAAATGTTACTTAAAATTAATTTTACATAGTAAACTTAACAGATGATAGTCCATCAACATTATATGTTGCAAAAAGAATATATCGTACTTCAATTAATTAAAAGCAGAATTAATCACTAAAAGTTACATGTTCTATTACTTGAAACAAAATTCAGTATATAGACAATTTTGATTGTTTCATCATATGTTTCAACTTTAGGTAGGATTTGAACATTATCATTACCGATGTCAGTTCTAGGTACTCACCTGTAGTGATAAATGTATATGTACTACTTTTCAAAAAGAGTAATATCAAATAAAGACAAAATAAGCAGAATTCAAGGGCCTAACTCAGCTTCTGTTGGCTTTAATATTATAGCACCAACAGTTCAACTGAACTGAAGCCTTAGTATGATATGACAGTTCACAATATGGTCTGTGATTCTAGGTATAGCACAGCATAGTTAAGACCTTAACCTTATATTTCCAGTCCCTTCCAAATTACACTTGCCACGCTTCCTGCTGTTTTTACCATATTGCTGGAATTCAGTTTGAGTGTTTCTTAAAGTCACTGAACTGTTTCTGTTCCATGCACATAATGCAAGGTATGGAATCCATCTCCACATCTTGAACATCAGTGCATGCCTTTGCAGAATTTTCTTAATCTGTATTTTTAAGAATGTATCAAACACTTACGTTTAAAGCAGTAGGCATCAAATCTGCTATCAGGGGGAGGGAAGCCTGTCTGGTTCTCAAAACGATACAGGGTTCTCACCCCAAGTAGACCACCTCCACACTGGGCCCTGGCCACAGTCACAGGGTGGCGCACGCTGGCATCCGACAGCCACCCGTAATCACACTGGTCAAAGCCATTCCTCCAAGCTGCATGAAGCTCTCCCACAGTCGCCAGTCTGCCATCTTGGTTTTCACACTCTAATTCAGCCTCCTCAAAGGTGAACTTATTGGAATCAGTGATGTGGAACACATCACCTGAAATAAAATAAAAAAGAAAGAAAAGACCTTAAGTATTATTCTTCTTTTCCTGTTTTGATAACGATGGGGGGCAGGCATATCATCACTTTTTATGAAAAGCAGCAGCTTCTAATCTTCTAATCGGTAAAGTGAAACTATTATGGTTACTTTCATAAAACTATTTTTTTTGGTAGTTTTGAGACAGGGTCTCCCTTTAGTCCCAGCTGGCCTGGAGCTCACTCTGTACACTAGGCTGGCCTTGATCTCACAGAGATCTGCCTGCCTCTGCCTCCCGAGTGCTGGGATTAAAGGCATGCACCACCACGCCTGGCTCACAGAACTATTCTTAACATATAATCAAGAATAAGACATGGAACAAGTTATCTATCTATCTATCTATCTATCTATCTATCTATCTATCTATCTATCTATCTATCTATGCATATATTACTTCCCAAAGATCCTTGACTCATTCATTTGATTACAAATTATTTTAAGTTTGATAACAAATTATTTTAAAATAAACAAATCTTTGTAAGTGATTCTTCAACTTCGTTTCCAGATAACTAATTTTCTTTGAATTTATGAGCCTGTGGCATACTGAGTAACATTTCCTGCCAGAAAATGAAAGCTGTATTAAACTTCCATCAAGGGAAGCTATTTCACTTTATCAAAAAATCGAAAAAAATAGGAATTTTCTGACACCCTGCCTTTACCATGTATCACTACTCTCCAATTAGATTAATTCCCATTGAATCAAACAATTAGGCAATAAAGCTCCCTAGGAATTTGATTTGGGAAAGAGTATAAGCAAGAGGAATTACAGGATGCTGCCTTCTCTCCCCTGTGTCCCAGGCTCAGGACCACCATGATATTTCTGTGGCTGTGGGGTGCACAGTAGTCAAGAATGTATTTGGGCTGACATCAGCTCCTAATGAACCCACTCTAGGGACCCAAGCCTCTCTGAAGGAAGGCCCCTCTTTCAGTCCATTCTTTTCTGTTTGCTTTACTCAAAGATACTTGTTCTAATTTTCTCAAAGACAGGTGAGTGTCTTAGCCAGAGTTCTAAGGAGGTTTGATTCACTATTGTACTTACTGATTCCTCAACAAGGAACCTGAACATTTGTTATATTCATCGCTAGGTCCAATTAGCATGTGGACTGGTTACTATCAATAAATATATTAAAATAAAATTCTGGAAAATTCAGACTTTGTTAAATTTGAACTTTATTTGGGTAACTAATGTTAACAGTTTGCCAAGTAAATTTAACTCAAATTAAATGATGCTTTTAACAATGGCTAAAAGTCAGAGGAAGCACTGACAAGCACCTAAACAAATAACAAGAAGGAGTACAAATAAGATAAGGGAAAGGTTAAATTATTGATAGACCAATATTGCAGAAGCTGCATATCTGGTTTCCATGTCTCAGAGGTGCTCTCTGACTCTGATGTATCACCACATGCATACAGCAGTCTTATGTTGATCTACACCAGACCAAGCCAGATATAACAAGCCAATTGTCTAAAATGAATGATGGATCCTGGGTCTCTGGGATCCTTCCCCAGCCCAGATATTCAGTCCTAGAAACACCCTAGTGCCCCAACATCTCAGGCTTTTTTAGGTTATAGGGATTCTACCCCATCTCAGATCTGCATGCTTCCCCAGTCTTGTAGGGTGAGTCACTCTCAGACATCTCAGATCTCAGCCAGAACCCATTGAATGTTGAATACAGCATAGAATTCTACCAAGCCTTCAAAGAAGAACTAATACCAATATTCCTCAAATTATTCCATAAATTTGAAAATGACAGGACACTATGAAATTATTTCTAGCTAGCCAGTATTGCTCTAATAGCAAAACCAGACAAAGATCCAACAACAAAAGAAAATTATAGACCAATCTCTCTTTTCTTATTATTTTTTTTATATGTATGAGTGTACTGTCTGCATGTACGTTAGTGCACCCGTGTCGTGCAATGCCACAGAGGTCAGAAGAGGATGTCAGATTCCCGTGGAACTGGAGTTAAAGACGGTTCTTAGCCACCATGTCAGTGCTGGGAATCGAACCCAGGTCCTCTGCAAGAGCAGTCAGGCTCCTAACCACTGAGCCATGTCTCCAGCCCCCAATCTCTCTTATAAACACAAATGCAAAAACTTCTCAATAAAATACTTGCAAACCAAATACAAGAATATATCAGAAAGAATCATGATCATGTTCACAACATCCCACAGATGCAAGAATGGTCCAAACATAAATCAATAAGTATAATCCATCACATAAATAGACTCAAGGAAAGAAACCAGATGACATCTCATTAGATGCAGAAAAGGCATTTGCCAAAATCTAAAATTCATCATGATATAGTCGTGAAGAGCCTAGGAATAGAGGGGACAAATCTCAACATAACAACATACAAAAAGCCCAGAGTCAGCATCATACTAAATGGAGAAAATGTGAAAACATTCTCATTAAAATCAGAAATAAGGCAAGGATGCCTACTCTTTCCATACTCGCTCAATATTACTTTAAGTCTTAGCTAGAGCAATAAGACAAATGAAAAAGATAATGGTGATACAAATTGGAAAGGAAGAATTCAAAGTACCTTTCGTTATGATATTATTCTGTATATAAAGGATCCTAAAGACTAGACCAGAAAACTCCTAGAGCTGATAAATATATTCAGCAAAGTATCAGGATGCAAAATTAACACCCCCAAATCAGTAGTCTTCCTATATACTAACAACAAACTTGCCAAGAAAGAAATCCAGAAAATGATCCTATGTGTGTTAGTCCCAAATTCATCCTGGAGTAAATCTAACAAAAGAGTTAAGGACTTTGTACAATAAAAACCTTAAGACATTTAAGAAAAAATGAGGAAGATACCAGAAGGTGGAAAGACTCTCATACTCATGATCAATAGAATTAATATTGTAAAAATGGCCATTTTACCAAAAACAATCCACAAATTCAATGTAATACACATCAAAATTCCAACATAGTTCTTCACAGAAATTGAAAAAAATAATCTCAAATTTCATATGGAAACAAAAAAAAATCCAGGAAGGGCAAGTAAATCCTGAACAATCAAAGAACTGCTGGAGGCATTACCATCCCTCATCTCAAATTATACTACAGAGGTGTAGTAACAAAAATAGCATGGTATTGGCATAAAAACAGACAAATTGATCAGTTGAGGACCTAGATTTAAACATCCACATTTATAACTATCTGATTTTTTGGGGGGTGGGGTATTTTTGAGATGGGGTCTGCCTTTAGTCCCAGCTGTCCTGGAGCTCACTCTGTAGACCAGGCTGGCCTTAAACTCACAGAGATCTGCCTGCCTCTGCCTTCCAAGTGCTAGGATTAAGGCGTGCCATCTGACTTTTTACAAAGGAGACAAAGACACACTGGAAGAAAGATAGCATGTGGTGCTGCTCAAACCAGATAATGACATGTAGAAGAATGAATCTAGATTTCTATTTCTCACCATGCACAAAACTCAACTCTGAATGGATCAATGGCCTCAACACAAGGCTGGATATCCTGAATCAGACAGAAGAGGGAGTAGGGACATTGGAACTTAAAGGCACTAGAGCAATCTTTCTGCATAGGACTTGTGTAGCAAAGTCATTAAGTCCAACAATTAGCAAATGGGACCACATGAAACTAAAAACTTCTGTACATCAAAGGACACCATCAAAGGACACTTCACTTGAGTGAAGAAGCAACCTATACAATGGGACAAAGTCTTTATCGGCTATGCCTCTGACAAAGTGATTTATTTGTATATTTAACCACCACAACAACGAACAACCCAATCAAAAAGTGGAGCAAGGAGCTGAATAAGGAATTCTCTAAAGATAAAATAAAAATGCTGATTACAGCATCTCCCTTTGAGAATTCATCTCACCCTACTCAGAATGGATAAGATCCAAACAACAGCAACAAATGCTGGTGACGCTATGGAGAAAGGGAATTCTTATCCACTGATGATGGGTGCAAATGGGTGCACCCGCTATAGAAATCAGTGTGATGGTTCCTCAAGAAGCTCAAAATTGATGTACCATTAAATTGAGAGGAGGCAGTAAGAGGAGATGTGGATTCAGAAGTAGATCTAAATAACATCAAATTATGTTGTATGAACATATCAAAACTTCAACTGAGAATAAGTAACTTATAAAACAATAACAATAAATTGAATGGTCCTGTTATTCTGAGTATATGATAATTTTATGAGAAAGAAAGTAGTCATGAGGAAAATGGCCAAAATATGTATATCAGGTTTTCTTAATATAAATCTAAAATTACCACTGAGGAAAATAAACCAAGTCCTATTAAAAGCTACTTAAGGAAGAGAAAGAAATCATTTTTTTACCATGGGAGTAAAAATAAGTTTGTATACTTAATTATCTTGTCTGGAGAAAAAAAATAACAATCTCAAATCCAAAAGACACATACAGAACTAACCCCCTATACCCCTGCAATGCCAACCATCACCTGATAAATTTTTAAAGTTTGAGTCACTGTAGCCATTACATAGTATATATTTGATAATGTTTATTCTACAAATGGCATTTATTATTCTTACAAAAATAAGCTCTCTTTTTTTCCTTTCTCCTCCAGCAACACATTGAAGAAAATAAACTCTGCCACTACAGGGAAAAAGCATTGCATTTCATCTATGGATATGGCCAAAGGCAGCAAGGAAAAGAACAGAAGAGAAAGGGTGTCACCTTGAGCGGCTCCACTCACCTTAGTAGCACACTTCCCTTGGCCCAAAAGGATGCAGAGCTAGAGAAGGCAGCAGGCCAATTCCTTCCCTCAAAGGTAGAACTCATGATTTGTTATTACAGCTGGGGTGTCATTCTTAGTGCCTTTTGTTCCTGCCTTGTTAGACACTCTTCTCTGAAACAAAACTGCTATTCCTCCTGACTAGCAAGAGTGACCAGCCAGGGCAAAACAAAGAATATCACTAATTGAGCAATTCCCCAAACAAAACCAGAGCAAATTTTTAATGAGGAATAATGCAAGAAGGACAAGTGACCCCCAGCTTAAAATGGCAAGCATGGTTGGGCATTAGAACAAAGAAATATTTAGCTGGTACCAACATGTTATAAAGGGAATTTGATTATTACTTATCAATAAAGAGCTACTTACTAAACTTTCCATGCCTCAATTCTTATCAAATCAGACTTATATAAAAATTTAACTTACGTATCTGGAAAGTGCAACTTCCTTTATATCTTTAAGATATAAAATATCTTACTTGTAGCCGGGCGTGGTGGTGCACGCCTTTAATCCTAGCACTTGGGAGGCAGAGGCAGGTGGATCTTTGTGAGTTCAAGGCCATCCTGGTCTACAAAGTGAGTTCCAAGACAGCTGAGGCTACAAGGAGACTCTGTCTCAAAAAGACAAAAATAAATAAATAATATAAAATATCTTACTTGTTTAACTCCTGTTATCCCAAGACTGCTTCATTTCCATTTCAGTTATCTATAGAAACCTTTTACTGTAAATACTTAATTTTATTTATTTTGGATTTATAAATTTTCTGTGTATGTACGTCTCTGTGTATATGCATATGTGCATGTAAGTTGAACTAAATTCTGGTCCTCTGCAAGAACAACAAATGCTCTTAATCACTGAGACATCAGTCTAATCCTGGTACAGCAAATACTTTAAAGAATATTTTCTAAGAGAAAATTTTCTAAAAGAAGGTGTCAGTATTGAGTCCATGTTACTTGGACAGAAAAAGAAATATTCAAGCAGACCAACTGAGCGCCTTTTAAGGTAAGGATACAAAGAAGACACCCATAAAGACAATAGTGGTGAGTCATCTTCTGCAGCATAATTGTTATTTCAGAGTAATGAGAAAAAAATAAAAGAAAAACATTTACTTTAACTCTACTTCAAAATTACTTAGCCACTTCTGACTCAATGTCATAGCACAAACATTACCTTTGCTCATCTGAAACCCTTAATGTTGTAATAAAGCCTCTACACTACACAACTACCTTACTCTCCTTGAGTCTCTTACAGCCGTTGCTCAATCCTTAATAAATGTGACAGGCTACAAGTGCAAAGCTTCATTTTTTTTCTGAAATAACACTTCAAATCTTGATTCAGGACATCCGTTCATGAGTTTTTTCATGAAATATTTTGGAAATTTTTGGTCAAAGATGCATGTTTCAATAAGAGAAATCTAAATTGATTTATAGCAAAATATCTTAAACTTCTAATAGACTCTGGGAAAGCCGCTCAAGACAGAATCAGACAAGTGAACCAGGTTATCAGGAAAGTACAAAGCCAAATACATATAAAGGCAAATGCCTCCCATGATTATGTCAAAGAAAGCAAGTGAGCTTATAAAAGGGATGAGTAGAGGAGGGATCCTTGGTCACTGGTCTAGAGAGCAATTTAAACCAATGCAAAAAGACCTCGTTTCTAAATAAAAGCTCATTTTCCAAAAAGTAAGCCAAAGTACATCCAATAAAAAGCATTAGAATTTCTCCCTAAATATAACTTGTAGGAGCATGTCTCACAGTGATACAACACACAAATGTAGATTTTTAACACTGAAAAAAATGGGATGCTATAATTTTAAAAGCCTTTACTAATCTATTTTCAGTTTTTAAGTCAAGATTTATGGGACTGGAGAGATAGCTAGTGATTAAGATCACCAGCGGGTCTTGCAGAAGGTCCAGATTCAGTTCCCAGCACCCACAGAGCAGCTAATAACTGTCTGTGACTCTAGTTCTAGGGGAGCTAACATCCTCTTCTGAGCTCTGTAGGCATTGCATGACATGGATACCCTTACATACATGAAGGCAGTAAGCTCACACACATAAAATAAAAATACTGAATAAAATATTTTTAAAAGGAACAAATATAATGGGAGCAACTATACAAACTATATTCTACATATACCAAATAGTACATAACAAGATAAAAGTCTGTTTATAGAAAGAATTTGTTGAGGCGTATACATACACATTTAATTTTTTTTATTTTTTATTTATTTCTGTATGTGTATGAATGTACTGTCTGCATGCAGGTCTGTGCACCCGTGTCGTTCAATGCTGCACGGAGGTCAGAAGAGGGTCTCGGATTCCCCTGGAACTGGAGTTCTCCTGGAATTGGAGTTTCAGACGGTTCTCGGCCGCCATGTGGGTGCTGGGGATTGAACCCGGGTCCTCTGTAAGAGCGGTCGGCGCTCTTAACCGCTAGGCTATCTCTCCAGCCCATACACACACATTTAAATTAGTCTATACATAAAGTATAATGAAGAACGGAGACTTTCACACACAGGATAATTTGCATATTCAGATGGGAAGCATATCCACAATACAATGTGTCATACTTTCCCAAAATTTAAGCTAAATGCTTATAGCTTTGGACTGCTTCTCTTTAAATCCCATCTCCAGGAATTTTCTAGAACAAACTAGAAGACATTATTGCTAAGACTCTAATATTTGGTGACATTGCACAAACCAGATTCATGTTAATCATGGGAATCAACATCATCAGAAATATTAAGTGAAAATTACTTTAAGTTGAACATTAGCTACTAGAAGACTCCCTGGAAATTGGGCCATGCCTGTTATTTTTTTCCATGCTTCTGACTGCTAAAAGCTCCTTCTTGGCAGACTAAAAAGTGACATTTACTGAAATAGCCAGCAATGATGAAACAATCAAAACATTAAAGGGCTCTACAATGTTCAAATGCTAGAGTCTACACAGGGAGACACACAGCAGGATTGGTAGAGAGCCCAAGTCTAGAGTAAACCTAGGACACAATAATTCTCTACCATTGAAAATTGATTACAGTACCATGAGTGCACTGATCACGGTAGTTATATAATTCATTCCTAGACTGAAGCTCATGGCCGCTCTCCATGATCAAAGCTGAGCCCTCATCATGGTTTTCCAAACAAGAGCATCTTCCAGGTGGCATCACAAATGTTGAAATTTTTGTCTGTGTTCATATTCCAGGTATGCTGAACATCATGTTGTGACTATCCTTCTATAAACTAATTATGACGCTTCTTCCCATTTGAGAAGAAAAATGCCTCCTTTCGCTATTTATTTTCAATATGAAATTTCAAGATATCTAGAAATGTTTATATGTGTCCGTATTATTTGGATAAAAATGATATGTAAATAACTCATTAATAACTTAGATGAGTAAATGGAAATAGCCACAAGAAATGAGCATCTAAGTAACCCATAAAATAAAATCACATCCCAGATAAGTCACAAGGTGTTAACAAGCCAGCACAATTAGTAGCTTGAAAGTATTGACCTACTTTACTTTCAAAGTTTCTCTCTCTCTCTTTCCCTCCTTCCCTCCCTCCCTCCTTGTGTGTTTATGTGCATGAATATCATGATTTTACATTATATACACTTAAATATTCACATACACAAGATTAAATCAGAAGTAATACTCATTATTCTCTGAATCACATGTTCAATGAGCTGTATGAGTTTCAAGCAACATCTTATGTACACTGATACATAATTCTTTAAATAGCCAGTATTTATAGATAATACAGAACTGTGTCATTTCCCCCCTTAGATTTAACCTTAAAACCTGCACACACACAAAAATCAATCTTCTACAAACAGTGACAATAAAAAAGCTTTGGGCTGCCAAAATAACTTCACTGCTCTTCAGAAACCAGGGTCACATTATGCTGCCATGTTTCTCATTTGGGAATAATGAAACTAGAAAAATAGTTTTCCAAATTTTGCACTTGTGATAAGCTGAAGTAGAGGCATGGTGTAGCTTAAAGCATAGACCTTAGGTTTTAAAATTGCACCCTTTAATTATTTAAGTATTGTGAGTGTACTATGATAACTGAAACTTTCTAAGTATACTATGATAACTGAAACTTTCTAAGTGAGAATGTATTCATTTAAAAATAAACCTGCATGTGTTCTCCTATATGCTAATCTATGGACACAAGAAGCCACCACAAAATTTAAACACATTTTTTTAATTAATTAATTTTTTATTGATGCTTTGTGTATTTCATACATCATTTTCCAATTCAGTTCAGGTGTACATCCCCTTCCCTTCACCCCACCCCACCCCTACCCATCCCAGATCATGCATTCTGCTGTAACTTTTCTGCATCTTTCTGGGGGGTTTTTGTTTTGTTTTCATTTATTTTTTGTGGTTGTCAGAATGTCTGAACTCCTTCTTTCCCACTGACAGAAAAACAGATTTTAATTAGAGTAAGAAAGAGTTTCTTAGCGATTTCTAGGCTTTTGAAGGTCTTCAAACTATGTAACAGATTGAATGTGACATCTGGATTGACAGGTGCAGAATGGCCTCAGATCAACACAGAAAGATCAGATTAGTTATAATTTTCTTGATTTTTCATTGCCATATTTCAAGAGATGCTCCTTAGCATCAGAAATCTTTAAAGAAAATGACTGTCACATGTTTCAAGGAGTTTATGTTTAGACATGTGTACATATATAAGGTAAAAATTTTAAATGAAAGAAACTACACATACAAAATCACAAGAAGCCCACCAAAAAATAATAAATCAGTACTAACAGACAGGCACAGCAAGGTTAAATGACATGGGAACACATAAAACTAAGTTGCATTTCTAGCCATTCAAAGAAGACAATTAAAAAAAGACATTAAGAAAATCCCATTTATATTTCCATCAAAAGTAAAAAATAGATAAAATACATTAAGCAAGTAACTAAAAAATGTATATGCTAAAAACTATAAAGCATTCTTGAATGGAAAAAAAAAACTAAAACCAAAAGGCACACCATGTTCATGGATCAAAAGATGTAGTATTATTAAGATGAGAATATACTCCAACTTCATTGGATATTGAACATAATTTCCATCAGAATCCTAGCTGACTTATTTGTAGAAACTAGTAACTGATTCTAAAATTCATTTGAGTACAAAACAGATTCAGAATAGCTACTACATTTTGAAAAGAATGGGCATATTTTGGAGCAATACAAATGGAAAGGAACAACAACAACATAAGGATTGGGTCAAAGAATGGATTGATACAGTTAAATTCTGCCCAAAACAATAAACCTCTGAAGATAATTTTTTTTTAAAGACTGAGAGAAAGGTGCAGGACATGTATGGCAGAATGCATGAACTGGAGTGGGGTTGGGGAAGAGAAAAGGGAATATGTCTAAATTGAACTGAAAAATGATGTCTTAAATACACAAACTATCAATAAAAGTATTATATTAAAAAAAGAATAGGTGTAAGGGAAGTAACCTCGGAGTGAACAGTTGGTTTTGAAGAAAGGGGGGGGGGTGGAGCCGAAAATGAGAAGTTCCTGTGAGATCCAGGGATGAGTACCTCTGGGAAGGAATTATTTAAGAGGTACTGGACAATAGAGGAGAAAAAAAGAAAACAGTATGAAGGCAACCAGGGTGGGGTCCAGGCATGCAGCCTTGCTGCCCAGCCAGGGGATCCACCTCCCACTTTTAGAACCATAGAGAAGAAATGTGTGCATGGATAGAGGGACAGTGACATGCACATTTGGCGACCAGGTGGGGGGGGTCTGGTGCAAGGCCCAAAGGAGTAAACACTCTCCTAGCCCCCACCCCCATGTACTGTGGTGAAGACAATAAGCTGATGGTTCTGTGGTTTGCTGTGGTAGGGATGATCCAGCAGGTGCACTGTTGCCAAAGCTGAGGAAGAAACGGGCAGGAAGCAAACTAAGTAACCAACCAGTCCTCCATATTAACAGCAACAGAAGCCAAACAAACAAACAAACGATCCACATGCCAAAGACACAATGGGAAAACAACAATATGGGAAAAGCTCAAAATAAATCCCCACCAAACTCAACCAGTCCTGTGGAACATCCCTACAACAAGATCTCCCTGGAAGAAAACCAAGATACTGACCTCAGAAGAACAATTGTAGACATATTCAAAGAAGTCAAGAAATATAAAGAACAAATCAGAAAACTAAAGGGAGAGAATGAAAAACTCATTAAGGAACTAAAAGGAAAGAATGATAAACTCCAGAAAGAACTACAGGGAGAGAATGACAAACTCTGAAAAGAACTAGAGGAGGAGAAACACAAACTACAAAAAGAACTAGAGGGAGAGAATGACAAACTCTGGAAGGAAGTGAAAACACTGAAAAGATCTCAAACAGAAAGGAAAAAAGAAACTTACAAGCAAAGCAAGGAGCTCCAAGAAGAGAATGAAAAGCTCCAAAAGGAAGTGGAAATACTGAAGAAATCACTGGGTGAAATGAAAAGGAAATTGAACATTCATCCAATCAGCAGAAATGGATGGGAAAAAGCCTCAGAAGCAGAATGGATGAAACAGAAGAAAGAATATCAGACCTACAGGATAAAATGGTGCAGCTAGAATCATCAAGTAAATATTATGAAAATTTTTTAAAAAATACAATAGTGGAACAACCAGGAAATGTGGGACACTATGAAAAGACCAAAGCTCTGCATGATAGGGATAGAGGAAGTAGAATAATCCCAAGAGAATGGTATTGATCAGATCTTCAACAGAATAATAGAAGAAAATTTCTCGAAACTGAAAAAAGACAAACCCATACAAATGCAAGAAACATATAGAACACCAAATAAACAAGACCAGAAAAGAAATTCCCCATGCCATATCATAGTTAAAACACTATGTGCTCAAAACAAAAATGAAATACTGAAAGCCACAAGAGAAAAACATTAGGTTACATATAAGGAGAAACTCATCAGAATTATAGCTGACTTCTCAGTGCAAACTATGAAAACCAGAAGAATGTGGACCGAAGTATTCCCAGTGTTAACCAACTTTAGATGCCAACCCAGATTAGTATACCCAGCAAAAATGTCAATCATAGTTAAAGGAGAAAGAAAAATCTTTAACAACATAAACAAAATGAAAGAACACATGTCAAAGCAATCCAAAGAACAGAGGAAAGGAGCAACTATCCTTAAGCAACCCAAGGGAAAAATTAACAAAAGCATAACAGAGCAAATAAATACCTAGACCAAGAATGCAAACGAAAAATAAGTTGAAAGGAAACAACACACATCTCTCAATAATAACCATAAATATTAATGGTCTAAATTCCCCAATCAAAAGACATAGGCTGGGGCTGGAGAGATGGCCTAGCGGTTAAGAGCACTGACCGCTCTTACAGAGGACCCGGGTTCAATCCCCAGCACCCACATGGTGGCTGAGAACCATCTGAAACTCCAATTCCAGGAGAACTCCAGTTCCAGGGGAATCCGACACCCTCTTCTGACCTCTGCAGCATTGCACGACACGGGTGCACAAACCTGCATGCAGACAGTACATTCATAAACATACAGAAATAAATAAAATTAAAAAAAATACATAGTCTGGGAGAATGGATTAGGAAACAGAATCCATCTATATGCTGCCTACAAGAAACACATCTCACCCTCAAGGACAGATACCACCTTAGAGTGAAAGGATGGAAAAAAAATATTCCAAGCAAATGGTACCAAAAAGCAAGCAGGAGTTGCTATTCTAATATCAGACAAAATAGACCTCAGAGTAAAATTAATCAGACAAAGAGAGCCATATCCTTATCAATGGAACAATTAACAGGGAAGATTTCACAATCTTAAATGTTTATGCACCAAACTCTGGTGCACTGAACTTCATAAACACAATCCTTCAGAACCTCAAGACACAGATTAATCCCAGCATGATAATAGTGGGAGATTTCAATACCCCACTGAGTCCCTCAGATAGGTGAACTGGACAAAAAATAAACAGAGAGACATCAGAACTGAACAATACAATACACCAAATGGACCTCATAGATATCTACAGAATATTCCACCTAAACACCAGAGAATATACTTTCTACTCAATGCCCACGGAACATTCTCCAAAATCGACCACATATGGGGACACAAAAAAAAACTCAACAAATACAAAAGGATTGAAATTATTTCATGCATTTTATCAGACAAAAGTGCAATAAAGCTCAATATTAACACCAGGATAAGCCCTACTAACTATAAGAACATATGGAGACTAAACAATACAATCTTGAATAATGAGTGGGTAAGGGAAGACATAAAGAAAGAAATAAAAGCATTCCTGGAACTAAATGAAAATGACAATACAACACAAACAAAACCTATATGACACAATAAAATCAGTCCTAAGAGGGAAATTTATAGCCCTAAGTGCCCACATTAAAAAACAAACAAACAACAACAACAACAAACAGCCAGGTGTGGTGATGCAGGCCTTTAATCCTAGCACTTGGGAGGCAGAGGCAGCTGGATTTTTGTGAGTTCAAGGCCACCCTGTTCTACAGAGTGAGTTCCAGGACAGCTGTGGCTACAGGGAGACCCTGTCTCGAAAAGNAAAAAAAAGAAAAAAAAAAAAAAAAAAAAAAAAAAAAAAAAAAAAAAAAAAAAAAAAAAAAAAAAAAAAAAAAAAAAAAAAAAAAAAACCAGAAAGAGAACAAATAAATGACCTGACACTGACATACAACAAATGAACCCTAAACCCAACAGACAGGAAGAAATAACAAAACTCATTGCAGAAATCAACAAAATAGAAATAAAGAAAACAATACAAAAATCAATGAATCCAAAATCTGGTTATTTCAAAAGATAAACAAAATAGACAGAGCTCTAGCCCAGCTAACCAAAAGAAAGAAAGAGCAACTCCATATCAATAGCATTCATGATGAAGAAGGAAATATTTGGGCTGGAGAGATTGCCTAGTGGTTAGTGGTTAGGAGTGCTGACAGCTCTTGCAGAAGACCCAGGTTCCATCCCCAGCACCCACATGGCGGCTGAGAACCATATTTAACTCCAGTTCCAGGGGAATCTGACACCCTCTTCTGACCTCCACAGCATTGCACGACATGGGTGCACAAACCTGCATGCAGACAGTACATTCATACACATACAAAAATAAATAAAGAAAGAAAAAGGAAATATCACAGAGATAAAGAAAAGATCCAGACAATCATGCGAGAATACTTCAAAAATCTATACTCTACGAAATTTGAAAACCGAAGAGAAATGGATGAATATCCGAAATCCTGGAATTAACCAAAGCTTAACCAAGAAGAGACTGACAGCTTAAACAGACCCATAATACTTGAGGAAATCTAAGATGTAATAAAAAGCCTCCCAACTAAAAAAGGCCCAGGCCCACATGGTTTCACAGCAAAATTTCATAAAACATTTAAAGAGGTCTTACAACCATTACTACTCAAACTCTTCAGAAGGATACAGACAGAGGAAAATATCCCAAATTCCTTCTATGAAGCCAGCATCACTCTAATGCCCGAACCAGGCAAAGACACAAATAAGAAAGAAAACTATAGACCCATATAATTAATGAACACAGATGCAAAAATTCTCAACAAAATACTTGGAAATTGCATACAAACCCACATCAAAAAGATCATCCATCATGATCAAGTTGGAGTCATACCAGAGATGCAGAGATGGTTCAATATACATAAATCAATTAAAACACATAAATGGACTGAAAGAAAAAAACACATGATCATCTCAGATGATGCAGAAAAATCCTTGGACAAGATCCAGCATCCCTTCATGCTTAATGTACTGGAGGGAACTGGACTGGAGGGATCATTCCTTAATGTAATCAAAGCCATATACAAGAAACCCATAGCCAACATCATCCTAAATGGAGAAAAGTTAGAAGCATTCCCCTTAAAGGCAGGAACATAGCAAGGCTATCCACTATTGCCACTCCTCTTCAATATAGTGCTTGAAATGCTTGTTATGGCAATAAGGTGAGAAAGAGAAATTAAAGGAGTACTAATCAGAAAAAGAGGAAGTAAAACTATCCCTTTTTGCAGATGATATGATAGTTTACATAAAAGATGCTAAAAATTCCACCAGAAAACTCCTAGAAATGATTAAAAGTTTCAGTAAAGTGATGAGATACAAAATAAACCTAGAAAATTCAGTAGCCTTTCTTTACACCAACAATAAGCAACTGGAGAAGGAATATAAGGAGACCTTCCCAATCACAATAACCTAAAAAAAAAAAATACCTGGGAATAAACCTAACCAAAGACACCAAAAACCTATACAACAAAAATGTTAAAACCCTGAAGGAGATTGAAAATGACATCAAAAGATGGAAAGACCTTCCATATTCGTGAATTGGAATGAATTGGGAAAATTAATGTAGTAAAAATGTCCATTCTACCCAAATTAATATACAGATTCAATGCAACCCCAATCAAAATCCCCATGACCTTTTTGACAAACTTGGAAAAAAATCCTTAAATTCATATGGAAAAACAAAAACAACCAAAACAGCTAAACCAACAAGGAGTGAGAAGTATACAGGGGGGATTTCTTTACAAGACTTCAAGCTATATTACAGGGCTATTATCATAAAGACAGCCTGGCACTGGCAAAAAACAGACCCATTTACCAATGGAACAAAATCAATGATCCAAACTAGAGCTCATATAACATCATAAACCTCACATTTGACAAAGGGCCAAAAAAAAGCTCAATAGAGGAAAGATAGTATCTTCTGCAAATGGTGTTGGCAAAACTGGATCACCATTTGTAAAATAACAAAATTAAACCCCTACATCTCACTCTGCACAAAAATAAACTCCAAGTGGATCAAAGATGTCAACCTGCAATCTGAAACCCTGAAGATGATAGAAGAAAAAGTGTTGGCAGCAACCTACAAGATATAGGCGTAGGAAAAGACTTTCTAAATCAAACATCAGCTGCACAGGAAATAAGGTCAACAGCTGACAAGTGGGACCTCATCAAACTCAAAAGCTTTTGTACAGCTAAAAAAAAAAACAATCAAGGAAATGAAGAGAAAACCCACAAAGTGGGAAGAAAACTTCACCACTGATACATCTGACAGAGCATTAAGATCCAGAATATGTAAATTACTTAAAAACAAGAAGAAAACAAATGACCTATGCAGAAGATGGAGTAAAGAATTGAACAGAGACTTCACCAGTAGGAAGTAAAGATGGCTGAGAAACATCTTACAAAGTGTTCAACATCATTAATAATTGAGGAAATGCAAATTAAAACCACACTAAGGTATCATCTCAATCCAATAAGACTAGCCAAGATCAAGAAAACAAAAGCCAAATCCTGGAGAGGTTGTAGGTAAAGGAGAACACTCATCCACTGCTGGTGGGAATGTAAATTCATACAACCACTGTGGAAAGCAGTGTAGAAAACCCTTAAAAGATTCAAAATGAGCCTACCACGACCCAGCCATACCACTCCTAGGTATAAACCCACAAGACAAATCCTACTGCAAAAATACATGCACAGCTATGTTTATTGCAGCTCTCTTCACAATAGCCAAGAGCTGGAACCAACCCAAATGCTCCTCAACTGATGACTGGATAACAAAAATGTGGTACGTCTACACAATGGTGGAGTTCTATGCAGCAGCAAAGAAAGATGACATCAAGAACCTTGCAGGTAAATGGATGGAACTAGAAGATATTATAGGAAGTGAAGTAACATAGTCCCAGAAAAAAAAGGTGTATGGTTTCCCTCATTTGTGGATGCTAATACCAGATCCCCAGTTGGCAGGCAAACTGAGCAACTTTATTATTATATTTCTGTATATCTGAAAGCAGCTGTGCTATTATAAGTTGAATCTCATAATGGGCTCTAGAATTGACCTACCATTTATATTAACACATTGTAATTACCATATATGGGTGGAAGATATGTATTCATATTCTAGAGTAATATAAAGTTAAAGGGAAAAATGTGAATCCCAAAACATATTTAGGAATTAACATACAGTTCATTCCCAGAGGTCATAATTTTGATACATATGTGTTGTTTATATGGGCGTAATTTGGAGTAATACAAAGGGGAGGGAACAAAAAAAAGTAATGATAGCTTTATAGAATAATTTCAGTATAATCCCTGAGTTATTGAAATATTATAATAATGTATAGCTTACATTGTAAAGTTATAAGATTTATATTAAATTCTTATAGAAACTTCAAAAAAAGTACATTAAAACATACATCAGCTTACTGTGTAACTTAAAATGGAAAGTTATGAAATAGAAAAAAAGAAAGCCACACAAAATATCAATGAATCCAAAAGTTGGTTCTTTGAGAGAATAAACAAGATAGACAGACCTCTAGCCCAGTTAACTAAAAGAAAGAAGGAACAATTCCAAATCAATAGAATCTGTGATGAAAAGGGGAAATACCACAACAGACAATGAAAAGATCCAGACAATCATATGGGAATACTTCAAAAACCTATACTCTACTAAGTTTGAAAACCTAGAAGAAATGGATGAATATCTGAAATCCTGGGAATCACCAAAGCTCAACCAAGAAGAGATCGACAGCCTAAACAGACCAATAGTACAGGAAGAAATCGAAGATGTAATAAGTAGCCTCCCAACCAAAAAATGCCCAGGCCCGGATGGATTCACGGCAGAATTCTATAAAATATTTCGTAAAGACTTACAACCATTACTACTTAAATTGTTTAGAAGGATACAAATGGAGGGACTTCTCCCAAATTCCTTCTATGAAGCCAGCATTACGCTACTACCAAAACCAGGGAAAGATACAACCAAAAAGGAGAACTATAGACCCATCTCCCTAATGAACACAGATGCCAAAATTCTAAACAGGATTCTGGCAAATCGCATACAGACTCACATCAAGAAAATCATCCACCATGACCAAGTTGGATTCATACCAGACATGCAGGGATGGTTCAACATACGAAAATCAATAAACATCATCAAACATATCAATGGACTGAAGGACAAAAACCACGCCATCATCTCAATTGATGCGGAGAAAGCCTTTGACAAAATCCAGCACCCTTTCATGTTTAAAGTCCTGGAGGGAATTGGTCTGGAGGGATCATTCCTCAATGTAATCAAAGCCATATACAGGAAACCCACAGCCAATATCATCCTAAATGGGGAAATGACAGAAGCATTCCCCTTAAAGGTAGGAACTCGGCAAGGCTGCCCCCTGTCACCACTCCTCTTCAATATAGTGCTGGAAACCCTTGCTAGGGCAATAAGGCAAGAAAAGGAAATTAAAGGAGTTCTAATTGGAAAAGAGGAAATCAAGCTATCCCTTTTTGCTGATGATATGATTGTCTACCTAAGGGATGCTAAGAACTCCACCAGAAAACTCCTAGAAATGATTAAGAGCTTTGGTAAAGTGGCAGGATACAAAATAAATCTAGAAAAATCAGTAGCCTTTCTTTACACCAACAACAAGCAACTGAAGAAGGACTACAAGGAGACCTTCCCACTCACAATAGCCTCAAAAACAATAAAATACCTAGGAACAAACCTAACCAAAGACACCAAGGATCTCTACAACAAAAATTTTAAACCCCTGAAAAAGGAAATTGAGGAAGACATCAGAAGATGGACAAACCTCCCATGCTCATGGATTGGGAAAATAAATATAGTAAAAATGTCCATCCTACCCAAACTAGTGTACAGATTTAATGCGATCCCAATCAGAATCCCCAAGAGTTTCTTCACAGGCCTGGAAAAAAAAATCCTCAATTTCATTTGGAAAAACAAAAGACCCCGAATAGCCAAAGCAACCCTGAGTGAAAAGAGCAATACAGGGGGGATCGCTATACCAGACATCAAACTATACTATAGGGCTATAGTCATAAAGACAGCCTGGTACTGGCACAAAAACAGACCAGTTGACCAATGGAATAAAACTGAAGATCCAAACCTGAGCTCATACAATTTCAGCCACCTCATATTTGACAAGGGGGCCAAGAAGACACAATGGAAGAAAGACAGCATCTTCAGCAAGTGGTGCTGGCAAAACTGGATCACCACTTGTAGAAGAATGAAATTAAACCCCTACCTCTCACCTTGTACAAAGGTCAACTCCAGATGGACCAAAGACCTCAACGTGAAACCCCAAACTCTGGAGGTGATAGAAGAGAAGCTTGGCAGCAGACTACAAGACATAGGTGTAGGAAAAGACTTCCTAAATCAGACAGCAGCTGCACAAGAAATAAGATCGACAATTGACAAATGGGACCTCATTAAACTCAAAAGCTTCTGTACATCAAAGGAAGCAATAAAGGAAGTGAGGAGAAGACCCACAGAGTGGGAGGAAACCTTCACAGCAGATACATCTGACAAAGCATTAATTTCCAGAGTATACAAGCTACTCAAAAAACAAAGAAGAAAGAAAACAAATGAATCATTCAAAAGATGGAGCAAAGATCTGAATAGAGACTTCACAGAGGAGGAGTTAGAGATGGCCGAGAAACATCTTAAGAAGTGTTCAACATCTCTGATAATTAAGGAAATGCAAATTAAAACCACTTTGAGATATCACCTTACTCCAATAAGACTGGCTAGGATCAGGAACACGAATGATACCAAGTGCTGGAGAGGTTGTGGGGAAAGGGGAACACTCATCCATTGCTGGTGGGAATGTAAACTTGTACAGCCACTATGGAAAGCAGTGTGGAGAACCCTTGGAAGACTCAAAATGAGCTTGCCATTTGACCCAGTCATACCACTCCTGGGTATATACCCACAAGACTCATCTTACTGCAGAAATACATGCACAGCTATATTTATTGCAGCTCTGTTCACAATAGCAAAAAGCTGGAACCAACCCAAATGCCCCTCAACTGACGAGTGGATAGAGAAAATGTGGTACATGTACACAACGGAGTTCTATGCAGCAGTAAAGAAAGACAACATCATGAACTTTGCAGTTAAATGGATGGAACTAGAAGATATTATGTTAAGTGAAGTAACACAGTCCCAGAAAAAACAAACGACGAATGGTATCCCTCATCTGTGGATGCTAGCATCAATAACCCAGTTGTAAATATTTCTTGTGAAGAGTGATGAATATTGAAAGAACAACAACAGAAAGACTGCATCAGAAAACTGACTGAAATGGTGAATCTGGAGGGGGTGGGAGGGTTGGGAAGGGACATGGGTCTATATTCAATTAATGTATATTTAATTGACATGAGTTCAACAAGTATCCAATTTTGCCAAACTCTATCTACAAATTACATGGTATTTTAGGACTTAGTAAAAATGTCTATATTAAACAACATTGGCTTAAAGGTTTTTAACAAAAATGGTAATACATCTAAGTTAATTGGTAATATAAATTGTTGTTGTCCACATTTGTTTTACTTAAAATCTGTATAACAATAACTTTGGGATTAACATATACAAATGCTCTCTATAATTTTTGTGTTATACAGTATCATCTTCTAACTTCTCTTTTACCTGTATGATAATTTAACTTAAAGAATTAAGTTTGCTTCCCAAATTAACAACATGCAGTCACCCAAAACAGCTTGGGTAAATTTAATGAAAGTTACACCTTGATTCCTGCCTATAGGTATGTGTACTACAACTGCCTTTTTGAGACTCATGGGTCAAAAAATAAAAACCTAAAATAAAAAAAGGGGGGATACAGTTATATATTAAAACTTTTTGCCAAAATTTTTCAATTTTAATCTTAAAACTAACTATGGGAAAAGATTTGTATGTTCCCACAGATCAAAACGTCACCAACTTAACAGCTGAGAAAGAAAAGATACAGCTTTGCATTGTGTACTATGTACCAAGAAATACCAGCAGAGAAGTTGGCCCATCTAAACATTAAAAGAAAAGACTCAGACTGCTACAGGCATCAAACATCTCTGTTGATCCTATTTGTAACAACTGTTTATAATGAGTCCTAATGAACCTTACCTTCTAGGTGCCACAAAGTTTTAATATGAGAGACTTTATTACCTCCTTTTCATAGAACAAAGAAAAATATACTGGTAATGAAGTCATTCTCTAACTGTAAATTAGAGTTGATTGTTAGAGAGGTAATCTCTTGTAAAACTGGTAAAACTGCTTTTTCTTAACTTAATTTTATTTTATTTTAGTATGTGTATGAATGTACATATTTGTGATAATACATAATACATTTTACATAAAGGATGCTTATACTCACAACTTATTACTTATTGTTAAAAAAAATAAAAGTAAAAAAATGGAAAGTTATCTTTCTTTTTACTTGCATGCAACTTTACTGTTAAAATGTAAGTCCCTAAACGTGTTTTGGAATTAGCCTATAGTTTATTTTCAGACTTTTTAATTTTGATTTATGTGTGGAGTGTATATATGCATATTTTGGAGTATATAATATGAATATAAAATATAATAATATAAAATTAAAGGCAACAAAAAAAAGAGAGAAAAACCTGTTCAGTGAACTAACCAAAACAGTAAACTTCTGCATCGAAAAGGTTAAAAAAGACTAAGAAAAAGATGCAAGACAGGACTCAACACGTATGACAGAATCCATGAGCTCTGGCGGGGGCTTAATCAAATTTCGACTCATTCCCCCATCCATGACCAGCCCTCCCCCCGGTGAGATTTGATTAAGAAATACATGGAAATCCACTCAATAAAAATTAACTTAAAAAAAGAAAACAGCATGATGCTAATATGGTAATAATTATTTAGAACAGTCAGTAAATTGGCAAACACAGCAAAGCATAGCTGCAAAATGTTATTAAAATTAGAAGGTAGTAGTGGTTTCCAATTTCTAAAAAAGAACTTTTTAAAACTACAATTCCATTAAGTATTTCTTGAGTAATTATTATGCATTCATGCATATTGATGGTGGGTTACAAATATACAGAAATTTAAGCCTGGCATGGTTGTGCAAGCCTTTAGTCACAGCACTGAGGGTTGGGTGCCACAGACAGGGAGAAAATACATAAAATTTATGGCCTTATCTCAACTAAGATCTTATAACATTTTTTGAGAAATAAAAATGATAACATTTCCTATTTGTGGAAAAGAAACCAGCAAACAAATACCAAAATACATGAAACTAACTTTGAATAAAGTAGAAGTCTTTGTCAAGAAGTCCAGGTATGACCTGGAATAGAAATAGAATAGAAATATTGGAAGCACTAAGTTTTGAAATATTAGTAATAGCAAAATGCTAGAAAGATGAGTTGTGGTCTGTTCTCTATGAGAACCAAGGCAGCAACCAAGGAGGAGCAGGTGCAATATCTGCAGAGGGTCATAAGAATGCTTACATATGAAGTCACACTTGCAGACAGAGGAATGCCAAGTTATAGGTTTTAGGGGCTTTGAAGACCAGACAGAGTTTTACTTTGGAGGAAGGCGATATCAAAGCTCAGTGTTGAGTAGGGAGATGACATGGGAAAAATGTTTAGTTTGCGTTTATAATTTAAAAAGATCGACTAAAGAACTAACTGTTCAAGGAATAGACACCATTTGTGAGATCAAAACCAGAAAGTGGTGATTCACAGATGAGAAACGGGTGTGAGAAGAGGGAAGGGTTTAAGGCTTGTCATGTAAAGCTAGAAATTAACATTTCATGTTATGTTTTGTCCTTATGGTATAATCAAGTATCCCACGCATCTAACAGACACTCATCCCACAGAGCAAAAACCAAACGAAAGTATTTAATTCAGTGATTTCTTCAACTCCACCTATGGAGCACCTATATGTCAAGGACGTATTAATGATATAAAGATGAATTTGCACATGTTCTCCTCCTGGAATCCACAGACTAGCAAGAGAAAATTAAAGATTGGGGTATGGTGAAGGTGAGCGATATCAATGAAAACTTAGGGGAGGGGTGAGAGACGTAAGAGAAGCAGGGCCAGGGTGGATGTGTCTGTATGCTACGAGCCTGTGTAAAAGCCAGGGAAGCAGAATGACAAAGCAGTTCATAGAGGTGAGTCAAAACTGAAAGGCAGTGCTAGATAGAACATGCAGGGCATGAAAGAATAGGACACAGGTCTCCAAGGGTAGAAGGACCAATCCTTTGTCAGGTCTGGAAGGAAGCCCAGAAAAATTGATTGATATGCAAGGGAACTAACTGGGTCAACCATGAAGGGAGGCTGTCTGACCTCATCTGTCATACTTCCCTTTATCTTCAGAGAAAAAATAAAATGCCTTTATAAAAATGAGTTTCTTACAAGTAATTTCTTCATAAGAAGATCAAACAGATACTCTATTTTCATTTAAAAAGAACTGAATTTTTTTAAGTTTGAGAAGCTTTTAGCTTGCTCTTACCTATCTCGTTCAGGATTTTTTTTTTTTTTATTGTGGATGTAGGTGGGCATACACACCTCCTAATACACCGTCTGCTTTAGAACACAGAGGCACTGACTTACAAAGGACCCTGGAAAGACTTAAATCCTCCAATGACAAAACCATGGCAGCTTGTTTGTGGCTCTATGATTCTGTGGACAGTTAGAGTCAAAATAGTTTTGAATTCTGGGATTGGGGAAGACAATGTTCTAATTAGAGAAGATTTACTTCAAACAACTTAGTCCGGTTAGTATGGAACCTTTTATTTGCCACCATGTTATTTTAATTGTTCAATAATGTTTAAGCATTACATTGATCACATTCAAAATGATCTTTTCCTCACAGTGTGTCATTGACAATTAATCCCTGTATTGTCAAGGATCAAACTGCCTTTAATAAACCACCGTACTCATAAAACCTCAAATCAAGTCTATTTTACAAAATCTCTAGAGATGAAACTTTATACCTTCCCAAAAGTCTTTCTATATTTAAAAATATTTATTGTTGGGGCTGGAGTTGGAGTGGTTAAAAGCACTGACTGCTCTTGCAGAGGACCTGGGTTCAATTCCCAGCACCCACTTGTGGGCTGAGAACCATCTTTAACTCCAGTTTCAGGGGACTCGGACACGCTCTTTTGACCTCCACAGCATTGCACGACAGGGGTGCACCTACCTACATGCAGCCACATTCATGCACATAAAATAGTAAATAAAATTTAAAATATATATATTCATTGTCAAAATATCTTATATTGAAACTAATTCACAAAGTTTTGATTTTAATGCCTTTCTTCCTGTATGAATTCAATGGAAATAAAGAATTTCTCTCATTCCTATAAGATGTAACAACAGCTATTAAACACTAACTTTATGCCATACAACCTAATAAAAGCTTCATATATTGTCTCATTCAATTTCCAGACCATGATTACAAAGTAAATATTCTTATCGTTCTAAATTTCACAAAAGAAGTAACCAACATTTAAAGATATAAAATTTGCCCATGACCTCACAAGAACTAAATGGCTGGACTGAAACTCAACCAGGGTCCTTCCTTCCTGATTCTGGTGAGAGCTGCCTGTGAGTGTGCTCTCAGCATGTCCTTCACAGTTCCCTGGTACTAATGGTCCCTAGTAGACTCTGGCTCGATTTATGACTATCGGGCTTCCAGTGGTCTAGAGCAGTGTATATTCAGTAGAAATCACATGTTGAATGTAAATTTTGACCTGTTCCTGAACCAACAACATTCAGGGGTTTTTTTTCTCATCATATTGACATCAGCATTAAGCCAGCACTTCCAATTAGCCATTCTCCCAAATATAAGCAAACAATTGATATTCTGCAAGTTACTGTAGCTAAGCCATGATATTCCTGAGATTGGGTGTATTAAATACATTTTCAATTTAAGTAGGTTTATTCTATCATAAAACAAGGAGGATCTTCAGTCTTAATCCTCTATCTAAATTTTCTGACTCAGTTATTTTGGCTCTACTTTAAGACCATCTCAACATCTCCCAAATCCACTTGAAGGGAAAACAGAGATTAAATGTTCTAATAAGGGTTATTTGATTAATCTTAACCTCTGTTTTCCTGCTTCTGAAAAATAATTCCACTGAAAGTTTTGTAATGTTAAAATAAAGATTTTATTTATGTTTATTTTGTATATAAGTGTTTTGCACCTTTAATGATAATTAAAACACTAGGTATAATTTTATGTTATCCAGCTTATACAATAATTTTTGTCAGTTTACCTAAAGGTCATTATTTCAAGGGGATGACATATACTTAGTAAAGGAATGAGGCAATGTTACAATGAAGATTCTGTGTGCCTCCACTTATATCACTAATCATAGCATTTTCCTTTAATCTTCATCTCACTCAATTTCGAGTTGAAAAGAGCAGTGCCTGAAATTGATCTAGTTGTCCAAGGGCAGTACACAAAGAGAAAAGATTTCCAAACACTGCCATTCCAAGCATGCTGGGTGTCCTAAGAAGCAACAAACTTCTATGAAATGACAACCTTGTTACTTTGCTGACATCAACTTCAGCCAGTATTTGATTTACTGCTTGATTTACTCTTTTTCTTCCAACTTTTATATACAACGAAATGGTTCAAATTCTACTGAACTTGTCATGCTCTATTTCACATTACAAGTTTTTATTCATCAAACATGTGAAATATTTATTCCAAGTAACTTTATACAGTACAGTTGGACTACATTGGCACAGAAACCAATTTTGCAACAGAACATCTGCCAAAGAAATGACTATGCTTGGGGGGGGCTGGAGAGATGGCTCAGCGGTTAAGAGCTCCAGCTGCTCTTGCAGAGGACCCAGGTTCAATTCCCAGCACCCACATGGAGGCTAAGAACCGCTTTAACTCCAGTTCCAGGGGAATTGGTAATCCAATGCCCTCTTCTGACCTCCGCGGCATTGCATGACAGGGGTGCATCAACCTACATGCAGACACTCATACACATAAAAAAGTAATGTTAAAAAATAGAAATGACTATGCTTTCAGAGGTAGGCATAGTAAATGTCTCCCTTTACTCCCAGCATTAGGGAGCCTAGGACAGAAGTATTGTAAATTTGAGGCCATCTGAGTTATGTAGCCAGAACCTGTGACCTCCCCCACAAAGATTAACAAAGTCTTCCTCATGGTAAATTTTAAACACATCCTGGGAGCTACTAGTCCCTAGCAGAATGTATTCCTAAAGGTTGATTATGACACTGCACAGATTGTGAGGGAGCCAACTTCTGATTGATGAATGTGGCTAAGAGATCCCCTGCAAGGTTGCTCCCATCAAGGCTTTCAAATTGTTTACAACCTTAGAGAACAGTATTCTCATACCTCAATCAAGGTACACCGAAGAATAGACCAACAGAAGGCATCCTGAGTGCATGGGCTTGCCACTGCATCAAGGATCTAGCGTAGTGCCGATATCATACATGAACCTCCCAAGCCATCAAGGAGTCTAACTAGGATTGATGTTTGAATCCAGTCACGAATGAATTCCCAGGTGCTCACCATATCAATAAACTTCTTTTAAGTGGATTAAATTTTATATACACTTTTTCAAAAATACCTCTGGCTTAGTTGTAGCATTACCAGCATTCCAGATATATTTGTTATTATCATGATAGTTATTATTCTAAACTAAACAGTGACACAACATTCTAACATTCTGAAATAGCAACAGCCAAATTTATTCACTAGAACCACATCTTCCAAACAACTACCTTCAATTCTAAAAACAAGTCTTAAAAACTCTTTTAAACATAACATTTAAAACAATTAAAATAAGAGGAAGAAAACAGCTCTAATTTCATATTCATCCTGAATATCCTGGATATTATATTTGTCTTCCACTGGCCATGTACAGAAACAGAAGCTCTTGCCATTGGAATTTTGACTTAGAATACACACCAGTCTCAAATAACCATGACATTAAGGGGGCTGGAGAGATAGCTCAGAGGTTAAGAGCTCCAACTGCTCTTGCAGAGGACCTGGGTTCTATTCCCAGCACCCACATGGAGGCTAAGAACCATCTTTAAGCCAGGTCTGGTGGTGCACACCTTTGATCCCAGCACTCGGGAGGCAGAGGCAGGCGGATATCTGTAAGTTCAAGGCCAGCCTGGTCTACAGAGTGAGTTCCAGTCAGCTGGGGCTATAGGGAGACCCTGTCTCAAAAATGCCAAAAAAAAAAAATGTGAAGGCAGCCTTTTGAAGCAAATTTAATCAATGCATTAGGAAAAATGCAAGCTATATAGCTTAGTTTTCAGATCCTGTGGTGATTTATTCAATTAACAGAACTATAGGATCATAAACCCGGCACAGGGGCACACATTTGTAGATCCAACTAAGTGAGAGTCTGAACAAAAGGATCTTTGGGGCCCAGGAGCATGAGACCAGCCTGGCTAATATAGCCAACTCCATCTCAAAAGAAACAACAACACCAATCAAAAAGAATTACAGAATTTTACTGTTGAAAGGGACTATCTCATCTAGCCTCCGTGTCATTCATTTTATGTGTACCCAGACCAAAGTCCAAAAATAATTTAATATCATTGCTTATATACTTAGGTTTCTAAACTACCTGTTATTATAAAAGAAAATCCATTTTAAAACTCATAGAAATTTCCATTGCATGTGCCTTTTATTGTAAAACTACATGAACCCTTTGGACAGCCACAATATTGAACTCAAATAGGGACCTCTAACTCAAACAGTGAGAAATGCAGGGCTAAAATTAATCAGTCTCTATGCATCTTAAAGAGAGAGATTTCTCTAAACTGGCTTCACATCCCTAATAAATAGCCAGTTATGTATCACAGAATAGTTGTTTATAACATAGTTTTGAATGTGTCAATTGGTTGAATGAATTATTGGTCTGAAAAAATCCATGTAACAAAGAAGACTTGGTGAGAAAACTGACACGACCTCCCAGGCCAGTTCATAGCATTTTCACTGAGTTGAAGAATGTGTAACAGTACTTGGATTCACAGCAGTTTGTCATCACAGTGTTTCTACCTGAAGCTCTCACTAGAATAGGTACTACCTTACATTTTTCTATTCTGGATACTCTAAAAGTGTTCTGGAAGTGACCCAAGCACAGCCTGACTGTAAGAAACCTGCCATTAACCAAGACATTTCTATCCTGCATAACCATTTACATACTCCTACTTCCTTTTCCACTTCAATTTAGGCTTACTTTACCACAAAATAAGTCATTGGAACAAAATACCACTGTGTAGAATCCAAACAAGGCTGAGGACTTGCTCTGAAGCCTGTGCTTCTGGTCGTTCCTCAGTTTTTTTTTAAGTTCAAATGAAGCTATAGAAAGTCAAGCATCTTGTATGAGAATAGTTTAATATCAATAATAAATTTTAAAAAGACAGAAAAAAAATGTAAGACACAACTTACATGTATGGTAGAATGCATGAGTTCTGCTGGGGGGGGGCATGGATAGGGGTAGGGGTCTAATTTGCATTGAGAAATGTTGTATAAAATCTTAAAAAGCTCAATAAAAATTAGTAAGAAATAAAAAGAAAGTTAATCATCTTACCATCCAAATGATCCACATAGCAATACACATCATAGGTTTCCAGGGGAGAGCGGAACCCGTAGGTCCGGACCCCTTCCTTCCCCATCATATCTCCATAACAGCCTTCTCTGGGAGCCCGGATGGGATATCTGTGGAACCAAAAGGCTAGTGAGTGGCACTTCCACTGACTCGTGGATGCTTTATAGAATCTTGCCCCAGGTCTCTCACCTGACAGTTTGATCAGAAAGCCAGCCTGCATCACACTGCTCAAACCCATCTTCGTAAGCAGCAAAGAGCTGCTCTGGTGTTGCTATGACTGCCCCAATGTCCAAACAAGCCTTTTGAGCAGAAGCAAAGGTCAGAGTGTATCTGCTGGTTGCTGCCCTGTAGTGAAACACAACCCCTGCAAAGAGAGCAAGCACAGGCTATTTCAAATACTCAGCTCTCCCACTGTATTGTGCAGACTTTCTCATTGAACCAGTGTACTAATTATTAGTATTATCATAATTCCATATTCTTAGTATGCTAAACTCATGTGGATTCTAAGCATTTCAAAACTTCCATTCATTGAGGTGTCCTGCTCCTGAGGATAGACAGATAGATAGATAGATATAGATATATATTCAATATTAAGGTATTTTCCTTCAGAAATAATACAATATAGTAGAGAAATAAGTGGCAGAGTTTATTTCAACTTCAGTTCGCTTCTTACTCAAAGAAGTTAAACTTTTGGAACCTTGATTTCCTCTCCTATCAAGTAGATCTATTTTTTAATTTAATTTGATTGTCTGAAATCAAAACTAGATAAAGGATTTTAAACTGTTACGTAGATTACTATGCCTTACCCAAATGTGCATTATATTCACTGTCTGACTACCATTATTTATGGTCTCTACTATGGCTGACAAAAGTATACAATTTTTATCACAAGAAAGACCTGAAATAAAGTTTTCCAGATTTCCCAAACTAGAAATGAGGCATAATGGTACTTTCCTCAAATTCTCTCTGTTATATTTTAGGGGTTGCCTAAATCAGTACTTATAAACTGTGTTTCAGGACTCAGGAAATTGTCAAAGGGGTAAAGAAAAAGTAACTGAGGGGGTGGAGCAGTGGGAGCCTTCTTCCCACTACAGCACCACTCTTTCTATTTTTAACTGGAGTAAATATCATGACTCTTTTACTACAAGACATAGGAATGAATCCAACTAATATGAGCGTAATTGAAAACTATAAAATGGGGCAAGAGGACATTTGGGTAAAGTTTTTTGAGTCATATAACTGAAGACCATTTGCTGATCTTTGGAAGGAATTTTGGTTTTCAAGATGCCTCCCACTCCCCTTCCTCCTAGCCATTTCCTGGGGTTGACTATCTTCCAATGTCTGACTGGCTAGGATCGGTGCTCTCATACTATTTCTTAGATAGTGTCTCTGTCCCAAGACAAGTGTGTATCAGCAAAAGTGCTCTGGAGAAATAGAATAGCCATCCTGTAGATGAGAATGGTCATTAGTGTCCACACAAAGGGAGTTGCATGGGACCAAGTAGATACCCTGACAGCTCACAGTTCTATTCCCATTTCTCATCTTACAGGTCTCAAGGTAGCATCAAATGCCAATTTGTACGCTGAATAGAATTTAATGATCAAGGATACTCAGTAAATTTGCTTGTGGGAAATTAAAAATATTTGTCTCCCTAAAATTGTTAGTAAGCACATACCATATTATCTGATAACCATGAGATATAGCTTAAAATGATCTTTAAAGCTTAAGCAAGAACCCAAATGGTTTTACTTTAGTTTTATATTGATCAAAGTTTCAAGTCATGTTGGTAATTAAAAAACTATTCCACATGCACTTTATATTAATAGTAAGAGGGGACAGACCAGAGGGCCTTCTTGACCAAGGCAGAGAACATCGATCTGTATAAGTGTCTGCGATTGTTAGAATAATTTGAAGACCCATGGGGCTAAGGAGATTAGGTGGAGGGTGTTCATTGTTTCAGATCAGTAAGAGGCAAATCCGCTGTTAAACCTTTCATGATGAATACTATATAGAGCTATTTTTAAACTCCCTGGAGAATTTGAAAACGTGAATATGTATGTGATATACATTTGGTTATGAAAGAGATAACAATGATAAAAACTAACTAAAATAAACAATGGAAAAACTAGAGTTCAGGGGTTAGACGAGTTCAAGGCATTCAGTGGATACCTGAACAATATAAAATGCTCCAGTGAATTTATTTGTTGCACCTGAAATTCAAAAATATTTCATTTTGGCTGCAAAAGAAATAATTTTAATAAAATCCCTTTTATATATTTCTGAAAGGCAAATATTTTGTAGAGAAAATTTAAAGCTGAAAGAAAATCTGTTTCCTCATGTCTGGGTATTAGACTTTTGCTTAATAACTTGCCAACACATTCTCCTTCCAGAAACTGTGGTGTTATGTGTGTACCCAATTAAAGCAATTTTTCTTTGCCTTGTCTTCTTCTAACTTAAACTCAAGTGACATATAAAGTACCCATAAAATGAGGGTAAAAGTAAAGTGTCCCATAGCAAAACTTAATGGATAGAAACTAATGTGTTGACTTTATACTCTTCTCATTGATCTCTTGCTTAGATCCAATTGAAAATTCAAATATTTATTGTATTTTTAAGACACTGTGATAGAATTATGATAATTATTAAACCTAAGATTATTTTTCAAAGTAAGTTTTAAATTATACTTTTTAAATTAAACTCAATTTTTTAACATTGTGTGTGTGCGTGTGTGTGTGTGTGAGTCAAAGGACAACTTGCAGGAGTTAGCTCTTTCCTTCCACCACATGGGTTCCAGTTTTTCAGATTTGGTGGCAACTGCCTTAGCCACTGAGCAACCTTAATAATCACACTAAGAAGGTTAAGGACATAACTTGTGATAAAGCCCTTGCCCTAGCATACACAAGGCCTTGGATTTGATTAGCAGCAGCCCAAAAAAAATCACACTAAGATAATTAAGGCAAAAGAGGGGAAAGTTTTATATGTATTTATATATATATATATATATAATTACAAACCTGAATATATATATATGCTTACAAATCTGAATATATATACCCACACACACACATATATATATATATATATATATATATATATATATATTTTTTGTCTTACAAATCTGAAAACCTTACCATCCACAGCCAGTGACATGGTGTCCTGGGTATCTTCAATTCCATACATGACATCACAGCGGTAGGTGCCTGCATCACTAGCACGGAGTTTGACCATAGTGAGGGAGGCATCACCCACATCCTCAGGATGTGTTGGCACAGACACTCTCCCTTTGTAGTCCTGACCAATCTTGATATTCCCATTTTGAGCCACAAGGACAGTTGTCTCCTTTATATCTTTCCCATTTTTGTCCACTTCCATCTTAGACCATTTGATTCTGAGAAATTCACTCGTGTTGTAACCAGGTGGTAAGGTAGGCATGGTGGAAAAATGACAAGGTAGGCTGACTTTTCCAGACAGAGAGCCCTTGACAGGTAGGTTTTTTTCTGCTTTCACTAGAGGAAAGAGAGAATATCAGATTAACATTTCTGAAAAGCCTGAACTCAGTTTATTAAATATGAGTGGTTAGCAACCCTCACAGTGCTTTAGTTACATCTTGAGCATGTGAAGGAATTAGAATGATTTTACGAAAAGAGAAGAGCACAGCAGAACTTCAATAAGCTTTTACAACAAAGATAGGGATCAATAGTACTCATTTTTACACAATGAAATACAGGGCCCATTTAAAAGAATTTGCCACTTAGCGTTCAATGTGAAAAATAAGTTATAAAATAGACAAGGAAAAGCAAGAACAGGGCAGGCTAAAATCAGTACTGCAGATTAAGAGACTAGCTGGGTATGGTAGGTGGGTGGCTTGTGCTTATAAGCACAGAACTCTGAAGAATGAGGCAGGAGGCTTGCTGTGAGTTCCGATTGTAGCTTGGGCTACAATAATGAAGTTCTTTCTTTCCTTTCCAGGAAGGAAGGAAGGAAGGAAGGAAGGAAGGAAGGAAGGAAGGAAGGAAGGAAGGAAGGAAGGAAGGAAGGAAGGAAGGAAAGAGAGAGAGAAAGGAAGGAAGGGAGAGAAAGCGAGAAGGAAAGCGAGAAAGAAAGCGAGAAAGCGAGAAAGCGAGAGAAAGAAAGAAAGAAAGAAAGAAAGAAAGAAAGAAAGAAAGAAAGAAAAAAAGAAAGAAAAAAAGAAAGAAAAAAAGAAAGAAAAAGAGAAAGAAAAAGAGAAGAGAAAAAGGAAAGGCTAGACATGGGTTAGGAAAAGGAATTGAAAGGTAAAAATTATGTTTATAGATCATTTAAGATAAATGAAATGAAAATCATTTAGGATAACTACCACATACAGAACCTTAGAGAAAAAAATAAAAGATAAAATTCAAGGAGAAAGTGAGAATTTTAAATGATGCTTCATTTGCAAGGGCAAATCTAACACTTGAAAGGCCCTTCTTTGGGCCCAGCAATTTAGGCAGGCAAATTTCTACAAGTTCCAGGCCTGCCTGGGCTACAGTGTGAGACCCAGTCTCAATAATAATAATAAACTAATAAATAAATAGTCCAGTACAATGTAGGGAAAGCAGTTAAGAAGTGAAAGTCATCTTTACAGGTCAGAGATCAGAAGCCTTTTAAATAACTATTACATTACCTTACAGAACCAAAAACAAAATTTAAAGAATTTTGAAAAGTACTTCATGAGACTCAAGCGAGGGCAAGTCTAACATTTGGAGAATGCTCTTTGGGCCCCTGTTTCAACAAAAGGCTTCATTATACAGACAAGTCCAGCTGTTCTCGCTTTGCAGAGAAACACTGCCTGTCATTATACCCTGGTGGAAAAGCCGGCTTCTGTTCACCTAACCCTCCTAACATACTTATTTCCTATTTAAACTCTTGTGTTTCATGATGAAGAACACACCAGTTACAATTTAACATCACTACATGCAAAAGAAAGTATCTTTTCACCCTTACTAGAATCCATTTCCTCTCCTTAATCCTCCTGCCATTTTTCTTACCTGTACTGATTAGGCTAGACAAGGAGTTAGAAAAAATAGAAATTTTTGTTCATGCACAAGCAATGCTTACTATATGAAAATATGGCCAAAAGGTTAATAACAGCCTCCAAGTGAAATGGCATAATGATTTTCTTACTACTCCAATGATGTTCATCTAACACTCAGCCAGTGGTCTGAATGACATGTGTCTCCATGTGGACATGTATAAGAAACAATAATGCTGAGTGTAACCCTTACCATCAGGTGGCTCATTTTCATGCTACACCCTTTCAGAGAAGAAAAAAAATTCTATTGCCAAAGACTAAAATTTAACAAAGATGACGGATCTACACTGGCATGGTGCCTCATGCTTGCAATCCCAGAACTTGAGGCATCCGGATAAATGAATCATGACCAGTGAGAGGCCAGACTGGGCTACATATAAAACTCTAGGCTAGCCTTATCTAGAAACAAAAAGAAAGTATCTAAAAAAAACATAATACAGTGGTACATTTCATGTATTTATGATGGAAATTGCTTATCCCCAAAATTATAATAATCATTATCACAAATTTTTTATCATTCTATTAATCTATATATAGATTGTTCACAAGCCATGTTACAAAATTAATTAAAATTGGCTGCAAAAGTTACTTAGATTTTTTTCATTGTGCAATATAATAGCAAGATGGTAATTCCATTGAAATGGCCCCGACTTCGTAGTGAAGATATCCATCCCTCTGAGAGGTATCGGCAAGCTCCCAGGCAGCTAGGGAAAGAGCCGCGCCAGACTGCCCATCTCCTTATAGCTAACCAAAACAGCTTTAGCTTTTTCATTTAGCGAGCTCTTCCCCTGCCCCAAAATTCAACCATAAAACACTCTTCATTGTAGCTCCATCTCGGTCGGTCTCTAGGCTCCTCCTGCTTTAAGAACGGGCTGAAATTAGATGTGGTAGTAGTTTCGTGCCCTCTTTCATACAACTATAAACTCTACACACACAAACTAAGAGTAGTCCCTACCTGGTTCATATTCCTTAATTTAGAACCAGTCGTGGAGGCTATAAATATTTATTTATTTATTTATTTATTTATTTATTTATTTATTTGTCAAGAGTAGGTATTCTAAGTTGTGAGAGTCCTGTAATCTAATCTAATTTTAAGCTTATTGTATGGTCTAGGAACTCTCACTTTCCTTCCTAAAGAGTCATTTACCAAAAATAAAACATTGTTTCTTAGTGGAAAACAAACACTATAATAGTGTAGGATAAATGACTTTTAATTCTTTAATGTTGGTGAGTAAATTATAGCCCTTTTCATAATTTAAATGTATAAGACAAGACATAAGATTTATGCAAATCCATCTAGTAGGAATGTTTCTGAAAATTGGATCACCCTGGAACAAACTGATGGCAAGGGGCTTTGTACTGGTCTGTGTAGATTCATGAAACTTAAAGCTTTTGCTCTGACATATATAACAGCATGTAGAATTTAGTCTTTACAATAAGCTTAACAAAAGGTGCATTGTCAAAGCTTTTGAGTATTAAATCATAGGTCTTAATTCACTGGGTTATAAGAACTAAATTAATTAAATCTAAATATTTAGTCCCAACTGGCCTGGAGCTTGCTATGAGACCAGGCAGGCCTTGAACTCACAAAGATCCGCCTGCCCCTGCCTCCAGAGTGCTGGGATTAAAGGCATGCACCACCACACCCAGTGAGTATGCATAGTTTTAAAAAGATCTCCTACCTGCAGCAACTTGTCTGAAACTAATACGAGAGTATCCTAACAAAAACATTCACTGTTCTCACAGATAGTCTGTGGTCTAAGTGAATATAAAAAGGGACCAAGTTCTGTTTAATGAATGATCAATTAGCCCTCATTTGTGAGTAGAGTCTGAAGAGTAAATGATATAAATTCCATCTGCAAATGTGTACATAGAGAGGCAGAGACAGAGAGACTTTGGATAAATAAATATCATATTTGGATATTTTATGTTTTTGATAAATTTCATGACATATTCCATTCATTAAAGCATTTTTCATGTTTTAAAGCTAAGTAACAAATGCACATGGTGTTTGCTCCTTCAGATTAATCATTGATCTTCAGAAATCCTGGGAATAAACAGAGCAAACCCCCAGACAATAAGAAAATACTCTTGTCAATCCAAGTTACTACTGTCCAGCCTACTGGGAACTTGGCAAATATGTCTTATTTAGACCTTAAAATTTTATATTTTCTACTTCTGTCTCTACAGAAAAGAATTAAATTTTCCCAAAATTATCTCCAAATTAACTACATACCTTAATAGTAACCATGGAGTTATAAACAGGGCCTCAACTGTAGACAACACTTAATATTGTTGGCTATTGATTTTTGTTTAATCTGTGAGGGAACTACTGTGTACGTTGTGTTATTTTACTATGTGAGTCTCCATTGCAAGTGGAAAGTCAAAGTGGAAGGATGTCTTCCATGATTTTCACTATATTTCCTCTTTCATTATTGGCCATCAAAGCCAACTCTCCTGTCCTTATCCCTTCCTACACTCCCTGTCCTCACCTGATGCTGCTGTTCTGTCCTTTCCATTCTCTTTATCTGCTTCTTTGGGTGATGAGCAGATGGTAGAGCCTAGACTCTCCATCTCCATGGCTACCAGGTGAAGCAAGCTACCAGTTGCATATGCAGGCTACAAGGATAGTTACTAGATTAACCCCTTCCTATATCACTCTCATCGACCCCTGATCAAATCTTAACAGAACAACAAAATAGAAGTTGACAGATATTTATCAGTACATGGGCTCTGTGAACTGAAACCCTTCAGTCTGTATTTGGAATAAATCCAGGTCCTCCATAAGACCTATACTACCAAACAGATAGAAAAACAAAGGTCCAGACTCTATGGCCTGCTCCCTTTTTTTTTTTTTTTAATTTTTTTTTAAATTTATTTTTGTATGTGTATGAATGTATTGTCTGCATGCAGGTCTGTGCACCCGTGTCGTGCAATGCCGCGGAGGTCAGAAGAGGGTCTCGGATTCCCCTGGAACTGGAGCTCTCCTGGAATTGGAGTTACAGACGGTTCTTAGCCGCCATGTGGGTGCTGGGGATCGAACCCGGGTCCTCTGCAAGAGCGTTGGTGCTCTTAACCGCTAGGCTATCTCTCCAGCCCCGGCCTGCTCCCTTTGTCCCCTCCCTCTCACACGTTTTAGATGTGGGACTGTAAGCAAGTGACTTGTCTTCTCAGCCCTTCATTTTTCTCTTTATAGCACTTCGGTGAAAGATGCTTTGTAAATTAATGTTAAGCACTTAAAATAAGTTCCAGCTCCCAGTGAATCCCTAGAGTCTAGTGTTGCTGCTATTTGTATGAGCTGATCTCTGCTTCTCTCTCTGTCCATATTTCTACTTTCCTGTCCATCACTCCTGTCTAACTATAGTGATTTTCCTATTGCTCGTACACAGCTTATCTTAACCTAAGGCTAGATCTTAGCAGGCTGGCTGGTCTTTGTTCCTTGGGCTTACAGGTTACTTCTCAAAAGGTGTGACCTACTTTCCTCAACCTAGGCCATTCTCTAGGATGTCACTGAAGGATGACTCTAGGATGTCACAGCTAAGACAAGCAGTTCTTGTGCACTAACCCAGTGACCTTTAAACAAAGAAAGGAAAATGGAGGTGGTTACAAACACTTGATATCAATCTTTTAAAAATCTCAACTAAAAAGTCTATCCTTCTGAGTAACTCATTATCTTTTTTGAGAGAAAGTCTTCAATAAGTAATCCATAAGAAGTTAGAATTTTAAATATGCACAGTGCTATATATGAGACTTTTTACACAGTTCAAAGGTCCAAGTTACTGCCAGACATGGTGGCACAGACCAGTAATCCCAGTGTCTGTGAGGCTTAGGGAGAAGAATTATGAGTTTGAGACCACTGAGACTACACAGTGAGCCCCTGTCTCCAAAATATTTTTAAAAGTAATCTTTTCTTGGGGCTGGAGAGATAGCCTAGCAGTTAAGAGCACCGACGCTCTTGCAGAGGACCCGGGTTCGATCCCCAGCACCCACATAGCGGCTAAGAACCGTCTGTAACTCCAATTCCAGGAGAACTCCAGTTCCAGGGGAATCTGAGACCCTCTTCTGACCTCCGTGGCATTGCACGACATGGGTGCACAGACCTGCATGCAAACAATACATTCATACACATACAAAAAATAAATAATAAAAAAAAATTAAAAAAAAAAAGTAATCTTTTCTTACTGAAAGTTCCTTTACAAATATTTTGTTCTGATTATTATTTAAATATATTGCTTTCAGTGATGGATTTAACTAAAAATTGTTAGCACCGAATAGATTTTAAAAGACAATCCCTCATTGTCGTAATCTCATACTTCAGTTCCACCCCCAGTGCTTAAGTTTTTTTTTTTTTATTTCAGCTATCAATAACTAAATTATTATTCTACTCACCTTTATGAAGTGCATGGGCTACTATTAAGGTTGAGCACATCCATAAGACCCACTTTATATTTATCAACATCTTGCCCTAGAAATGAAGAAAAAACAAAGTAAATCACAAGTGTTTGGGAGGGTGGCAGGCCATAAATCGCATGTCACTTGGGTACTAGATGTAATAAAAGAGGCAGCTCTTGGTGGACTGTAAAAACAGGAGACTTGTAATAGGAGAAGTTATCACCACACTCTAATTATTAGTTTGAATCTCACTTAAGGCAATAGTTAGCATAATAATTCCAAGACCCAGTTTGGGGACATTTAGTAACACTGAGTTTACCTGTGATAGCCACAACTGCCTAGGCTACAGGAGGAATTAGAGTTCACAGCCTGTATAAATAAGGGCTGAGATCTGACAAAGACAGGAAAAGTCAGCCACAAAGTCTTTAGAAGGGGGAAATTAATTGTGGACAGAGAAAGAAAGTATGATATAAGTGAAGCAACAGAGATAGCAAAAGTACAAAATTCATATCAAATTTGAGCAGGAGAAGGGACCCTGGGGTGACTAAGGCAAATGTTTTTAAAACCAATAATAAGGTCTTCAATAGGTTGTTTTTGTTAAAACACGGACTCCACTGAGTTTTTAGTTGGCTGAGCAAACAAAATAAATGTATTCTAAGGATGTGTTAATTACAAAAGTGACCAGTGCCTGCCATGAGCTTTAAAGCACACACAATAGTTCTTAAGTCTCAAGAGTAAATAATGAAAGAAAATACTCTGCACTGGAAGTGAAGAAACCCTAACTTTGCTTTGGTTATTAACTTACTGTGTGCTTATGGAAAGACATTAACAATTGGAGTCACAAACTGGTCCACTCCAAGTTAGAGTTTGCAGAAATTCAACTGGTAAGGAGGATAAGTCCAGTGCTGATGACTACTATCGTTTGGATTTAAATGTCTTCCAAAGGTCCAGGTATTATTTAAGACTTGGTCCTCAAATTGTTCTGCAGGAGGTGAGGAATCTTGAGTAGACAGAACCTAGTGAGAGTGCTCAGGTCATTATGGATATGTCCTCAAAGGGAATGTGGACCCTGGTCTCTTCCTCTCTACAGTTGTTTTCCCACTGTCCTGACACAAGCAGCATGGTCCACCACATGCATCTAGGCATGATGTGTTACCTAGCCATAGAGCCACAACCAACAAGGGCAATCAATCAAGAACTGGAAGCCTATAACCTGTAAACCAAAAGAAACCTCTCTCTATATAAGTTGATTATCTAGGGTTCTTGTCACAGTCAGGGAAGTGGAATCACAGACACTATTTGAATAAAATCAGGGCTTTTATTTCTTCCAGCTGAAAACATCCTCACTGGTACGTGTTTGAGTTGGTACCTAATTAATTCCCTTTACTTTCCTTAGAAAACAACCTAGGTTTTATCTCAGAAAGCTGGACTAGAAAGGAGTAAATGCTGAGGAATCCAAGTCCAATTTATGTGCAAGCATAATTTCATACTCTATAACAACCATTTTTCTTTAGTATGATTCTATATTTGGTTCTGTCCTATAAATATTTAAATACATTCTACAACCACACTAAAACAAAACCATAAAGTTATTTCATTTTAGGTACTTCCTGAAAAGCGTTTCTTAAATCTAGTACACTATAGTTCACATTTTCATTTACAGATCAATTCCTAACTCACAATTAGAAGGGTAGATTTGGTAATCCTAAATTAACCTTGAAATTTAAACAAATTTTATCATGTACTCAAGATAACAAACTAATAAATTTTATAAAATTCTGTCTGGAGAATGGCATGTTTCTCTATTTCAAAATCTCTAAGGTGCCACAACAAACCATTATGGGGTTTAATGTTTTGCTGATCCTCAATGGCCTTATAGCATTTTAGAAAAAGGGAAAAAAAAGGTATCAATTGAATAGGTAAGAGGAAAATATAGATCATACAATCCTATTAAAGACAATGACATCCATGAATATTAACTGACTCCACCAGATAAGAAACTTTCCTTTAGTTATATTTCTGTATAACACTTTTCTAATTTCAAGAAAATTGGTTTCTTTCCTCGTGTTTTCTTCCTACTTTTCAAGTAAACCTTTATAAAGCATGTTTTTAATATTTGGCTTCCACTGTTACACAGCCTTGAGTTCAAATTCTACATCTTCTGCTCATACTTTGAGATCCTAGCAAATGAGTATGTCTCTCTAAACATTATTTCTCTAGCTACTTAAGAGTGAAAATTAGGGGGCTGGCAAGAAGGTTCAGCAGTTAAGGGCACTGGCTGCTGTAGCAGAGAGCCTGGATTCCGCTCCCAACACCCACATGACAGGGAACAACCATTTGTAACTCTAGTTCCAGGGGATCTGATGCCCTCTTCTGGCCTACACAGGCATTGAATGACACAGGTGCCCTGACATGCAGGTAAAATACTCAAACGCATAAAAATTAATTAATTTCAAGTGTCCTTATAAAAGAATGGAAATTAATACTGTTGAAGTGATTGAAACACATGATAAAATAATACAGTATTCAATAGTTGTTCATTAGAATTACAAATTGAAGCTTTCTTTGGGGGTCTACTTCTTGCTTCAGATTACTAATTGTAAAAAGAAAAGTATTTGAATCGGGGTGTGGTGGCATATGCCTTTAATCTCACCACCTGGGAGGCAGAGGCAGGTATGTAAGGTTGAGGCCAGCCTGGTCTACATACCAAGTTCCAGGCCAGCTGGGGTTACAAGACCATTTTCAAAAAATCCAAAAGAGTGGTGGTACACGCCTTTAGTACCAGTACTCAAGAGGCAGAAGCAGGAGGATTTCTGTGAGTTCAAGGTCAGCCTGGTCTACATAGAGAGGTCCAGGCTGGCTGGAGCTATAGGGAAACACTGTCTCAAAAAAAAGAAAGAAAAGAAAATTAAAGAAGGAGGAGGAGAAGGAGGAGGAGGAGGAGGAGGAGGAGGAGGAAACTCTAAGTTACAGCCTAGGTTAGTTTTATAATAGCAACATACGACTCTTTCTGTAAATTGCCCTATTACTTATTGTTACTTTTACTTATTACTTTAAAATATACTTTACATGTTCTGCAGAGCAGGAGGCTTCTAGAAAACAAAGCTAAGTACAAATTAGCACATTTCATTTTATTGAGGCTTTGTGTATTTAGTACATTGTTTCTCACATTGTTTCTCAGTCCAACCTAGACCCATCTCCCCTTTCATGCCCCTCATCCCACCCAAGTTCATGGGCCCTGCCATTCCCACCCTGTATCTTTTTCTGATTCTTCTCAACATTTTTCAAAGGAGAGGATTATTGTCCTTGGGGAAAACTTTACTGTTTCAGTCGGTTCTCTACTAAAATTATATCATCTGTCCACAAACTGTTTGTCATTTCTATATCATATTTCAGGATTCACATTTTTCCTTTTTAAATTTATATTACTCTAAAATATGCCTACATATCCTCCACACACATACCACGATTACAAAGCCACAACATTTCTACAGTGGTAGAACACCCCAAAGAGTGTTAGCAAATCAAATGTAAATTTGAGTATAAGGGCTAATTAATACCTGAAATACATATGAACCAGTCCAGTTGACTATCACAGTGACTTAATAATAATATTGGAAAACTTGTCCATATTCCAGTTGTCACATCTCATAAGACCAAAAGGAAAAGGTGTGGGCCTCACTCAGAGGTATAGCTCTGCATCCTCATTTCCTGCTCAAAGCAAAGTCTCAAAAATCCAACTCTTCATACCATAAATAATCCTTATAAAAGTACTTTTATTTTTGAAGTTAAGAGGAAAATCTTTCTTCATCTCCATAAAAATAACAAAGATACTCATCCCTTGCTCAGAAAGCACCTCTAATCCTAAACTAGAGAAGTCAGTGCATTAACAATATAAAGAACAGATTATATATTTTTGTGTTCATTGATGTAAGTTACAAAGACCTGTTTGAATAAGTTACTCCAAAGTAAATATGAAAATATTCACCTTCTAATGAAGAACAAGCAATTAGATATATAGGTATTTAAGCAGCTGCTTAAATACCTATATATCTAATTGCTTGTTCTTCATTAGTAGGATCGAAAGGTTATTCCTGGACAAACTGTCAGCCCATGAAAGGAAACAGCCAGAATTGACCAGAGTCCAAGTCAACAGCTCCAGAGAGAGTGGACTGTTTTACCTCTCATCCACCTGTGCCCCTTTTCTAAGCCTAGGGAACAACCTGCGGAAGAGGGGGCGTGGTAGAATGTAAGGGCTGCGATTGGGGTGAATGGTGAAACTACAGCAATGTAGTCTGGACACTCATTTGATCAACTTGATTGAACAAACAACCTGTCACCCCCCACTGGATGGTGGGGCTGTAGGTGTTTGGGCACAACAGCCTGCAGATAGGTTTTGCATGAAGGATGCTTGTACTCATGGATTATCACTTATAGCTAAAAATGAAAAAAAAAACTGAGAGAAAGATGCAGGACAGTTATGGCAGAATGCATGATCTGGGATGGGGTGGGGGTGGGGGGGAGGGAAAGGGAAATAAGCCTGAACTGAATTGGAAAAATGTATGAAATGCACAAAGCATCAATAAAAACTAATTTAAAAAAAAAAAAAGAAAATATTCACCTTAAGTTCCCTATCTCCAACTTTATTTTAAAACAAGCTAGAGATATAACAATGATGCTAAGTCCATATTCCAAGCTCCAACCAACAGCAGAAACTGCACAGAGCCTCCTCACTTGGGTCTCTGGGCTGGAGGTCACTGATGCTCCAGATACACTCTTCGCCATGCCTAATGCTGTTAACACCTGACTTCCCAACACTCTAATTGAAAGAAGTTCATTTATGACCTTGATAAATGAGTGAGAGTGCTGTTACTGACATCAGCTGGATTTCTAATGCAGAGGTCTGCATTTCTTTCATCAGAGTCCATGGACATTAATTCCTTTCTTTTCAGTTTTGTGAAAGCTACGTCTGTGTCCTTGGTTAGGACATACTGCTTCCCTTCTGCATTTGATCTTATTAAATGAGAAGCTTGATTTCAGGGCAGCCTGGGGCTACAGGGAGACCCTTTTTCTCAAAGAATCAAAGAAGACACCCCCCCAAAAAAAATGGAGAAGTGTAGCTCTGGGTTTGGAGCATGTCTCCAAGCCACGTTTCCATTCTTCTGCTCCCCAGAAGAATGTCTTGTAATTAGTGTCTGTTACTGATAACAAAATCTTTCTACATGGAAAGACTGAGGAGATAAGAAAGCCAGTCCCTATATTTAGCCTTCTATTTCAGTAAAGTCAAGAAGAGGAAAAAGTCGTCAAACAATCAAGGTACAGCTGACTGCAACTGTTTAGTTGCCTGGGAGACAAGGTCAACAGGACTCCTATCCATGTGAAATGTTAGCAGAGAGGAGGGTCACACCAGGAATGGACTGCCAAGCTTCTATTAAACAGATATTTAGTATTCTCCCTCATTCTTGTGGAAACCCAGAGGAGCAAGGGGTGACTTAAGGTGACAAACACAGAGTGGTTTAGCCTACCATTCTGCTAATTAGTTACTCTGGACCACCAATTGTCTAGAATCCCTTAGTTATAAAGTAGGTGTAACGAGCATTGCCTGCTATACTATATTACTTATCATTTCATTTTCCCAGGAAGTATCTCTGTAGAACAGAGAGACATCTCGGAGTTTAGGATACAGACTATTCATAGGACTGTGAGAATCTGTCATTGCCTATAGCAGAATTCCTCAACCTAGGTTCAGATAAGCTTCCTGGTGAACTCCCTTAGCACTGTTCTCCAGGTGAATTCTTGTCTCAACATGGCACAAGCCTCCACTTAGCTTTTGTATGTAGAAATGCCTTCTCTGTTAGCCAACATAGAAGCTTCAAGAAAGTGTTTGTAATATTTCCTCCATTCCTAAATCCACAGTGCTTAGGACTTTCAGTAGACAGTTGTTAAAAGGGAATGAGTGTGCGACCATTTTATGTAATTACATGAATTCAGTATGCAGTGTTACCTTCTTCACTTAAACTTGATGTTTCCTCCCAATAAACAAATACAGTTTCCCATGATGTCATAGAAATTTTAATTTAAGTCCCTGTGTTGAGCTTTTAGGTTGTTTCCAATTTTTGCCATTAAAAATTTATGCTACAAGCCAGGCCCAGTGGGACACACCCATAATCTCAGCACCAGGGAGGTTAAAGAGAGTCCTTGTCTATTTATCTCCATTATCTACATGATACTAAAATCTAAAAATAGAATTGATAGGTCAAACTATATATGTGTGTGTATGTGTGTGTGTGTGTGTGAGTGTGTGCTATTTAACATTTTTACTAGTAAATTTAAAAAATTGAATGTTAAATCCTTTTCTAAAATAAAGTGAACTTGTCCCAAAGCCCAGGGAACAAACTGCGGAAGAGGAGGCGTGGTAGATTGTAAGGGCTGTGGAGAGATAGGGGTGAATCATGAGACTACAGGAATATAGTCTGGACTCCTGATTGATCAACATGTCTGTGCATACAAGCTTCTCCAACTGGTCTATGTGAACTTTGGGTTGTTCAAAATTTGGACATAGATACTTGCAAAATGCACCAATTACCTGATTGTATGACATAATGACTGACGTCAATGCTATCTGCAAACAACTGTGTCATTGTATTGCAGAATCCCTTAAAAAAATAAATTAATTAAAAAAAAAGTGAACTTAGGGCCAGGCATACTAGCACATGCCTTTAATCTCAGCAGAGGCAGAGGCAAGTGGATCTGTTTGAGTTTGAAGCCAGCCTGGTCTATATATTGAATTCCAGGCCACCCAGGCCTATAAAAGGAGACCTTGAATAAAATTAAAAATTTTTAAAAGAAAGAAAAGAAAATATAACAAGAAAAAATATAAACTTACTTACATTTCCATAATAGTTTATAACTTGGTTTTGTCTACAACATTGTTTTCAAGCATTTTCTTTCCTGCTCTGATTGATAAAAAGCAATGGAGCGTATCACAACTAATTGTTTTGAAACTAGCAATTAGGCTGAACAGCTTTTCACCTGATTCAAAACATATTTCTCTGCAACACTACTAATGTGTAATTTTGCCAATTTTTATCAGATTCATTAGGTTTTAGTTATTTTAATTGTTCCTAGAATATGCTAGAGCATTGTTATTAGCTCTTTGTCTCTCATATATTGCAGACATTTTCTAAGTGTATTCTTTTGTGTGTAGATAAGGGAATTTTGGGGGGATTTTCTGTTTTGCTTAGGACACATTCCACTCCTCCCATCTTGTTTAATTTTGGCCTTACAGCTTTCCCTAGCACTTTTTCAAGTTATTTAAGGAATATTGTTTTCTACATTTCATATTTGATTGAGCTTAAATTTTATTTAAGATGAGAAGTGAAGATTGATTCCTCTTTAGAGTTGACAAGTAAGTAGGTTTCCCCAAATAATTTACTGCTTAATCCTTTCTATTGACAGACTAAGTCATTTGAGTCTATTTACAGTACTTGACTTCCAATCAGTGAAATTAGATAAATTTTGAGCTCCTCTCAGACTCACTTTACTAGAAACTATGGTTTGGATAATGCTTTATTGTAAAGATTAGAGAGTCAGGTTAACACCAAGTCCATAGGAATAATAAATTAGGATTGTATTTATATAGTTTTCCATTTTCAAAGCTTTCAGGGTATTTATAGTCTTTCGGTCCTTACAACTGTATACTCATTCAGTAAACTATAACACTAAAGATCCAGAAGTTGTTTTAACTTAGTTTCCCAGCTATAGTGTCCAACACAAACTTTCTGGTTCCAAGTCTGGGGCATAGTCCATTAAGCCTCAGGTAATAGAGAATCAGTAATTTAATGGCAAATGACTATAATTCACGACATATTATGTACATGTTTACTATAAAATAGATAATTTGTTTTTAAATATATTTATTCTTAAAAATGCACACGTGTGTGTGGATATGTGCAGGATAATGTAGGTGCCTGAAAAGGCCAGAGATGTCAGATCCCCGGAGTTAAAAGTAGTTGTGAGCAGCCCCTGGTATGGGTGTTGGGAAACAAACTCAGGTCCTCTAGAAGAGAGGTAAGCACTCTTAACCTCTGAGCTATCTCTTTGGCCTCCAAAGTAGATATTTTCTGACAAACCATTCTACGTATTTACCCTTCTATAAATTATAGTCGTTCTAAAGAGTTTTAGGAAACATAACTAACAAACACTTTAAACAAAGGTCTTATGTACTGATAGAATACTGCCATATTCAATTTTAAGAATTTGCATCTTTTTAAAAAAGCTATAAATTTATCATATATATACCAGGTGCAGGTTTTAAGGGTAAATGGTAAAATTCACTTGCCCAACTGGCTCTTGGCCAAGAAATTATCTCTACTGTCCCTTGTTCTCATTTCAAAAGTGCAGAGTACAGGCTTTGTGTTTCTGGTGAAGCACAAACCTATGCAACAAGCAGCATATTTTCTCAGACCAGATCAAGACAGCAAGTAACCCCCAACAATGAGTGTTTGTTTCCTGATTTCTCTAGGTGGGTGGTAAAAATAAAAACCCTACTATTAGCACCCATTCTTTCCCTCAAAAGAACTATGTGTCTACAGAACTTCTGCTCTTTCCAGAGCACTATGCCACTGGAAATGTAGTTTCTCAAAAGTCAACTGTTTAAACTCCAACAGGAAAGAAGTGCTTAGGTGTATGACTATGGGAGACATAATTAGTTGGTCTTTGTGCTCTCAAACGCTCCAAGATGCTCAATTACTGACCAATCATTAACCACAGAGTATTTAAGCACAGCAATGTAAGGGAAGACAGAACAATGGATACATCATCCACATTAATCATATTCAGCTTTGTGTTAGCTCTTTTAGATAATTTCCAAGCAGGCATTTACTAGTGCACAAACATGGGCAGTTTGGAATATCAAAGATATTTGCAAAAGAAAGAGAAAGAAGCCTAGCTGTATAAACATACATAAACCTCAGATTCTTTTTTAATTTTTAATTTATTTTTGTATGTATATGAATGTACTGTCTGCATGTAGGTTTGTGCACCCGTGTTGTGCAATGCTGCGGAGGTCAGAAGAGCGTGTCGGATTCCCCTGGATCTAGAGTTAAAGATGGTTCTCAGCTGCCATGTGGGTGCTGGGGATTGAACCCGGGTCCTCTTCAAGAGCAGTCGGTGCTTTAACCGCTAGATCATCTCTCCAGCCCTCTCAGATTCCTTTTAATATGATTTATAAAGTTTAATTTCTTAAACTATCAAGAAAAACAAAACCGAACTCTTACATAAATTCTGAGTGATGGTCTTGAATCTCATTCCTCTTTCCACCACCCACAAATTAAGGACTGCTGCAGACTTCCTGCCGGAGGAAATGATTGCTCAATTTCTTAGGAACCCATTGGAACCCTTTGTAGCACTAATAAGAACAGACATATGTAATTTGTCAAATATTCCTTTCCTATTAGAGCTCAGAACTAGAACTCAGATCTGCTAAATGGCCTCTCCACTGCCTTCCTTTTACAAGTTACACACTTCCGAAAACCAGGAACCCATTCTATTTCGGGAAATGATTTGATGCTTCTATTAACGTTTTCCCATTTGTATATTAAATTCAAAATATCCTCTTTTAGGATTTTATATTCATATTTTCACAACGAGTTTGAGACAGTTGTCAAACAGTACTAAACACAATTCAGACCCCAGTTTTTAAGAAGGGAACAAAAAGGAAAGAAAAGTGTACCAATTAATGACCAAATTTAAGGTGATAGGAGATCATTAAAACCCAGTTCTTCCAAATTAGAACCTGGAGAATTTAAAGTGCAGCTCTAAGTGGAAGCATCTAGTCTGCTTCCCCTCATCACCCACGCCGCCCCCTCCCCCAAGTCTTTTGTTTAGTCATTTGAAAAATTTGCGTTGAACATCTCTTGGGGGCCTGCCCACTCTAAGGTGCTACACTAGGACCTCCAAGTTACAACTGCAACAATTTACGTTGTCCTTGTAGAAATATATCTGTCTTCCTGAATAGCAGTAATCCTCCATTCTACACGATATGACAGTCTGGATCGTGATTCATCTTGTAGTGGACTAAAAGTTATCTTTAAGCAGATCTGAATCATTCAGAAATGGATACAAGGAGCAAAGACAAACTTCTCACTTTTCTGCCAAGAATTTACTTGGAGTAAAATTTTACTTTCTCTGCTCTTAAAGCACAAACTGTGTACCTTGCACACCACTCCCAAGAAACAAGGGGAAGGGGGTAAAATATTTAAAAGCGTTTTAAGACTAGCGTTTTAGAGCTGTTTGGATAGAAGCCGGGTTCGCTCCAGCTGCATCCAGCCTTAGGCTATCCGTGCGCTCCGCCAGCCAAGGCCACACCCTAGTCCCGCCCGGCCCCGCCTCCCGGTTGGCGGCAGCCGCTGGAGACCTAAGCGGAGGAGATCGCCCGCGCAGCTGTGCAGCTGTCTCGGAGCCCAGGAAGTCACACCCGTCTCGCGCGCCGGGAGCTGAAGCTGCAGCCCACGTGGCGGCTGGCGAACCCCGGCGCTGAAGGGAATGCTGGCGGGGGTCCTTCCCCAGGGCGCCCGCTGAGCGAGGGAGGGCTGCCTTCCCGGGATGGCATAGGCGGAGCTGGACCACCTCTGCTAGTGTAGTTCTCCCACCCTTCCATCTCAGCAGCAGGCAAGGATGCTCTTGTTACTGCTTTGAGTCGAAAAATAAAATGTTTAAAAACCGGACACAAAAGTTCGAACAAAATTTCGAAATGGTCCGTTCTGGCTCCCGGGCATTTGCAAGCATCCTTCTCATCTTTTTTCTTTCTTTCTTTTTTTTTTCCTTTCCTCCATTGTCCTTTGTATTTCCCTCTCGTTTTCTTTTCTTTGGCTTCTCGGCGCCCTCCTTCTCCTCAATTTCCATGTGCAGCACATGTCCTGAAGTTGAGGAAATTTAAGTTTGGGGTAGGAGCCCTTCTAACGCAGTGCTCTGGTCCAAGCACTGGGTTCAAATCAAATGATCATGGATCTTGGTTAAAATTGCAAAACCAAGTAGTCTCTCTCTCTCTCTCTCTCTCTCTCTCTCTCTCTCTCTCTCTCTCTCTCTCTCTCTCTCTCTCTCTCTCTCTCTTTGAGACAAGGTCTCCCAGTAGCCCCAGCTGGCCTGGAACTCGCTATATAGACCAGGCTGGCCTTACAGAGATCTGTCTGCCTCTGCCTCTGCCCCAGGACTTTGGGAATTAAAGGCTTGCGCCACCACGCCCGGCCTCCTCCCATTCTTAAAAATGTGCAAATTGAACATTAAGAATCCCCCCAAGCTGGCTCTGGCTCTGGCGTAGTGTGCCAGTCTACCCTATTTACAGGCGCCACTAAGAGCACCACATGCTGCTGGGCGGACTCTGAGCGTCGAACACCACATTCCCTTTTTTCCGTCTCCTCCAAAGCCCAGGATTCACGTCGCAGATTCCAAAGTGAAAGACTAACTGCCGAAGGGGGAAACATAGTTCTTTTTTCTTTGAACGTAAGGTTCTGAAAAGCGGTTCCCTGGACCTTCTTTTTCTCTGCTAGTGCTGAATATCTCCATCAGAGGGAGCCCACATCCACCACAAACTCCCTATTCCTAGACATCTGGGTTTGCAAGTCCCTAACAGCTCAAGGAGTGCACCGCCCCCCTCGCTCCTCCCTCTCCGCCAGCCTCCTCGGACTAAGAAGGAAGGGATTTCACACTAGCCATTCATTTGTCAGCCTTGGGGGGAGGGGAGGGGACGAAAATGCGGAGAGGCAACCAAGAGATGAGAAATCGGGCAGAGAAGATGGAGACAGGGGAGACACAAAGATGAGGAGAGGGACGCAGAGAGTGAGACTGTAGAGAGGGGATACGCGGGGCGGTACAGCTCTTCGTCCTTGGAGGACGTTTCTTCCCTCCCCGCAGAATCTCCAGAGGACACGCGGGACGTGCGGAGGCGCAGCTGGATCTTAGAGCAAATAGTTTAGGCTATGACATTATTTTTGTGTCCCTCTCTCCGCTGTCTAACTCCCCGACCTCTCCACGCCCAGTGACCCAGAACAAGCTGGGACAACCGCGATGTCCTGGGTCTGCACGCACCAAAGAAGTCACTCTGCAGAGCCCACACCTCCACAAGGCACTGGGACTCTCCTAACTAGGGCGTCACCAGAGACTCGCTGCACTCGCTCTCTGCAATCACCCTACTGGCCAGTAAAGTTGCTCAACTAAAGTGAAGAACTAGGAGAGGGTGGAGAAATGGAAGTGTGCTGGGACTGCTGTGATCCAGGCGAGAGAGCTGGTCCCTAATTCGGGTCTCCGTGCCACCTTTGTCTGAAGAGCCCCTTAATGATTGAGATGGGAGCGACAGTCCCCATTTCGCTTTTCTGGGCGAGAAAAGAAAAAAAAAATCGCACATCCCTACTGGTTTAAGGGACGCTTTCCCGCCCAGGCGCCTCCCAGACCTCCACCGCGCTCCAACAACCCCACCCCCATCCCCTGCGCGTTAGCCATCCGCCCCGGCGCACCGAGCGGAGCGCAGGACAAAAGAACCCAGGGGCCACGGGAGAGAGCTTTGACAGCCCCCAAGTCATCAAAGAAGCGCAGCCCCTAGACCCTGCACAACCCTTGCCGGACCGCCTTCCACATTGCCTGCGGGAGCAGAGGGTCGTGTCCGCGCTGGTCAGGGCCGCTGCGGTACCCAACTGCCTTGTCAGGAGCTGCCCACGAGTGGCTTTCCAGGAACCCGCTGCACTGACCACACACCAGGGCCCAGGAAACCAGGTGGTCTTCCCCAAAGGGATTTTGGTGACTTGTATTTGGGCAAGCCTTGGGAATTCCCATTCAAACTTTTCCCCCAACCACGTTAACAACAAAATCAAGGTGTGAGGAGTCCCTCCTGCTCTTCCCACTGCAAACAGCTAGACTTTTCTAGGCTTACTGTGGAAAATCCCTTTCCCCTATTCCCTTTAGTCCTTTTCCCCCACCCCACCCCGGATTTCTTTTGTCTAGATCTTATTCAGCACCGAGATCTCTCTCCAGGAACCTTTTTGAAAGTTACCTGCATTTTTTAAGTGCGCACATTTTCTTAACTTCACCTTACTGCTTATGCTGTTACCCTTAATTAAAGCCCTCCTCAGACTGCAATGTGCCTTTTTTTCTAAGTTCGTTTTTCTTTCCCAGTAAGTCCTCCCTCCTCTTTTAAAAGGGGAACAAAAGAAACGTGATTACCTCGAAAGGCGGCTTATTGCCGTTTGGGGGAAATTTTCACCGCTGCGCTGTGCAATGGGCTCCGCGTTGCTCCGCAGGTCACATAGGAAGCGCGGTGGCCTGGGGCAGGATGAGGAGGGTGCCGGGTGCTGGAGATGAGGGAGGATGCGCGGCGGCCCCAGACCCAAGTCCCTGCGCCTGTCCACAGCACCAAAGGTTCGCGGCTGTTGCGCCCGCACGCCTTGAGTTCTTCCCCCAGAAAGGCTTGGGGCAGCTCGCCTGCAAGTTCAAATGCGGGTTGTGACACCCATCGTCATTATATCACTGTACCGTCAGCGCCGAGGAGGAGACTCAGCAAGGAGAAGGAGGAGGGAGAGTAGGAGGGTTCATTCACAGGCTCCAGAAGCGCCCCACAGCCTCAGCCACTCCAGAGAGCCCAGGCTGGGAAACGGGCGGAGGGGCGGAAAGGAGCTCCCAGTGCCTGCGGTAGGGACCGCCTGCCTCCTTCCCCAGTCACTCCCACCTCTCAGCGTTTCTTCCAGACAAGAAGTACCAATCGGCTAGGGGACAGTAGTGCTCCTCATTCAGAGGCTCTCCCGTAACATAGCGCTGGGCTCAAGGAAACCGCGGCCTTCCCACCGTTCCCCACCCCTTCTTCCCCGCCCCCAGGCTGCCAGCTCTGAATTAGAGGAAAGACGCCCCCAAGCTCCTGTGGGGTAGGCCAAGCATGAAGACAACTGAGTATGGTCAGTTCTTAGGAGCAGAAGAACTCTATAAATAATCAACCGAGAACTTGGGTATAATGTGTTCATACGCCCGCAGAGCTTGCCTGTCCCATCTGAAGAAGTGTCAGCTTCAAGGCTGCTGTCAACCTGAAAGGGATACAGAGAAAGTGAGACCGGTCTAAGCCCCAGAGGCGAAGAGTAAGCGTCCCCAGTGCCTTCTCCAGGGAGCTGCCCAATAGGGAGCAGCGGCATCAGGCGGTAACACAAAGACCCTGGTAATAAAGGGCTGGACAGGAAATTCCCCCAGGCAATCCCTTGTCCCATTCAAAGAGAATCCTCTTTCTCTGACACAAATCCTCATCCCTGGGTACATACACTCAGCTTTCTTCATTCTTCCTTTCCCTGTGTTTCACAGGATCCCTAAGAGTATTTTGTGCATAACGGAGAATCCTTGGGCTTATCAGTCACCTTCTCTGTTGTCAGGAAATGGAATCTTTCATCTTTTTCTTTTATTCCGACTCTGGCCCACCTCGCGGTGTAAACAACATCAGTTCATGGAAGAGCACCCTTCATTGAGTCACAAAAGACTTCCATTAGGACCTTACAGAGCAAAGGGTCAATCAGTTGACACAAAGGATTTCTGCCCCTAAGAAAAGAAGGACTTTGGACTTTCCTTTACTTTGAAGTCTAGTATGACTTTATACAATAGGAATAAAATAAATTCACAGACAATGTTAAAGTAACTCTGGGGGTTCTAGAAAAATTACAAACATTTCTTCCTAGACAGATATGGAAAGATCTCCATAATTATTCTTCCCAAATGTTCTGCTTTGAAAGTTCTATCAAACATAGGACTTCAGAAGCAGCAGTAGTAATTACAGCATAAAGTTAGTCTTTACTCTGGATTTCTTTAATTAGATTGGCTGCAACTCACAATCTAAAACCTTTAGTAACCTACATTCTTCTGCAAGTGTATTTCTTTCCTAAAGTGTATGAATTTAACAGGATCATGGATTTCAAATGATAAACAGGTGGTAGATTTCTCAGGTAGTAAATTTATTAGGACAATTTCATTCTCAAATGCTTTGTTACTGTCAGCTCACAGTAATGACTGACATAATTAGCCAATGGACCATTTGCAAGTCTCTTTGGCAGTGAATTATTTATCTTTTATCTTACCATTCATAAAATTGAAATTTCACCCTATTTATGGTTTAGAATAACAAAGCCATAGCTCTGTATCAGACCTCAACAGCACAGTCAGGTGCAGAAAGTGATTCTTCCAAGGTTAAGGACACCCCTACCCCCTGCTTTTTTTTTTTTTTTTTTTTTTTGATACAGGGTCTCCCTGTAGACTCAGGTGCCCTGGAACTCACAATGTACACCAGGGTGGCCTTTATCTCACAGTGATCCACCTGTCTATGCCTCCCCAGGGCAAGAATTAAAGGAGTGTGCCACTACTCCAGCCCAGAACACAACTTTTGAGTCAACATGAATTCATTTAGAAAGAAGAAAACAAAAATGGTGCATTTTCATTCAAATGTATATTAAAGGCATTGAGGTAGATCTTTCTTTGAAATGTTTTAAGGTATGTATTACTATTCTATTTCTTATATGTGAACAAACCTACTTTGAGTTTCACAGATTTTAAGTGCTTTGTCCAAGGCCACTTTGTGACAGATCCATGGTCTACAAGGTTATCTATTACCTTTCTCTCCCTTCTATTACCTTTCTCTCCCTTCATGGCATAGTTAAGGAAAAAAAAAAAACTACAAAGGAAAAGTAGAAAAGAAACAAGCAACGAATAGCAGATTAATACCATTTCAATGCTAATACATAGATATTAATACCTATTTCAATGCTACAAACACCATCTATACATGATGGAACATTATAGATAGTTGTAGGTTAGGTGTTCTTTGTATTGGGAGAGCTTTTTCTTTATCTTGTCAAATGTGCTTTTTCAGCCAATCAATATTTATAGTACCTTTTACCATCTATAGACATGACAGCACTTAACCAAGTTATTCTACAAAGCAAAAACACTTTCCTGAGTAGTGCTAACTTATGAAGATATAGACAATGTTGAGAAGCTTTACGCTGCAGCGCTTGCTTGCTTTCTCTAACACAGATCCCATGCTTTAGTTATGTAAATAAGCATTTTTTTAAAAAAGGAAAATACCAGATATATTTAGGATAGTCTACAAGCATGTATCTAAGTAAGCTCTGTGTGTGTGTGTGTGTGTGTGTGTGTGTGTGTGTGTGATAAATATATGTTAGTGTTCCCCTGTGAACATTGGTATACATAGAGGTCAGAGCTTAACATCTGACATCTTCCCAAGTCACAATCTACCTTATTTAAGACAGGCTCCCTCACTGAACCTGGCACTCATTGCTTTCTTAGCCAGACTGGCTGGCCATTGGAGATGTAGGGATCCTCTTGTCTCTGCCTCCCTAGCACTGGGGTTACAGACATGAGCCATAGTGCTCTGGCTTTTGCGGGAAGGTGTGGAGGATCTGAACTTAGGTCCTACTGCTTGCGCTCTGATGACTAAGCCATCTCCCTAACTCCAATGTGAGTGTTCTTGAAGGCTTTCCTTCTTCAAAGAGTATTAGAAAGCAGCAATTTCTGATTCTCCAACACCTGTCAAAACTTCAGAACGTTTCTTTGAGTGGGAAATATTTTAATAGCTCTTTAGGCTAAAAATATATTTACACATATATTATATTCAAATCTAAATAAAATGATAATTAAAATATTCTACCCGGGCTTGGTAGCACACACCTTTAGTCCCAGCACTCGGGAGCAGAGGCAGGTGGATCTCTGTGAGTTCAAGGCCAGTCTGGTGTATACAGTGAGTTCCCGGACAGCTGGGGTTACAGGGGGACCCTTCTTGAAAAAAAACAAAAGCAAAAAGAAAAAACAAAAATACACCTCATTCTGTGAAGGCCCTTTGAGATCCTGTGTCTGTACTGGGGATGTTGTATATGCAAACTCCTATATCCTACTTGACAAAGAAAGATCTTCATTCATAGTGTTGGTGTCTATAAGAATCCAAAAGCCAGAAACAATGTGCCTGCTTCTTCACCTTGATCTTGTCTTAAGAAACTCGCTGAGCTTAGAAGCAGTCAGCCAGTGATTTGAAGAAGAAAGGTGTAGATGGCAGGTGGGTCTCCAGAGAATTTCAATACGTTCATCTACACCTCCTTCCAAAGTCGGTTAGGATCACATTTCAGTCTTCTCCTTTTTGTTGATTGGGTGAAGTGTTTTTAGACATGACATTATCTGTTGCTGGGCTGTGGATCACAAGAACCCAGTCTTATTCAAATTGAAAAAGAAACAAAGAGTTCATGTTTCAGTTCCCGGATCTGAGAATTTCAGGTACAACCAAACCAAGAGTGCTGCTTGAATTGTTAAAGAAAGCTACAGATTATAAATGCACCTTTGGTGATTTTCAAAATCCTTACAAAAGAAACCCAGTCCTTCAAGAATGTTCCTAAAACTTTAAAGAGGCTCATACATTAGGAACATACAATCTAATACTTAAACCTCTGAATTATATGAGATCTTTGATGGCTGCTTTAAAACATAAAAAGGAATCCCAGGAAAGGTGCAATTTTATTTCACACGCACACACACACACACACACACACACACACACATCTATATGATCCAATCCCCTCTCCTACTTCCCTCTAAAGAACTTGTATGCATGAAATGTGATAAGGAAGTAACCACTTTGTATGATCAATTTTAAAGTAATTAGAATGAAACAAAGTAAAATAATTTTCTTGTTTCCTATAAATGTCTTGTGCTAAGTTGGGTAGATTTCCCCATAACTGGACTGAAAGACCATCTACATCATGACAGAACTATGTAAGCCAAAGCCAAGTTCCAACATGGAGTAATGGGAGAGGCTAGGCTGCAAGCAGAGATGACTTCATTAGGGAGAAGAGAGGCTCTCAGAGTCGGTCCACACAGCAGCCAAATGGCTCAGCACATCTGCACTCGCCCAAGGAGGCTTCCTGAGACAGAGCATCAAAAACACTATCCCGGGTACAAAAAAAAAAGAGAAAAGAAAAAAAAAAAGATCAAGGCCTGAAGGAAGCAGTCCTACTGAATAGAATCAAAGGTAGCATCAATCTTGTTCCCCTCCTTCCTCATTTTCTCAAACTCTTTTCTCTCCTCCCCCACTGCCTGAAAAATATGGGTCACCTTTTTGGAAAAGATTTTTTTTCTTACTGAACCAGGAACTGAACACAAGGAAGCAGTAGAGATCTTAGAATCCCGGAGGCAGGCAGAGAACAATACAGAGGTTTTCTTAGAAGAGGAGTTTTGCAGTTGCTGTTTATTTTCAGTGGTTACCAGTCTCCACTTATTTAATTAGACCACAGTGGGACCCAGAGACAAAGAGTTTAATGAAAGCTGTTGAACTGATAGTACCAAAAGACACCATTCAATGTCTTTGTGGTAAACGAAGGCAGGAGGCGAACAAGCAAGCAAACACATTTCTGCAGAATGAGAGGAACGTTTGGAGAACACCAGAGTGGGTGTCAAAGCAGGGTACAAAAGTAAGAGGCATTAGTATTCCATTTTTGCTGGTTGTATTAGTAGAATTGCAATGCTGGCTGAATGCCAGGAACTTGAGGTTCTTACTCCAAAATATAAGTATTTTTAACATTTTTAAAACATTTTTATTCTTACAAATACATGTAAGTCAAACATTTGTTTTAGTAATTTCAAGCAAATAGCAGAGGTTATACAAGACTCAGCAAATACTTGTGACAGACTGTTAATAATGCCTCTTTTATTTGGTCAGTTCAACAAAAACATTTACCCCTTTTTGTGCAGTTTTTCACATTGTGCATTTAAGCATTATGCAAAAGGTAAAAATGGTTCTCTTCCTCGAGGATTTTATAATATCTGCAGAAAAACTTATTATTGTAGCTAAGATTATAACTTTTCTGCACAAAGACTTTAAAAAGCCTAGAGAATGAAAAGAATACAATCTTCATGTTTTTTTGGAGTCAGTGGCTTAAAAAATAAAGAGAGAATTGATTAGAAATGAGTTAGAGGGAGATGGCAGCTCAACACAGATGTATCCTTTACTGGAAAATCTTCTCCATGCACATATTCTGCTGACATTGGATCCCAGCAGAGAAACCATGTTTCTTATTTCCTCACAATAAATGAGGTTCATTTAGACTTCTGAATGCCTTCCAAATTGATAAGTCAGTTGTGCTATATTGAAAAAGGTAAGGACAAAAGGAAAGTATTAACAACTATCATCCTCATAAGAAAGGAAGGTCAGAGAAATTAAATAACCTAAGGGTCTCTTGACTGTTAGGCACAGATGGGCATTAGAAAGAAAAAGAAAAAACAAGAACAAAAGAGTCATTTGATAAAAAAGGTTTTTTTTTAGTTGTCATGGAGTTAAAGTCCTTTTTAAATTAAAAAAAATAAAATCCATCTTAAAAATCTTCCCTTGATAACAAAACAAAACTCAGTTGAGAATGTAAAATGACCTTCCCATCCCCTCCTAACCACAATTGGGGGTGGGGTTGTCTCCATTTCTCTTTAGTGCCTGTGGCTGTCTCTTCCTCCCCACACCATCTCACAAGATGCCTATCACATTTTAGGTTCCCGCAGCAGCCAGTTTTGTGATGAGGAGGTGAAGTCACCAAACACTGATAGGAAAGCATAGAGTGGGGGTCAGGCTTTCAAGAAGTTTACACTAAAGGCAACAGAAGTTCACTCCATAAGGGATGATGACAAAGACTGTGTATCTCAGAGATGTCGAAGCTAAGGAGGAAGGGGATGGAAAAGACCCTAAAGCATTTTTATACTTGTTGGTTAAAAGCTTCAGAAAGGAGTGTTAATCCAACGCCACTTTTGTCATGTGGGAAAGTTGACTGGGTTTATTTCCACAGGAAACAGGGTTCAGTAATGCTCTAGGCTAAAAGACGCTGATCTGCAAAGAGAAGTTGGTCTGAAATGAAGAGAAATGACAAGGTCTATGAGTAGGGTGAGACTTATACTTGCTATAATTCCCAGTGTTTTCATCACTACCCAAGCCACTTCATTCCTCCATGGATCAGAAACAGAAAGAGAGAATGTTGGTATTTGGCTGGCTTTCTGTCTTTCTCCTTGTATTCAGTCAGAACCCCAGCCTATGGCAATAGTGCCATACACACTCAAAATGGGTTTCCTGAATCAGTTCATCTTCTCTGGAGATGCCCTTATAGAAATTCAATGCACCTAACTAATCTTCTAAATCCAGCCAGGTTAACAAAACCAACCATCACTCCAATCTTTGCTCTTTTCGTGTGGTGTGTGTGTGTGTGTGTGTACGCTCACACGCACGTGTGTGTATGTAGAATTGCTACATCTATTGAGAGCACTCTATGCACTGTTAAAGTCAGAAATAACAATAGAAATAAAGCATACACTCTGCCTTGAAGAACACAACATCTTCATATTCATAGCTGAAGCCACAAAAATCATGTAAAAAGAAAAGAGGCAGAGAAGTAAACAAGAGAATGACAAACAGTGTGCTGAATTAGAGTACATATTGCTGCTTAGTGAAACATAATTGTAACATGTCCAGTTACATCCAGTACTTCAAGATCTTAAGCTAGGGCAAGCAAAACTTAATTGTGGACTGACACCTATAAGCATGCTGGAATACAACCCTACGTGTAGAGAAGCAAAAGGAAGGATAATGGGAAGCCAAAGAGCAGGGAGTGACTCTAGCTCCTCATTTGCTCTCTCCTATTATTCCCAATCCTTTTTCTGTCAGGAATACCTTTATCTAGATCCAAGAGTATAATGTAGCCCACAGGGGCTTGGAAAGTAGAAGCAGCAATGACATGGGGAGTTCAAGGCAGAGGAGACATCAACGTGTGTAAGTGGGATTGCTGGATCATCTGAGAGCACTACTTTTAATTTTTTCAGGCAAACAAATACCATTGCCATGTTCTTATATCTCCACACTGGTGAGCCTAATAAACCAATTCCCACATCACCCAGCACTGGGTACTCAGTTATAGAACGGAAAGTAGACTAATGCAAGTGAAACTTTGAGAGATTGCATTGAATTGACAAAGGATAATTTGTTGTTAGTGTATTGCTGTATGTAACTGACGGAACATGTGCATGTGTGCACATATGTATATAGTTGTATTTGCACAAGTGTATTTGTTTACAGGTGTGCATATATGTATATAGCTGTATTTGCACAAGTGTATTTATGCATATGTGTGATGTTTATGTAGGCAGAGGACAGCCGCAGGCATCATTCCTCAAGAGCCATCAATCTAGTTTTTTGGAACAGGGCCTCTCACTGGCCTGGAGCTCACTGGTAGGCTATACGGCTGACCAAGGGTCCCAGGAATCCACCTGTGTATGTCTCCCAGGCCCTAGGATTACAAGTGCACACCTCCCCCCAGCCTTTTGTCTTTAATTGTGGATTGAACTCAAGTCTCATGCTTCAAGGAAAGCACTGTGCCAACTGAGTTATCTCCCCAGCCCTTAAGTAGGGCTTTTTTTTTTAAATTGATTTTGTATGCTTTGATTTTATTAACTTCATCTGTTTGTTGCATTAGTATGCTTTTGGATTCTATGACAAAATATCTGGGGCTGGGTATTTTTAAGAAATTTATTTACCTCATAGTACTGGAGGTTTAAGAGAATAGTGTCATTGGTTTTATGAAAGCCTTCTTGGCTACATCAGGGTGTGGTAGGTGACATCATATCAGGAATTGAGGCAGGAGAGAGGACTATCACATAGTGAGAAGGGAGGCCCCAAAATTTTCCTTTTCTCTTCTTTCCTTTCCTTTCTTTTTCTCCTTTTGTAACAACCCAGTCTCCTGTACTTCAAAAGGCAGCTTTAAAATTTTTCAAGGATTTAGAAACGATTAACAGCTTCAGCAAAGTGGCAGGATACAAAATTATCCTAAAATAATCAATGGCCTTTCTTTACACCAAGAACAAGCAACTGGAGAAAGAATTCAAAGAGACCTTCCCACTCACAATAGTCTCAAAAACAATAAAAATACCTAGAAACAAACCTAACCAAAGACACCAAAGATCTCTACAACAAAAATTTTAAACCTTTCAAGAAAGAAATTGAAGAAGACATCAGAAGATGGAAAAACCTCCCATGCTCATGGATTGGGAAAATTAACATTGTAAAAATGCCCATTCTACCGAAACTCTTGTATAGATTTAATGCAATCCCAATCAAAATCCCCAAGAGTTTCTCCAGAGGCTTGGGAAAAAAATTCCTTAAATTCATTTGGAAAAACAAAACAGTTTTAGCCAAATACAATAGCCAAAACAACCCTGAGCGAAAAGACCTACACAGGGGGATCTCTATACCAGACTTCAAACTATACTACAGGGCTATAGTCATAAAATCAGCCTGGTACTGGCACAAAAACAGACCTGTTGACCAATGGAACAAAACCGAAGATCCAAACCTGAGCACATACAATTTCAGCCATCTCATATTTGACAAGGGGGCCAAGAAGACACAATAGAGAAAAGACAGCATCTTCAGCAAGTGGTGTTGGCAAAACTGGATCACCACTTGTAGAAGAATGAAATTAAACCCCTACCTCTCGCCCTGTACAAAAGTGAACTCCAGATGGATCAAAGACTTCAACATGAAACCCCAAACTCTGAAGGCAATAGAAGAAAAAGTTGGCAGCAGACTACAAGACATAGGTGTAGGAAAAGACTTCCTAAATCAGACAGCAGCTTCGCAGAATTAAGGTCGACAATTGACAAATGAGACCTCATTAACTCAAAAGCCTTCTGTACATCTAAAGAAACATCAAGGAAGTGAAGAGAAATCCCAAAGAGTGGGAGGAAACCTTCACCACAGAAACATCTGACAAAGCATTGATTTCCAAGAATATATAAACTACTCAAAAAAACAAAGAAAAGAAAAAAAAAAAACAACAATGACCCATCAAAAATGGAGCAAAGAACTGAACAGAGACTTCACAAGTGAGAAATTAGTGATGGCTGAGAAACATCTTAAGAAGTGTTCAACATCACTAATCTTAAGGAATGCAAATCAAACACCACTTTAGGTTATCATCTTACTCCCAATAAGACTTGCTAGGATTAAGAAAACAAATGATACCAAGTGCTGGAGAGGTTGTGGGGAAAAGAGGAACATTCATCCACTGCTGGTGGGAATTGTAAACTCGTCAGCCACTTGAAAAGGCAGTATGGAGAACCACTTAGAAGACTTGGAATGAGTACTTGCCACCCCACACAGCCATACGATCCTAGGCATGTACCCTCAAGACACTCCCACCAGCAGAGATACATGCATGGCCATCGTTATTCAGGTCCTTCACAATCAGAAAGGAGCTGGAACCAGCCAAATGCCCCCTCAACTGATGAGTGAGAAGAGAAAAGTGTGGACATCATCTACACAATGGAGTTTCTATGCAGCAGAAAGATGACATCCTGAGCTTTTCAGGAATGGCTGGAGCTAGGAGGACATTCATGCTGAGTGAAAGTAAACACCGCAGTCCCAGAAAAAACGAACTGAAATAAATGAATGGTATTCCTATCCTGGCTGGGTGCTAGTGCCAATTAACCTAGTCATAAGTATTTCTTGTGCATGGCCCCTTGAGCTTTTGTCCAAAGCAGTGGGAGTGATGCATATTGTGAACAGAAACAACCAAACAACAAAGAAGAAGGACTGCATCAAAAAGAACTGACTGAAACATTGTACTTCTGTCTCAAAACACGTCAACTTCCACATGGCGAGAAATATTTACAAAGACTGAGGAAAAATAATAGAAAAGCATGTTTGGCTCAGGAATTGCATGAGCTCTGGTTGGCGAGATGATGGGGTCATAATGGTGGGGACATGGGTCTAGATTTGATAAAATATATATAAATAAATTAATTAAAAACATTTTTTTCAAAGATTTCTACAGAAAAGGAGAAAGTTTTGCAATCATGTATGTGATAGGAATCTTGTACCCAGAATATAAAAGGAACTCCGTAACAATTCAAACACAAGTAATCCAAATCTTAACTGGAATGGACATTTTCTTTAAAAAAAAATAAGGAAGGAAGAAAGGAAGGAAGGAAGGAAGGAAGGGATGGAGTGAGGGAGGAAGAGAGAGAGAGAGAAAAAGAAAGAAAGAAAGAAAGAAAGAAAGAAAGAAAGAAAGAAAGAAAGAAAGAAAGAAAGAAAGAAAGAAAGAAAGAAAGAAAGAATATATATGAATTACTGTGAAACTCAAGCACTCAGTATCATTTTCTGAAGGAAACAAAGTCAAACCCACAAGGCGGTGCTAATCCATATTTACTAGGATAGAGAAATAAAAATATCAGATAGTAACAAATGTTGGTGAGGATGTAAGGAAGTCAGAATGTTCTTCCCTGTTTCTTGAAATGTAAGTGTTACAGCCACTTGGGAATGCAACATGGCAGTTTCTTGAGATACTAAACATAGAGCTACCATTTTATCCAAGAGAACATAAACATTTGTCATTAAAATTTTATAGCAGAATCACATAATGGGCAAGAATGAGAAACAACTCAAAATCTACTAACTGATGGGCAGATAGATCAAATGTGATCTAGCCAGACAATTGATATTATTTAATATTCATAAGAAATGAACAATTAGGGCTGGAGAGATGGCCTAGTGGTTAAGAGCGCCGACCGTTCTTGCAGAGGACCCGGGTTCGATCCCCAGCACCCACATGGTGGCCGAGAACCATCTGAAACTCCAATTCCAGGAGAACTCCAGTTCCAGGGGAATCCGACGCCCTCTTCTGACCTCGCGGCATTGCACGACATGAGTGCATAAACCTGCATGCAGACAATACATTCCTACACATACAGAAATAAATAAATTTAAAAAAATTAAAAAAAAGATATGAACAATTAATACCTTCTCTAATATGGGTGAACCTTGAAAGCATGTTAAGGGAGAAACAGTTCTAAATCACATCAAATGATTTCATTTACATGATGATAGGAACATCTATACAGACAGAAAATAGGTTAGAAGCTGGATTAGTCTAGGGAAGAGGGGACAGGATGAAGCAACCAGTAATGGGCATGAGGTTTCATTTTGTGGTAATGAAAAGCTTATAGGACATATTAGTACTGATGGATGCTAACTTACTAAACTCATTTAATTGTACACTTTAAATGAACAAAATGTACAGGAATTATGCCTCCTCAATGATGTTACCAAAAATGCATATTTTAAAACATGACCTGATATACTTATCAAAATTTTAAGTACTAAACTCTTCTCCAGGCCTAGAATTTCTGTGAATAGATTATATAATATGTAATATAAATAACCTCACAGAAGGTTTTTTTCATGTAAGGTGTGGTATGCATGCATGTATGTATGCATGCTCACATGCACACATGTGAGTGAAGATGTGCATGTACACATGGGTCCATGTACGTGGAGATCAGAGGCTGACCGGTATCTTCCTCTATCCCTTTGCACCTTGTATTTTGAGGCAGGATCTCTCCCTTGAATCCAGAGCTTGTCACTTCAGTTAGTCTAGCTAGCCAGCTTGTTCCAGGAATCCCCTGTCTCCAGCTTCCCTAGCACTGAGATTATTGGTGTGCCACCACACTGGCCCCAATTCTTATCTCTCCATTGTATAGCAAGCACTTAATCCACTGACTCATCACCCAGCCCAGGACTCGGTCTTAAATGCATGATCAACAACAAGTTTATCCCACAGTGAGTTGCATTGTGTGTTTATTGTAGTTTTTACTAGGGTTTTTTTTTTCCTATAGAAAATATGGCCTAGGAAGTACAGTACTAAAAAGTAGTTTAGCTAAAAATGAGCTCTTCTCAGGTTAGCTAAGTGGAAGATTCTATACTTCAGTTTTCATATCAGTATACTCATTAATAAAAACTAAATTTAAAGGCAATAAAAAGAGAACTATGGTAAACTTCAATAGTTCATGGAAGAAACATGTGTTATAATTATCTACCAATAACCAAACTAAAGAACATGATTCCTGAAGAATGTTCAGTGTTTGGGAAACTGAGATTCTGTTTGCCCCCTCACATGATTTGATATATTAGAATGAATTTTGCTGGAGTTTCTGACAATTTCAGTTGCATTATGGAATTATTAAAGTTCAAGGTTTTGATTTCAAAATATTTTGCTCTTGATTGCAGAATTTGTGCAGAATTTTACTATTTGACAAGAATCATTTAATCATGAACCATCTCTGGTGTAGTACACACGTTCACCAACTTACAATGGTTTATGTTGTTGTAAAAGTGATGCACACTCAGTGGAAGTGCACATTACATTCTGAACCTCACACAAAAACTTAACGTTCTTCCCCCATGTTCCAGTTTTTCTTCAATTGCTGCAACAAAACACTCTGACCAAAACCAACTTGGGGAGGAAAGGGTTTATTTGGCTCACATATCTTTGGTCATGGTTCATCACTGAGGGAGCCCAGTATAGGAACTCAGGGCAGGAATCTGGAAGCAGGAGCTGAAGCACAGGCCATGGAGGAACACTGTGTATTGGCTGCCCCATGCCCAGCCTTTCTTATACTATATATAACAACCTGCCCAGGGGTGGCAGCCCCCATAGTGGGCTGGGTCCTCCCACATGACTCAACAATCAAGACAATACTCCACAGACGTGGCCACAGGTCAGTCCAATGGAACCAATTCCCCAAATGAGGTTCCTCCAGCCCAGGTGTGTCAAGTTGGCACTAAAGCTATCCAGCACACCCCATAAGTACATAAAATGTCTGTCTCCTGCATTGGCAGTGAGCCATGCTCCCAGTAAGCAGTACAATCTCAGGGACAAACAAGACATGTTACATAACATACTGTGTGCCTAAGATACGATGTCCAGGAGCTTAGCTATATTCCGTGCATTTTCGATTTACATTTTTTAATTTATTATTTTTATGTGTATTAGTGTACTGTCTACATACACCCATGTCGTGCAATGCTGAGGAGGGTGCAATGCCGAGGAGGTCAGAAGAGAGCATCAAATTCCCCTGGAACTGGAGTTAAAGATGGTTCTTAGCCACCATGTGGGTGCTGGGAATCAAACCCAGGTCCTCTGCAAGAGCAGAAGGTGCTGAGCCATCTCTCCAGCCCACATTTTCAATTTTAAATATCTTCAATTTACAACAAGTTTACTAGAACATAACCCTATATAAGCCATGGGGCATCACTACATTTGGAAGATATTGTTATCTCCTCTGGTACAGACTTCAAGTTGTTCCTCCACCTGCCTAGTTGTTTCCAATTCCTTCTTTTATATCACCCCAGTATCATAATTACTAGAAGAACATCCTTCAGAGTCTTACAGACAGACAGGAGGACCATATGACTGAATTCTGGCCAATGTGGCAAAACTGACGTAAGCAACTTCCAGGGTATGTCCTGGCAGGGTGACAAAATGATCTCTTTTCTCCATCCATGCTGCTGCTATGATACATGCATGTGTCATTTAGCATGCTTGGCTCTTCCTTATGCAGATGTCTTAGAAATGGCAGAAAAGAAAAGAGAAGGCACCTGGGTCTCCAGTACTGTGGGCCAACCACACCAGTTTTAATTTATTCATCCACAATTATTCAAATGATACCAGAAGAACAAAATAGATTCACAATGAGTAGGTGACGCTGAGTTACAGTAGTTGACTTTGTATTCTAATGGATGGGGTTAAGCTACCACATACACTTGTCCAGGCAATTCCTACATTGCACAGTTATGAATTCTGTATGTACATCACCATGCAGAATAATGCTCATTGCTCAGAAGAGAAAAGAAAAAGAAAAACGGACCAAGAAAAACAAACCAAACCCTTGGTAAACCTTGGATTATGTGATTTAAGAGGAAAATATGCTTTCATCATACAATGGGATACAATAATATCTCAATTTTCTTAGGGAAAAGATAAAAATACCCACCAAATTGCTAAAATCAATATTTATTAAAAATTAAAGAAAGACATTTAAACACACAGAAGTCAGGACAATCCTCATATTGAGTGGTTTTCAGCATTTCCAGAGGAACCAGATATTGCCTTTAACCAAAGCAAGAAACTGAGCACAAGGTCAGTATAAGACTTGGACAGAGAGGAGGTCATCATTTGCATGCATTATGTGGAAATTGAGCATCCATATTTCACATTCATGTGCCAGCAAAAAGACTATACTTCTTAACATCCTTTTACGTTCAGAATTACTTGACTTGTGAACAGAACGTGTGCTTTGAAGATGAAAATAATAACATAGTAACTCCATTTGGAATACCAGATTTGACAGGAAAAAAAAATGAGGACTTAAAATATTTGATATATGGGGATGGAGAGATGACCTAGCGATTAAGAGCACCGACTGCTCTTGCAGAGGACCCGGGTTTGATCTCCAGCACCCACATGGTGGCTGAGAACCGTCTTTGACTCCAGTTCCAGGGGAATCCGACACCCTCTTCTGACCTCCATGGCATTGCACGACATGGGCGCACAAACCTACATGCAGACAGTACACTCATACACATAAAAAATTTTTTTTAAATTATCAACCCATAACATTTTTAAAATTTTTATTTATTGTTTTTATTTTGTGTGTATGAGTGTATTGCTTGCATGTGTACAAGTGCACCTGTGTCATACAATGTCCATGGAGGACAGAAAAGGATGTCAGATCCCCTGGAACTGGAGCTATGAATGGTTGTTAGCCACCATGTGGGTGCTGCGACTTGAACCTGGGTCATCTGCAAGAGCAGTCAGTTCTGATAACTGCTGGGCCATCTTTCTAGCCTCAAGCTTATGATATTTTTACAAGAGTAATTTGTAAAAGCAGGCTAAAATCTAAGTTTGTAATTGTCAATATTAGGCACACATGTTTTGGAAATTCAGGGCATCTTTGTTCTTCCTTTAAGTATAAACATTTGATACTTGAGGAGGGCAAGGTTATATGATATAATTTACTGAAAAGGAAATTATAATAACTTATAGATTATAATTTATAAATTATTTCAATGTTCACTTAAGTATATATAATAAAGTACAATTTTCATTACAGAAAATAAAACTGAACCCTTCTAATAAATGGATCTCCAGATATCAAATATTTTATTTTTTAAAATTTTATTTATTTATTTATTTATTTATTTATTTATTTATTTATTTATTTTTCTAACCACTGAGCCATCTCTCCAGCCCTGGTTGATACTTTAAGTCAAAAAAGTTTTCTCTTACTTCAAAAAGACAAATTTTTTTCCATTTGTACAGGGATATTCACAGAAATTGTAATGATCTTAAAAGCAAAAATTCACTGGTTCAATTTTCCTGAGCATAAATACTGACAAATAGAAGTCTTCTGTATTACTATGTCATATGCCGTGATTATCAGAAGTACTGTCAACTACTTTCATATTACTTGAAACTTAGCTGTGCATTTGCAAGACTGATCTGCTCTCCCATATTTTCTGGGGCAGGCATGGGAGCAGGAAGATTTATGTCTTTGGATAAAAACTACACCAGGCCCACTTAGGTGCTAGGGGCTAAATTGGGGAAATACTGTTAACCATGCTGAAATAGTGAGTTGGTTAAAAAAAAAAAAAAAAAACTGACTGAAAATACTGGGTAAGATGCATTCAAAATGTTTATAGCTAAGGTTACATTTTATTTATTTTTATTTTTTATTTTATTTATTTATTTATTTATTTATTTATTTATTTATTTATTTATGTGTATGAATGTACTGTCTACATGTAGGTCTGTGCACCCGTGTCGTGCAATGCCGCAGAGGTCAGAAGAGGGTGTCGGATTACCCTAGAACTGGAGTTCTCCTGGAATTGGAGTTACAGACGGTTCTCAGCCACCATGTGGGTGCTGGGGACCGAACCCGGGTCCTCTGCAAGAGAAGTCGGTGCTCTTAACTGCTAGGCCATCTCTTTAAACTGACTAGGGCAACTATCGTTAGGGTTTTTTTAAAGGCTAGTCTAATTAATCAAAGCAAATATGAGACTGACAATGATTTCTAGCTTCTATTTTGATTCTATAATCTCATCACATTATCTCCTTGTTATCAAAACCAAAACATTTTGTTTCCAGGGTCATGCTTGTTCAAAAGTTACAAAAGACTCTATAAATTCAGATGAGTTGTCAATCTCTCATTCATTTTCCAAACATGATTATGACACCGATAAAAGCAATAATAAAACTTCTACTAATAGCTCTGAATTGTTGAGCACTTAACACAAACCAAGCACAATCTTCATGATAATCTTGAAGTAATAGTGGATATTATCAGTCCAGCTTTACAGGAGAGAAGCTAAAGCCCAGAGAGGGAGGAAGTGGCCTCTACCACCTGAGACATGACTGATGCACACTGGTATTTTATGTCCCATACAAGCCTGCAGAGAGTCCTACATTTCCATGTTTGGCTGTAGTTCAAAGAAAGGGGTTAGGAGCAGGGAAAGTAGAAGTGAGATTATATCAAGCAAGCTCATCTACCTTGTGAAAAAAATAATAACACACAGTTAATATGATCTACCCTTCTGTCTCAGAGCAGGGATGGCCCCTGAATCAAAGTATAACTTTTTCAAGGAAACGGTTACAGCTGAGTTTCTAGGATGGGGGAAAGATATTACTGTTTTCATCGGGTTCTACTTCAGTTTTTCTTCACTGGAGTGAAATAGAACAGACTGGACTGCTCTGCTCCACCCCTCTTAAAAGACAGAAAAAGGGCAGTTGGCGGCCTAAATACTTATCACATTCAAGTGGCCTCAGGCTGGTTTGAGTGCCCTGCAAATCCTTCCATCCAGGACATTCTGATAAACGCTGTTCTGGGAATATTTTATTTTTGTTTTGATAATCTGGCTCCTGTGTGCTGTTCAATTTTATGTAAGAACATAGAATAATCTACTGATTTTTTTTTGTTGATTGCTCTTACTCAATTAAATGCTTCCTTTTACATCTCCCCCCTGTCTGTGATCCAGCACAATTACTTCAGTCAGTACAGATAGAAATGTTCTTGAATTAAGCTCAGTAGGACTTTGTGTAAGAACTTTGCCCATGTTCTCCAGACTCCTATCAGTCCTGGATGTAGCCATAATAAGCACAAAGCAAGCTTCAAAATCTTCAGGAAACCAAAGTCTGCAAAAGCAAAACCAAACAAAAGCGGTCTGTGGGAGTTTTTCCAAAGTTAATGCAATATTTACAAATTGGGTCAATAATTATAAAAGTAAAACCAAAAATTGATTAAGAAGATAGGTAAGAAGGATCTGTTTATATGGTGATTAAAAATTGGACACTTAAAATTTCCTGACCAAAGTGAGGTATTGATCTTGTAAGAATGGTACTCCTTAAAGGAAATTAGTATTTAATGTTTAATGTCAGAAATTCTCCATTTTTTAAAGAGTAGGGGATCTAAGGAAAGCAGTCTGATGACATGTTCGCACAAGTATGAAACTTGCAAAGCATGTGTCAGAACTTCTGTTCATTTATTAAAGTAACATTAGGTGAACTTTTGCATTGTAAACTTTCTCACGCCTGAAGGTCTACTCTAGACCCACATCGTTGTCCTTTAACTGATGCAGCACTCAGAGATACTGTGCTCTTTGGATCCTGGGTCACACATGGGAACCTGAGTAAGAGGTCAGCTGACCTCTTCAAGTTTGTCTATTTTTGTTACCTGATGGGCCCAAAGGAAATGGGTTTTGGGTTTAAACAATGCTGGAAATTGTATTAACCTAATAAACACCTAATGAATACTTTCACTTTCCAGAAATTTCCAGCCTAAATATATTATGATTTTTTTTAAGTTAACTTTAAAGTTGGAGTGCTCTCAGTCTTTGAGAACATCCTGCTTCTTTAGAGAGCCTTCTTCCTGCCTCTGTATACATGGTTCATTTTGAATCTTTACCCAGCTGGAAAAAAAATGGAACCTAAACTTCCAGACCTGGGTTAAATTTAGATCATGCCAGTTTTCTTGTGTGGATCCTGCCCTACCTCTTGCAGCCCTGCTGCCCTCCCTTACAAGAGGAGCCTCCTTTACTGACTCACCTTAGTAAGCTGCAGCTTGGAGATTACATGAAGCTCTAAAAGCCAAGTGCCAAGGTTCTAAGTTGCTGGCTGGTTGGTGGTTGTGTAGGTATTTCTGCTTGTATTCTTAATTTCTGGAGCAGTACTTTAAAGCCCAGATCACCTAAAAATTTCACGAATGGATGAATAATGAGAAAGAAAACATCTAATTTTTTTCCATTTCAGAGATACTTTCAATTCCCTCTTATACCTCAAAAAAAAAAAAAAAAAAAAGAGGTAAAATCACTAGCCTATGTACTTCACCTAGTTTCTTATCATTTGAAAATTATTCCTGGATATGAAATGGTTCAATAGCAGTAGGTCACTTGGGTTTAAAGTGTGGCTTCATTATTTTACTGGCATAATGTACTTGGAAGCTACTTGACTTGACATCACCTTTTCCCTAAAAGAAACCTTCATCTATTATGAAGTATGTGACTCAGGGATTGTAGTCGTATATACCACATAGAGGCCTCCTAAAGGTTACACGATTTAATGGACTCAGAAAACTTTGCTCAAGGCCCAGTACATGGTAGCAGTTCTCATAAATGATGAATTGGGGGGGGGGTACCTAAAATCTATTTTTCTTTCTAAAATCTGAAGAAAAAAACATACTTGAGGCTTCATGTTTATAAGAGAGCTTTACTGAAATATAAGTGCTACTATCTAATTAGGTATTCAATTCATGTATTATTAACTATAGGTAGTACAATCAATCTTAATAGATCTGGAGATTTCTGGAGATGGATGGTGATAATCTGCACTACAATGTGAGTGTACTTAATTCCACTGAACTAAACTTAAAAATGGCTGACATAGTAGCTGGGGAGATGTCTCAGTGGAGAAAGGCACATGTCACCAAGCCAGAGAACCTGAGTTTGATACCTAGATCTCAAATGGTGGAACCAGTGAACCAAGACTTGCATGTTGTCTTCTGAACACCATATAAGAGCCATGGCACACATGCACATGTGTGCACACACAAACAAAATAAATAAATGTAAAACAATGCCTAACATGAAAAATATTGTGGACATATATTTTATCAAAATTTAGATACCTTTTTCTTTTTTATGTTAATTTTTATTGAGTGCATTCCATACAACATTTTTTAAATAAAGTTCTTTGTTAATTTTTTTAATTTTTTTATTTTTTTATGTGTATGAGTGTACTGTCTGCATGTAGGTTGATGCGCCCATAATACAACATTTCTTAATCAAATTTAGACCCATTCCCCCATCCATGCCCACCCTTAAATGGCATGCAATAAACATTACGTGCCTCGACAACTTTTTATATATGTATACACTCCTATTACCATCAACATAGTAATAAAGAAACATGTTACTGTCAAAAGATACATTATGTCCCTTTGCTTCACAGTTTACTCATCTGCCTCCCTCCCACTATTTCTGCCCCCACCTTCAACCACTAAACTGTCAATACAGACTAGTGCATATTTCCTAGAATTTTATGTCAATGTATCCATACTTGACCCTGCTTTGTCTAGCTGTTCCTCCTTTATCTCTTTCTTTTCCTTCTCCTCTTCCTCTCTTTCTCTTTCTCCTCTTCCTTCTTTTCTTCTTTCTTTTAATGTTTATTCATGTTTATGTATCAATAGACCATTCATTTAATCTTTTTTATTGCTGAGTAGTATTCCACTGTATGCAATATATCATAACGTCTATCTACTCACTGTTGATGTACACTTGGATGGTTGCCAGTCATTTGTTCATCAAGAATAAAGATTCTATGAGCATTTGTTCACAAGCCTACCTATGAGCATGTGTTTTCATTCTCTTGGATAAATGAGACTTGAAAATGTACAAAATGTAGGTGTATTTTTAACTATTTAAAAACTGCTAACCTGTTTTCCAAGTTATTTATCTAGTTTTCTAGATGTTTTTGCTCAGATAATAGACATAGCCTCTTGCATTTCATATTGGTCATGTGTGTGTCCTCTAGGTTCTCATTTTTATGTTGTGAACTGTTTAATGCATCAAATAAAGCAAGAAATATTTAATCATGAACTAAGCAGCCATACATTTGGTTTTTAATATATCATTTTATAATGAGCACCAAATAATTAGTCTATTACTTACATTGTGTTGCATTTGAATATTCATTTATAGAAACTGTAACTTTTCAACTATTGTAAAAAAGGGAAGCAAGGAAGTGAGGGGTATATCTGTCCCTCCTGACCATCTAGGTAATTTTGCATTATTTCCAATAGCACCAGAGATGTCTATGCCAATAGAGCTGCTTATCACTGAACCCATTCAACAATGAGAACTTAATAAATGAAAATTGTCCACTCGGTTTGAATAGCTTGATAGGACACAATTACACATCAGCCGAACTGCAAAGAATACGTAGGACTAATTTTTACTTTATTCTACTTTACCTCTGATGAGGTTCATCAAGGAGCTCTCTCTTTAAATAGTTTTATAAAGAACCCAAGGCCCTGGGCTCTCCATGGCTGATTAACACATACCATGCCAGCTTGGCATCTTTTCTGATGTCAGTGGGGCACTTCATCTGCTAAGACCACAACTCTTGGCTTCAGGGAGTCAATGGAAGTGAATGTAGCTTGCCAATGGGCTAAAAAGCAAGTTCTTCCCTTGCAACTTCAATGGGAACCATTGATTACCCTTTGCTAGGAAGCTAATGGAGACCACACTGACTCTGAATGTCATAATTAGTGTACAACTCCCAGGTTTGCCTTCCATCTTTACATTCTTTAAATGAAAGTCAATTTAGATGAAACAGTTATACTACAGTTAGTGAAACAATAGACAGCTGAGGACACAGCTGAGGCAATGGGTGGAAAGTGGCAGAGCTTCAGGGAGAAGTGAACTGGATCACAAAAGTTTGAGCAATGGGGCAGCCCCTTCCAGGTGCCAAGTGCCCTGCAGCAGAGAGGACTTTGATCATAAAGTGTTCATTTGTAACAAATTCTACTAATGCAAGTCCAGACTGGAGATGGAACTAGGGAGTGAACCTCTCACTGCATAAAAGGCCTGAAAGTGAATGCGCCTACTTTCCCAGAGCTTCAAACATTAGCTTTATCAACACCAGAGGCCCTGACAGAAAGCAACACCAAAGCAGTAAGTAAAGAGTACTCAAAAGATGGAGTAAAGAGATTACCAGAGACTTCACCAGTAAGGAAGTAAAGATGGTTGAGAAATATCTTAAAAAGTGTTCAACATCGCACTTGGGAGGCAGAGGCAGGCGGATCTTTGTGAGTTCAAGGTCAGCCTGATCTACAGAGCGAGTTCCAGGACAGCTGGAGCTACAGGGAGACCCTGTCTCAAAAAGACCAAAAAAAAAAAAAGTGTTCAACATCATTAATAATTAAGGAAATGCAATTTAAAACTACACTAAGGTATCACCTCATTCCAATAAGACTAGCCAAGGTGAAGAAAACAAAAGACACCAAATGCTGGAGAAGTTGTGGGAAAAGGGGAACACTTATCCACTGCTGGTAGGAATGTAAACTCGTACAACCACTGTGGAAAGCAGTGTGGAGAACCATTAAAAGACTCAAAATGAACCTACCACCTGACCCAGCCATACCACTCCTGGGTGTATATCCTCAAGACACATCCTACCACAAAGATACATGCATAGCTATGTTTACTGCAGCTCTCTTCACAATAGCAAAGAGCTGGAAGCAACCCAAATGCCCCTCACCTGATAACTGGATAACAAAAATGTGGTACATCTACACAATGGAGTTCTATGCAGCGGTAAAGAAAGATGACATCATGAACTTTGCAGGTAAATGGATGGAACTCAAAGCCATTATACTAAGTGAAAAGAAAAAAAAAGGAGAATGGTTTCCCTCATTTGTGGATGCTAACACCAAATCCCTAGTTGTAAGGCAAGCTGAGCAAGGTTATTGTTATATTTCTTTTTATCTGAAAGCACCTGTGTTATTATAATGTGAATCTCTCAAGAGGCTCTAGAATTGACCTACCACTTGTATTCACTCATTGTAATTACCATATATGGGGAGAGATATGTATTCATATTCTAAAAAAAAAGGAATGTAAAGTTATACTTTTTACTTGCATGCAACTTTACTATTAAAATGTGAATCTCTAAATGTGTTTTGGAATTGACCTATAGTTTGTTTTCAGGTTTTGTAATGTTGATTTATGTGTGGAGTGTATATATGCATATTTTGGAAAAATATGAAATTAAAGGGAACAGAAAAAGAGAGAGAAAAACCTATTCAAAAAACTGACCAAAACAGTAAACTTGTGCATTGAAAAGGTTATAAAAGACTGAGAAAAAGTTGCAAGACAGGACTTAACATGTATGACAGAATCCATGAGCTCTGACAGGTGGCGCGAGGGTGCGCATGGATGGGGGAATGAGTCTAAATTCGATTAACAAATGTTGTATGAAATGCGTTCAATAAAAACTAACTTTAAAAAAGGGAGTGAAGGGGGAAAGGAAGCTCCACTGGCAAGGCCAAAATCCTTCAAATGAATTCAATGCTTTATCAATTCATTGTGAAAAATCAATTTTAACACCAAAATATTTCTGGGTATAGGAATAGCTCTAATTTAAAATAAAAGCTAATTCACAGAGCATGAACTAAAAGATGAATGAAAGTTTTTCCTTAGCATTCTTAGTGACTATTCCGCTTTGCACTAGTACAAAATGATTAGCAACTTTTCACTCCCTCAGACCTGTTGCGATGATAACAGGAAGACTGGAAGGAGGAAGCCAAAGTGGACAAAAATATCTCTATACTTAGCAGATGACAGTTCCAATATTTTCTTTCTTAACATTGCTTTTAGTTGAAATTAATCAAATTAATCACTTTCTCTAAAGTTTGTCACTGGTGTAAGAAAAAGTAAACTCCCATTAGCCCTAACCATGTGATAGATAGCATGTTTATACTTGGGGTTCATAAAGCGGCTGACATTTAGTTACCAGTTCTCAGGATTGGAGAAGGATATTCCTAATTTCTAGTATTTTACTATTTCCTGCTTTAAATTTTCCCAACATGGACAATTTCTTCCTTTATGCTGTTTTTTCTCCTTTATCTGGGTTTTTTTGTTTTGTTTGATTTGGTTTGGTTTGGTTTGGTAATGGTGTTGGAGACCAGCACGGACAATTTCAACTCACCAGTGTGATGCCACTGAATAGATACAGGGAAGCAATGCACGTGATCTGCCCTCCGCAAACCAGAGCTATGACAAACATTTCAGTAATAAGGTCACAAACATGCACAGGTTTTATATTCAAATGCAGGTGGCCACTGAAAAGGGTGACCACCGTGATGGCTCCAGAAACACTAGACAGATGTGACTTTCAGTTATTCACAGTGTAACCAGCTTATTATATCAGGAGACTTATTCTCTTTTTAGTTTTTATTTTTTTAATTAATTTTATTTATTTATGTATGTGTATGAATGTACTGTCTGCATGCAAGTTTGTGCACCCGTGTTGTGCAATGCCGCGGAGGTCAGAAGACGGTCTCGGATTCCCCTGGAACTGAAGTTCTCCTGGAATTGGAGTTTCAGACGGTTCTCGGCCGCCATGTGGGTGCTGGGGATCGAACCTGGGTCCTCTGTAAGAGCGGTCGGCGCTCTTAACGGCTAGGCTATCTCTCCAGCCCCTTATTCTCTTTTTAAAATGAGCGTTTCTTTTAGCACCAGTTTTCCATTATTTAATCTTCATGTTCAACTTGAGAGAGTTTTGTTACCATTGTCATTTGGATTTGTTTGGTTTTATGCACTTATTTACATATTGTTCATTAGAAGTAGTGTAAATTGAGCATCCTTAGTCCCAAACTCCAAAATATAAATTTTGAAACATGAAATTTTTCCAGTGGCAATTTTCTATAACTGGAAAATTTCATGCCTGATCTCATGTTTAGAGCTGGGTACTAAAAGCAATGATAAATGACCTTCAAACCATGTATCTAATGTACATATAAAATACAAATAAATTCACCGTTTAGTCTTGGGTCTTATTCTCATGATATTTTATTAAGTATATTCAAATATCTCAGGACCTGAAAAAATTCCCAAATCTGAAACTCTACTGCTCTCAAGAATTTCAGGTAAGCCAGGCATGGTGGTGCATGCCTTTGATCCCAGCACTTGGAAGGCAGAGGCAGGTACATCACTGTGAGTTTGATGCCAGCCTGGTCTACATAGTGAGTTCCAGGACAGCTGGGGCTACAGGGAAACCCTGTCTCAAGAAAAGACCAAAAAAATTCAGATAAAGAACACTTCACCTATATTAGGAAAAATTTGTTACATTATTAGAAATTTAAGACATTGATGTAAAGATAGAACAAAGACTCAATGACAAAAATATATTCCTGTATGATGCATTTGAACATGGTAGTTTCTAAAGCATTTTAAAGAGAATGTTGCTTATGGTGAAGTCATTTAAATTACTCAAGAAAAGGTAAGGATTTCTATTGTCCTTCAACTCAAAGTTTTTCTTCAAAAAGTGCTGTGGTTTTATAAGCTATGTTCAAATGGTATCTGTACTAATGGATAAAGTTTGATACATAACAAGGACCTGAAGTTTACCTTATGCATTAGAAATTATTTTCAAGAAACTTAGATGCCCCAACAGAAAGCATTGGAAGGTATTTTGCTGGCAAGGCTGATTGAGAATCATGGGTGTGGGGCTACTTTATGCCTATGTTCTCCTGATTCTCGCCTGTTTGCCAGCTCACTCGGAGAATCCTTCTTCTGGAGTTCAGAATTGGATCTGCCTTCCAAGCTCCTTCTTTCCTGAACTTGTCTGCCTCAGATACTGGTTTCTAGGCCATCAGTAGTTCAAAGAGCTGAAAGAAGGAGAGAAAGAAAGGCAACTGAGACAGAAAACCAAGGAAATTAGAGATAAATGAATGATGTTAAAATGTCTAGACCTAGATTGCTTGGCCCTGAGCCTTTCTGGCCAGCAGATGTGTTTGGTTTGGTCACAACAGAGAAATTTCCCCCCTTCCTTTTTTAAATTACTGAATTCCCTGCTAACCTTTAAAATGTCAAGTGTTCTCATCTATATTTCTGGGGATTTTTTTTAAATAGAAGACAAGTCTCAACATTAGGCTCAATTTCTGCATGGCAGTAAGTAGCTGCAGCAGAGCAGCAGGTAGTTTCTTAATGTAGGGCATGAACCTCTAGTGAACTTGTCTCACCTACTCCTTACTTAATTCCAGGTTAGTTTTGCTCTTCCAGTGCCTTCAAGATTTGCAGCTATTTTCAACTTGATTGAACATACAAGCCCCACAGCTGGATGGTGGGACCCTTGGGCTGTGTGGGTTTGGGCACAACTGCTTGCAAATTGGTTTTACATGAAGGATGCTTGTACTCATAAATTATTACTTATTGTTAACAATGAAAAAAAAATAAAAAAGTAATAAAAGAAAAAAAGAAAAAAATTTAAAAAAATTAAAAAAGAAATCATATAATCTTTATTTTATAGCTAGCTGTGTTTGACTTGTCCACAGATACCTTCAACTTCAGTAAGATTGTTTGAATTGTGCACATCTGAAGCAGAGAAAGGTAAACTCGGACTCATAGTTCATTAGATTTCTTGCACTAAACAAATGTTTATTGAGTGCCCATTATGTGTTAGGCACTGTTTTAGGAATTGATCTAATTTTAGGCTTATGTCTCAAAATTTCCCTAAGATGACTACTAAAAGGAAAAATAACCATTACAAACAATTGCTATTTGATGACTAGTTAGCCTTATGAGTAAGATACAAATGCTTTTAATTATGCATATTCAGGATCAACTTTCAACAATGTATGTCTTTGGCTTTGGTCTTCCAGCCCAAGTTCAGACTTAAAGATTCCAAAGTAATGAAGTAAAACTACAAAAGATCAAAGCACTTGAAAGGATTGGTTTGGATATTTTAAAGATTTGTGATGTTGTTTTCTCAACTGTGCTACATACCAGAAAAACAACACAAAAATGTCAAGTACATTTGTCTTGAGAATCCAGACGATGCTAGCTTGACCAAAAGCTTATTCTTTTTTTTTAACATTTAATTTCTTTCTTTTTTTCTCTCTTTTTCTTTAATTTTATATTACTCCAAAATATACATATATATACTCCACGCATAAATCAAAATTACAAAGTCTGAAAATAAACTATAGGTTAATTCCAAAGCATGTTTAGGGATTCATATTTTAACAGCAAAGTTGCATGCAGGCAAAAAGAAATATAACTTTACATTCTAAATTACATATATTTTTTTAAATTTTTTAATTTTTATTGAGCACATTTCCTACATTTCTTTTTTTTTTTTTTTTTTTTTCGGTATTGGTGGTATCAATGTACTGTCTGCATGCAGGTCTGTGCACCCGTGTCGTCAATGCCGCGGAGGTCAAAGGGTCTCGGATTCCCCTGGAACTGGAGTTCTCCTGGAATTGGAGTTTCAAACGGCTCTCGGCCGCCATGTGGGTGCTGGGGATCGAACCCGGGTCCTCTGTAAGAGCGGTCGGCGCTCTTAACCGCTAGGCCATCTCTCCAGCCCCCCTACAACATTTCTTAATCAAATTTAGGCTCATTCCCCCATGCCCCCGCCTCAGGTCTCCCTCCCCCTGTCAGAGCTCATGGATTCTGTCATACACAAGTCCTGTCTTGCTTATTCTTTAATGCCTCTATGGTACCCAGAATTGTTATAATTTGAATAAAGGGTAAAAACAAAGCAGGTTTACAGGGACAAGTCTCCTTAGAGTAACTGGCACCTTCAGATCTCTTACTTCACTCTGTACAGAAACAAGTAAAGTTTCATTTTTCTCCATGGCTATATTACCATCGAAGTAAAGTAGGAATATACAGAGCACACTGAAACTCATGAAAAAGGTTCATCTGGCTGGCAGGTGTTGGGATGTGAATGTATTTTCCAAAATTCTTGGGTTAAGACATAACTCCCAAGGTAATGGTATTAAGACATGGGATACATACTTTGGACACTTCGGAGGTGACTGGGCCACTTCGGCTCTGCCCTCATTAACAGGAATAGTGACCTCATAAAAGGGGATGAGGGGCCAGGCGTGATGGCGCACGACTTTAATCCTAGCACTTGGGAGGCAGAGGCAGGCAGATCTTTGTGAGTTCAAGGCCAGCCTGGTCTACAGAGTGAGTTCCAGGACAGCTGGGACTACAGGGAGACCCTGTCTCGAAAAGACCAAAAAAAGAAAAAAGAAAAAAAAAAAAAAAGGGCATGAGGGAATCAGAAAGCATGTTTTGTCCTTCTAGTCCTTCTGCCTGAGAGGATACGGCAGCAAAGTACTATCTTGTGATCAGACTTGACCAGGAGCACATACCAGGACTATTGGCATTTGAGTCTTAAACTTCAGTCTAAGGAACTGTGAGATATGAATTCCATTCTACATAAAATACTATGTCTTTATTATTTTGTTACAGAAGTAGGAGTGGACTGAAACACCAGGTTTATTTTACTACTAGCCTATAGTTGCCATAGCCACGTAGTAGTACAAACTTGATGGTATAAAACCACAGAAAATGTATCTTTTCATAGTCATGGACTAATGTCTTGAAATCAAGGCATTGTCTAGGGCCACTTGCCCTTCAAATGCTCTAAGGGAAAATTCCCTTGCTGCTACTCCTAATTTCAGGTGACTGCAGGGGCTGCATGGCTGGTGGCTGCAGAATTTGAATACCTGCTTTGTCTTCCATCAACTGTGCCAATTCCCTGTTCGTGTCACAGTTCACCTGTTGGGCATTTATACCATTCCAGTTGCTGTTTATGATTAATTCTATAACTGTTTAGCTTCAGATCCTTGGTCCACAAAAATGCCTCAATTCTACAATTGTTTTCTATAAAAAAAAAAAAACTTAAATTTTATCTGTGGTAAGTCTGCTTATCTGTTTCCCAAAAATACTTGAAATCAGTCTTACAATTCAAATAATAGTGTAAACTCTAGGAACTTTAAAATTGTGCTTTATATTTATTTCTACTTTCTACTTAATACATCAGACTAATACATACAGGTAGATACTTATTTCATGTTTATTTATTGGTACATTTATTTTGAAATTAGTATTTGTGAATGGCTTTTGTGGGGATTTTGATAAAGCTATAAAATGCTTTGTAGGAATGAGAACAGCTTTGGTGACGTTGAGTTTTATCTTGGGAATAGAGAACGGACAAGAGTAATCAAGGTTCCAATTTGTTCATATTTCCCCTTGAGTTCTTACTCTGTACTCTTTGGCTTGAGCTACAAACTCTCTTTTAAAAGGTACATGTAGCGGGGTATGGTGGTACGCACCTTAATCCCAGCACTAAAGACGCAGGGGCAGGGGGATGTGTGTAAGTTCAAGGCCAGCCTAGTCTACATAGAATGGCTGAGGCTACAGGGAGACCCTGTCTCGAAAAGAAAATAATGGAAGGACAATTAGAAATTTTTATGGAATCCTTTGAGTGGTTTTTGTCTGAACTGAGGTTGTATAGAAATGCCAGCATCTATGAAACTCAAGGAAGCAGTGTTAATACCTCAGATAGAACCATTTTTGAATGAGAAGGAAGGGATGAAAGAAGAGAAGAAGATAATTTCAACTTGAGTGGTTATTAGGGTCAATAAATAATAATGTTTAGAGTCAGAGAAATTTCAAAACATTTAAGACATCTTAAGAAGTGTGAAAGAAAAGAAACATTAAATGAAAACCTGCAAAATAGCAAAGAAATTTCATACTAGGTTCATGGATGTAGGAAACAGAAGTTCAAATATAATGTCCTGAGATGACTGAAGACAATTAGGGAAGAAAAAAACAATGAAAAGGAAAAATGTGTTTCTGAAGAGGCTGGAGAAATATAGAACTGAGTGATTCCAATATGAATAGTCAGCTGACCCGAGGCTGCTGGAAAGAATCATTAGCTTTGGTTAAATGAATGAGTTTCTGCTGTGAAAATTAAATAAAGTACCTTAGAGGCATCTGAAGCTGGGCTAGGGCTTGCAGCAATCCTCTTGATGTTTCATTAATTAACCATGACCACCTTCTCCTAAGCTTCTTTGAACCTCACTGGGTACCATACATGGATATTTTTCTCTGAGGTGGAAAAAGAAAACCCAGTGTAACCATGACCTTTCGTTCATTTTAAGTGGAGGTCATTTAGATTTCCTTAAACTTAGTGAAAACACTATCCAGACAAAGAATCCACTTCACACTGAAATAACTCTGCTAATCCAAAGCCCTAGATGAGCCTCTAAATGGGTTCCCTTTGAAACAAGGGAAATTGTAAAATGCTGAGCCAGTGGCGAGGGACGCAAGGAAAGGTATGGGTCTATTGTGTGTTTTGCTCCGAGACGTGTGAACTCTACTATCCTTTTTCTGTCTGTCTAGCCAAGGCGTCTCTGAATGCTCAAGGACTGTTTTCAAACCAAATTGATAAGAGACTAAAAAGACCCAGTCTTACATTGCTGTAGTTTTATCTTTTCCCCCTTAAAGTGCCTACCACATTGTAAACGTGAAACAAATCCATAAAAATCCAATAAACAAGGTACAAATAAATACATTTTTTCATAACAAATGAAATTTTCATGTGATTTGTAAAAAGCAGAGATGTGAATATAAAAGGAAAAACTATGGTGGGATTCCTTGGCCAGAGAACAAAGCTCTCTTGTTCTCCCAAGGAGGAACTGCCTAGGAACATGTCCACTAGGTGGCGTTTCATCTCTTAGATTGTCTTGAAACTGCAGAATGCATCAAAAGCAGCATTTTGGTGAGCCTTGAGAAAGGCAAATACACATCATTTGCTTTTAAAAATAGTATTTTATAAGTCACAGTTTTTAATTACAGTGAGAACAATAGAAATCTCTCTTTTCATGTGAAAGTGAATACCATCACTTTGGAAAATTTCATAGTCAAGAATCTGAATGTTCTACAGAGTTGAAATTAAGAACTGAGAGCAATGTTAGCAATCATTTCACTCATCAGCCTTGTGTTCCTGGTGAATACATTGAGCACCAAGGATTTCATATCCCTTGGAACCAGTATGAGCCATCTTGTCACCTCAATCATACTATTTCTGTTAAAAGTTTTAGTCAATGCAATTTAATTATAGGGTTTGCCTAATATTACCCTGGTCTGGGTTCCGTCTTAGCATCACCAAACCAAGGAAACCAAAGAACTAAAACAACAGCAAATGCAACCCAAACTGTAACATGTCCACATAAAGCCCTAGGCACAAAGTTGGTGGCTGAATATGTAGAGCTAGAACCTGTGCACAATCAGTCCTTCTAGTATAGCCAGAGGAGCAAATAAGTGAACAGGTAATAACAAAAAGGAAAACGTATTTAGTAAAGAACCATGATGATGTCTACTTATCACAACTGTGTTGTGAGGCAGCATCAGGGAGAAGTGAGGTGGGGCTGCATAGTCTGGAGAGGAGGTGGGTTTACAAGCTGACCAGGGAATTAAAGATAAAAGCTAAGTAGAAAATCGAAGTGAAGAGTTAAGTTAGGCTGTGCCATAAGCAGACCCATTTCAGGATTCAGATTCACCTTTGAGTCACACACATAAGTTGACAAAGCCAAAGCTCCTGAAGGCAAAGCTGAGGGCCGGGCAATGGGTCTGGGGTCTTAGGGAAATGACCACACAATCCAAAGTATTTCTGCAATGCAAAATTTTACTGCAGCAGGGTGCTTAGTCTTGTTACATCAAGCAGGAAGCAAGCAAGCAAGAATGCCCAGTTGGTTCTACTGGGATTTTAAACTGTACCTCAAAGAGGTACTGTGCCTCTCTCAGTGGTCAGAGCTCTACCTCACATTCTTATGAGATTGGCTAGTTTTAAACAGGTACAACTGCTAGGAAGAATGAAACTGAACATACATTTTGATGTTTTAGGAATATGCTGATTCAGGAGGGAGTTTTTCCAAATGGAGTCTTTACAATTTTCTTTAATGAACTTCCTTTGTCTCATTTAACCTTTGATTTTAAAAAAGAAAGCATATTTTATTTACATTTCCTACAGTAGGGAAGATGGGCAGCAATTGATTAGTTAACCAAGTAAGAATAGGAGAATCTGGTTTATAGTTCAATTTTGTACTGGTCAGGGAACTTCTACTATACTTCGTTCTGGGACAAGAAGTAGTTCCAAGATTTGTGTATATCAGAGTCTATTAATAAGAGAACACAAGTAGTATTTCATTCATTCCTTCACTCATTCAAGAAAAAGCTTGCTTCATTAGTAGGATCGAAAGGTTATTCCTGGACAAACTGTCAGCCCATGAAAGGAAACAGCCAGAATTGACCAGAGTCCAAGATAACATCTCCAGAGAAAGTAGACTGTTTTGCTTCTCATCCACCTGTGCCCCTTTTCTAAGCCTAGGGAACAATCTGCGGAAGAGGGGGCGCTGTAGAATGTAAGGGCTGCAATTGGGGTGAATGGTGAAACTACAGCAATATAGTCTGGACACTCATTTGATCAACTTGATTGAACATGCAAGCCCCCCCGATGGATGGTGGGACCAAGGGGCTTTGTGGGTTTGGGCACAACTGCTTGCAAATTAGTTTTACATGAAGGATGCTTGTACTCATAAATTATCACTTTTTGCTAAAAAATGAAAAAATAAAAACTGAGAGAAAGATGCAGGTCAGTTATGGCAGAATGCATGATCTGGGATGGGGTGGGGTGGGTTGGGGGGAAGGGAAAGGGAAATATGCCTGAATTGGAAAATGATGTATGAAATACACAAAGCATCAATAAAAAATAAATTAAAAAAAGAAAAAGCTAAAGAGAAAGACTAAGTTTATTGAACGGACAGCCAACTGTATCTAGCTATAATGGTATCTTAACTAAAATGTTAACAAAATCAGCATGAAAATTCTTAAAAATTATACATTTCTCACAGTACATTTGGTGGGGAGTGGGTAGTACATGCAGTTCTTTCTGAGATGCAGCTGTCTTATAAGACATTTGTGGGGTGTCTCTAGTCACCTATCACATAGGTGCTTCTAGCAGCAGCTTCCACTTAAAGAAGAAGCAAAATCACAGTGAGAACTGTCTGTGAGGGAAACATGTTCTTTATTTGAGATAGTGAATGGCAGGTCAGGCTAATATTAATCCACCCCTGCACAGATTTTGTCTGTAGACCTTATGACATGTTCCTGTTTTCTCTGACAGGGAACTGGCTTTTCAGAATACAGAGGGAGTGGATCACCCCTCAGATGGATCAGAATGGAGCAGTGTAACATCTTGAAGATGCAAAGCACTAGAGAGTGAAGCTGAGTTTTCTGCTAGAGGTGGATGACATTTGGAATCCCCAGCTCTGTTGCTCAGTGAGATTCACTGACAGCATGCAGCCAGTTTCCAGCCATTGAACAGTAACTTTGAAGAAAACCTTTAATCTACACTTCCACTGACTTTTTAGTGACTTGCAAACATTTCACAAACATTCTTTTGTTTTCTTAGTTTTCTGAGTCCCAGATGAATGTTTAGCACCCATTAACTACATTGTATAAATTAATGATATGGTAATTCCAAAGTTCCATTTGTTTTCATGTTTAAACTCTCTTTTTGACCTCTCATTTCTCAGTTCGAATGCTTCTTCTAGGGATTAGTTTGCACTTGGTATACTTGTGTATGTTTCTCTGCTGTTCATTCCTCTCAAAAAACTTAGCTGATTTTCTAAAAGCATCTGACCTCATGGCACCTGGGGGTTGTGTGTCAGTGATGGGGCACAAGACAGAGGCTCCAGGTTCACATTCATTGGAACAGAGTTACATTTTAATCCTTTCCTGAATGTGCTGCATGTTCAAACTGGTGTTCTTGCCTCTCTGTGTCAGACCGTGCCTATTTATCTCCTCTACACAATAGTAGAAACAATTTATTGGAGGATTACATTGTCAAGTTTAGATACAATCAGAATTTGTGGTCTCTGTTTCAACCTGACCTTGAGTCTTTGGTGTTTGGACTTGTTTTAATCTTGGCAAAACTTTGCTTCCTATTTCAAAGAATAAACTGATGTTAGGCTCAAATCTTCTTGCCCATCTAGTAGTTCTTAGAAAGCAGGCTGAGTAAAGTTAATAGTAAAATCAAAGAAGAAACAAAGAAAATTTACTTTATGAAAGCATTTGTACTTAAGAGAAGTCTAAAACATTAAAATAGATTATAACATTATACATTTAAAACAAGAGAAGGCAAAGCTTATCTCCTTGTAGTCCCAGCTGTCCTGGAGTTCACTCTGTAGACCAGGCTGGCCTTGAACTCACAAAGATCCGCTTGCCTTTGCTAGGGTTAAAGGCGTGCACCACCATGCCTGGCTAAAACTGATCTTTAATGTGTAATCATGATAAAATTTCTATGAAACTACTTTTGTATAACTTTCAAAACCCTCAGGCTGAAAATTAGGATACATAGAACTAATTTTCCTCTGCTGATAATTGATTTAACATTTATTCATGGGTAAGTTAGTACCTTATATTTTTTAGTAGAAAATTATTTTATTGCATAGGAAAGTTCAGATTAGGCAAAAGATAGAGGTGGATGCTTTGCTGAAGCCAAGAGCACATGAGGGTGACACAGATGAGTGCACACTGCATTATTCATGGATGGAGGCTGTTGGCTGCGGGGCAACCAGGATGCAGCTTCATTAGTTTGTACTCATCTCCCAGGTATGCCTGGCACAGATATACACTCCGATACCAGATTAAGTTGCTTCTATCAGACTAATTAACTACATGATTATTCCATTTCACATTGTATTTTACCTGCTTATTTAGGAAATGCACCTCAAGGAAGCAAGAAAATAGGGAAGTCATTCTTACCAGTGACTAGTTTTTATAGCTCTGGCAATAATACTGCTTGTGCATTTTTTGGCAGTTATTCATTCTTGGTTGCAGTCAGCCTGCTTTTCTATCAACAAAATATACTTTCTTGGTATCCCATGGGTACCATGGTCAGGTTTAGGGTTCTGTAATCCTTGTGGTAGTTCTGTGGTACTTGCAAGGAAGTCACCATGGCAGGTAACAGGGAAGAGTTGGCTATAGCAATGGATTGGGAAATGGGGTCTTCAGGGAATTTGAGCACAGAATGTGGTGAAGTGAGTATGTCACCAAATGCAATGGGTTCATTTCTTCCTTTTCTTCATAAATGCAAAGCTTAGAAGCACAACCAAATGAAAAAGACCAGAGAAGGTTTTACAACTGGTAGCAGGTAAGGAAAGCATTGAAATTATTCCAAAAGCAGTCCTTTCCTCAAAGGAAATGTGGGGATGTTATTCAAGGATCCTATATGTATGTATATAGGACAGCACTTTGGGGGAGGATCCATTCCAGAGCATAGTCAGATTAAGATGTTTATTACTGAGCATGCTCAGTTTAAGGCCATAGTTCAAGAAAGAAAGGTGGCTTATACATTCCTGGGGATGCTTAAGTCTATGGAACACTGGTCTGACAGGTAAAATCGCATAGGAGCACTTCTGGGCATGCTCAGCTTGCACAATAAAGATGGGAGAAAGGAATTAGGCATACTTGTTTTGTTTTTGTTTTTGTTTTCTTCCCCAAAGAAAGATTTAGCTGAAACTAAAGGAAAGACCACTTTGATAGTATGTTAATATAGGAGTTTACCTTAAAGGTTCCCACCTCATCTTGCTACTGACAGGTGTATGGCTCAAAGGAGGTGATGAATAGCAAGCTGTAGCTTCCATTAAAGCCCTATTGAAGAATGAAATAATATCATTCTCTGTATTATGTATCTTCTCATTAAATAACATGCCACTGCTTTGGACTTAATTGTAAGAAATAGAATTTTGCTTCTTGTTATGATGACTAATAAGGACCAAGTAAACTTTTTCATCTTAAACAATTAGAAAATATGGAAAAAGCACATGTAATGGAAAAAAACAACAACAAGGTAAATTATTGAGTAAAGGTGCTTGCTACCAAGCCTGACAATCTAAGCCCCAAGACACACATGGTAGTAGCAGAGAACTAACTCCTGTAAGATGTCTTCTAGTACTATCAAGGCTCACCAGCAGAGATGTTCAGAGAGTTCTCGCATGATGAAACACAAATAGTTGAGAAATACTTTAAAATGTTCACCATCTTTAACTAACAAAGCAAATTCAAACTACTTTAAGACTTTATCTTACCCCAATCAGAATGGCTAAGATCCAAAAAACAAATTATGACAAATGCTGACAAGGATTTGGGGAAAAGGGAACACTTATTCACCCCTGGTAAGAATGCTGACTGGTGCAGCCATTATGAAAATCATTGTGAATGTTCCTCCAGAAGCTAAAAATAGACCTCTGACATGATCCCGCCATATCATTCTTGGCCATGTACCCAAAGGCCTCTGTATCCTACTACAGAGATACCTGTTCATCTGTGTTCATTGCTGCCCTATTCACAATAGCCAGGAAATGGAAACAACCTAGATTTCCAACAGATGGATAGTGAAAGTGTGATACAGTTACACAATGGCATATTATGCAACTGTTCAAAAAGAGAAATTAAGAAATTTGCAAGTGAATAGATGGAACTGAAAGCAATCACCCTGAGTGAAGTAACCCAGACCCAGAAAGGCAAATGTTTCATCTTCTCTCTCTTAAGTGGATTCTAGCTTTTGATCTTTAGATAGGTTTGATTCAATTGGAAAATAATTAGAGATTAAGAAACAAATAGGGTTCCATGGGGTGCTTCATATAAGGGGAGATAGAATACAGTGATATGAATGGGAAATGGGAAAAATGGATAGAATAGGCTTTAATGGGGGTGGGGAATGGGTGGGTAGGACAGAAGAGGGATTAAGAGGAGGAATAACTAACACTAAAGGCCTTTTGAAAGTCATGTGGAATCTTACTACAGAAGCTTCTCTCTCTCTCTCTCTCTCTCTCTCTCTCTCTCTCTCTCTCTCTCTTTCTCTCTACAGGGGTTCAATGGCCCTAATAGATACCATAGGCCAGTAAATGCAAAGCCCAGTGCCAGGAATGGATCTCCTCTTTTGGAGCTGAAGCTGGTAAATAGACAGGTCCAAAGAACCTGAAGCAATATTGGCTTTTCCCCACCAGAGTATGATGGTAAGCTACTATTGCTAAAGATACTACATGTCTGAATGATAGAACAAACCAATGAAAATAAGCTGGTGCTGACCTTGAAGTTACATCTACAGTGGTTAATCACTTTTTAAGTTTTAGTTCATTTAGTTTCATTTGTACCTGTAATACCCTGATCAGTTTTAAATAACAAAGTGGTATAATTTACTGGGTTTGCTTTCATTGCCCAAAAGGAGTGATAAAACTTGTGTCATATAAAATTGTCAGTAGAAGTACCAGCAAAGTTTGAGTTTTAAAAGATAATACACCAAATAGGTCTTTTAGATATTTTATTACCTTTTACAAAATTTAAAATACTTATTTATTGTTCAAACTCAAATTATATACAAATTGCAGAAATCTCAAATACATAAATTTGGAATTTTTCTTAGTCATTTTCTATAGGCGTATAACTTGTAAAAGTTTGCTGTGTTATTACTCAAAATAGCAAATGGAGTTTGTAAATTCAAATATAATCTGATTCACCAAGACTCTTTTTTTAAACACTATTCTATATGTGGCTTGAGATGAATTATTCATTTCAGCACACGGGATAAAAAGTGTCTCCAAATAAAATCAATGGCCTGCAAATTTTAAAACAGCAACAGTGGCATTTTTTTCCTCTCTTCTCAGAAAGTCTTGACCCCATTGTAGTCTTAGATGACAAAATTTCATTATAGCCAAACAACTTTAGATACAATTTGAGTGAAGATCTGCACAGATCAAAGAAATACAGATTTGTTGAAAGAAGATTGTAATCAGGTTAAGTCATGTACTTGATGGCTGCTGTGTTGAGAAAATCTATAGATGTTAATTCCATCAGGCTGTGTGGATAATGTAGAGATGGTCCTGGCTGACATTGAGACAGCAGAGTCATGATTTACCTAAAAATATATGGGCATAGCAATATCACCCTTCCTACTATTGTTAATACTTTAAAAATTGAGCTTATAAACTAATTTAATAACCACTTCATAAAAGTGAGTCTTTCTCCTTTAAGGATTCAAATGAGTAATATGTTTAGCACATGTAAAGAAATCTTTCTCCAAAACCTCATGGTTAAAAAGAGAAAGCTTTTATTTGTGTCATAGTATACTCTAATAAATATTTTAAGTGTGATAACCCTAAAGTTCTAAAGGCAAATTGTTATCCTTGTGGCAGAAGTTTAGCAGTAATAGTCTTAATTTATGTGTGTTACATTGTTTATTATATTATAAAGCAAGTCCTTAGAAATTATGTTATAGCTATTATCCATAAAATTATTATTTCTTTTATTATTAATAAAAACAATTGGTAATTACTCAGCAAATATTTGTAAAGCACCTACTGTGCATTAGGTGCTATCCTAGATGCTGTGGCTACTACAATAAAAACAGTGAGCAAAAATACAGTGCTTACTTTCACAGTGCTTACTTTCACAGTGCTTGCACATTACTGGGGAAGATCAATACTATTCCACTAATCAGAACACTTACAAATGGAGATAGGTGTTCTACATATAAAGACTGAGTTTTACACATGCAGGTGACAGAACGATTCAACATAGACAGAAATGATCAAGAATCCCTGAATCGGTGTGCTGAAAGATGAGTGTGTTAGCTGAGTGTGTGGAAGAGTTTGATCAAAGAGAACAGCACCCACAAAGGCAGACTGGGTCAAGAGCTTCTTTAGGAACATAAAAGGTTAGTTCAGCCTGAGGGTATACTTTCTCCAGCTATGAGCTGGAGATGCAGTAGAGAGTCACACAGGGTCTAACTGCATGGAGCACTTACCTCTGCTTGTGGGATTTTACATATTTTTTTGTGATTATTAGAATAATATTCTTCCTGAGCAAAGTGCAAGTACTACAAAGGCAGGAATCGTGTTTTATTTTGCTCACTTTTCTGTCCCAGCACTTTAAATATCATTTGAAGAGCAATTTGAATTAATAAGAATTTGGGAAAGGTGAAAGTAAGGTAGCTAGAAAGTGACCTTGTTAAAATAACATTTTGAAAAATCATCATTTTTGTAATGTGGAGAAAAGTCAGATGTAGGATGAGCAGTTAGCAGACCATGCTAAATAGACTTAGTGGGAATAATGTTCTTTTGTAGAAAAATGCTTTCACTGAAGAACAAGAGATGAACTATCATATGAAAGAGGGTACAACTGGGAACATTGGTTGTATATTTAATTGAGGGGTCAATGAAAAATAAAACATTAAGCAGTGCCTTTTTTTTTTTTTTTGGTTTTATGGAGATAGGGTCTCCCTTTAGTCCCAGCTAGCCTGGAGCTCACTATGTAGATCAGGATGAGCTTGAACTCCCTGAGATCCACCTGCCTCTGCCTCTGGAGTGCTGGGATTAAAGACGTGTGCTACCACACCTGGATTAAGCATTGCTTTTAGTATTCTAGCTTGCATGCTAGATTAGAGGGTGCTGCTGTGGCATAAGATGGGAAACACTATAAAAGGAAGAGTTACTGGTGGAAGATGGATTCAAACAGGATTTTGAGTATGAAGTAGCTTCTCAGATCTAAGAGCAAGTGTTGAATAAGCAACTGGAGTTCTAAGTCTAGAATTTAGAAGAAATATTTAGACTACAGAAAGATAAGTATGTTGTACATCAAAAGTACAGAAAGAGAAGAGGTTAGATGCAAACATAGAAGAATAAATAAATATAAGTGGCTGGGTGTGGTAGTGCACACTTTTAATCCCAGCACTCCAGAGGCAGAGGTAGGTGGATCTCTGTGAGTTCAAGGCCAGCCTGGTCTATAGAGTGAGCTCCAGGCTAGCTAGAACTAAAGAGAGACCCTGTCTCAAAAATAAATAAATAAATAAATAAATAAATAAATAAATAAATAGTAAAAACCTATATTCATATAGATTAGTTAAAAATGTGATATGTCTCCTTCTTACAGTGCTCTGAGAAAAACACACCATCTCTTCTGCACTACCTCCCCAAAGAACAATTTGATTCTAGTCATAAAGAAACAATGGATGTCAAAAATGGGGTTACAAATAATAGATCTGTACTTCTCAGAGTTAAGTCAAGAAAATGAAAGACCAAAGAACTATCCTAAACAAAGTCTAAAGAGATACAACAGATTAAACACAATGAAGATGAAGAGCTGGATCCTGAATAGTAGAAAGAGGGAAATTGGTAGACAGTAAAGCCTTGTGGAATAAATAGCCAACCACTAATCAGTACATTATAAATTACAAACATACAGGAATCCTATCACTCACATTCACTACTGTATGCATAGTTCTGGACATCTAAGATACTTAACATATATAGACACTGAAGAAATACTGTTTAAGGGGCTGGACAGATGGCTCAGTAGTTAAGACCACTGGCTGCTGTTGCAGAGGATCTGGGTTCGATTACCAGCACCGACATGGTATCTAACAACCAGTTGTAACTCTAGTTCCAGGGGATCCGATGCCCTCTTCTGACCTCTGCAGGCATTGCACAACATGGGTGTATACTTATTCACATAAATACACTCATTCATATAAAATAAAAAATAATAAAAATAAAAAATACTGTCTAAAATGATAAGTGTATGAATGAGCAGGGTGCTCTTGATAACAGCTGTCTCATCCTCCAGTGAGTGAACTCTCGGCTTGTCATTTCTGTCTCAGGAACTGGTTGGTCTTTGGTTTGATTGTCAGTCTCATTTCCTGAACTGCTTGGTTCCTGCTAAATTAATTAGAAACTGGGCAACCATGTATTTGATTCTTACTAACCTTCCAGTCTTTCTGCTTCCTTCCTCTCGGTGACTAAGCCACTGATTTTCAAGCCTATGTCACCTAATGGTTATGCCCATAAGATTCAGAACCCAGAATATCTCTTTATCAAGAGGTTTCATTATCTTAAAATCTCTGTTTGATGTGCGTGTGTGTGTGTGTGTGTGTGTGTGTGTGTTTGCGTGCTTGTTTCTATTGAACCACTATAGTGACTTTTCCTCTGAATTCCAGTGCCTGGATCTTCTGCAATCTTAGTCTGCATAATAATTTTTAAAAAACAGATGTGCTTGTTGGTATCTGACGGAAGCTAGTATGGCCATTTTGATTGATCATAATATCCCTTATCAGCAACATAGTGTTTGATATATAATTTTGATTGTGTTTGTGTGTGTGTGTGTGTGTGTGTGTGTGTGCTTATGAGAGAGTAAGACAGGAACAGAGAGGTTATATTAAATTCACTGGTTTCTCCATTTCACCACTTTGCAATATAGACATTAATTTAACTCATAGGTTTCCTGTCTGCAAAACAGAAGGTAGCTGGGACTGATGAATAGAAGCCTCTGCTGTGCTTACTTAATTGTGCTATACTAGCGGGATCTGCATCTCCAGCTGAACAGGCAATGCACACTTCATTAGGTTTCCCCTCATTTTTGCACTTCAGGTACTTAGATTAGATAGCAGCTCTGTGTTGAATGGCTTATTCAAGCATGACAAGATGCCAGTGAATATGTGGAAAAGCAGTAGAATTAGAAGTGCCCTTTGCATCTGGAAGACACTGCCTCTCACTTCTTATAATGCTGGCTTGAACTCTGTGGCTCATAAATATTCATAAGTCTAAGAAAATGTCTTAGATAAATGAATAACCATCACAGAATTCCTTGCTGGGAAGCTCAACTAACGCTTCAGAATTAGAAATGTGTTCTTTATAGAAGTGAAATATTTGCTTCCCTTGGCACCTTCACTAGATGTAGTTTATCAATTTATTTAAAATTATAGACTGTATATAATATTGACCTTTTCTCGGTGATTAAGCAATATATAACTTTGCAAGATATAAAGCTTGAAGATTTTTTTCTGAAAATGAATGCATGGGGTAATAGCTTTGCTAACTTCACAGACGAGGAGATAGTCTAGCATTTCATTGATGAAAGACTGACACTATTTAATTTGCTTCTCTTTGAAAATAATTATATACTAAACTATTAGTGGCTCTTAAGGAATGTATAATCATGAGGCAATGAAGTCATTAAATATTCTTCTAATTCCTATCTCAATAGATATAATTGATAATGAAAACACATGCTTCCTTGTTGATTATGTATATTCCTTTTCTGTAAAGAGTCCTCCTTTTTCTATGGTTTCTTCATCACATTGTGCATTGTTTGATCAGATGTGTTCCTCTATTTTCTAACCAGAGGCCTTGAAATTGACTTAGTAATCATGATCAATCTTTATATTTTCTTTCCAACATGAAAATCAAATTTTCCAATCTTTCCTTTTCAAAACCAGCTCTTTGTTTAGTTGATTCTTTTTTTTTAATGACAAAATTTCATTTTTATTGGCCTTTCTAAAGTCTCGGCTTTCTTTTTTATTTATTTATTTATTTATTTATTTTAAGGGATTCTACAATACAATGACACAGTTGTTTGCAGATAGCGTTGACGTCACTCATTATGTCATACAATCAGGTAATTGGTGCATTTTGCAAGTATCTATGTCCAAATTTTGAACAACCCAAGGTTCCCATAGTCCAGTTAGAGAAGCTTGTATGCACTGGCATGTTGATCAATCAGGAGTCCAGACTAAATTCCCGTAGTCTCATGATTCACCCCTATCTCTCCACAACCCTTACAATCTACCACGCCTCCTCTTCCGCAGTTTGTTCCCTGGGCTTTGGGAAAGGGGCACAAGTGGGTGAGAAGAAAACAGTCTAATTTCTTTGGAGTCTATTCAGGTTGTTTCCTTCCATGGATTGACAGCTTTTCCACTGATACCCTTTTTAGTCATTTTAACAAAGCACAAGTAAAATGACAAAATTTCATTTTTATTGGCCTTTCTAAAGTCTCAGCTTTCTTTTTTTTATTTTTAACATTTTTTTAACATTTTTTTTATTGATGCTTTGTGCATTTCATACATCATTTTCCAATTCAGTTCAGGCATATTTCCCTTTCCCTTTCCCCCCACCCCCACCCCAACCGAGATCATGCATTCTGCCATNGACCATTGGTTGGCTTTTTTCCCCTTGGCAGCTTATATAGCAACTTCAGCACTATCAAGCTACAACAAAAGCCACAGGCTCTATTCTAATACACTTTGCATATTGAATAGCACTCCGAGATGTTTACTCATGTCAATCCTATAAAATCATAACATATTCACTAATCTCAATGACGCAAATAGTCTCTGACAGTGGAGTTAGCAGTTAGAGCACAAGGGAAAAAAAAGATGATTAAGTCCTAGGAAATAGGAGATACAGTGAACAATGAAATTAACCTTGACAACAAGAAGTCTAGGAGCGAGTGGGAAGAGAAATGTCTCAAGTATAAGAAAATGGATGCTTTTCCATAGTGTACCCAGATTCTGTTCCCCAGCACCCACATAGTGGCTAACAAGCCATCTGTAACTCTAGTTACAAAGGATCCAACACCCCTCTCTTGTGGCCTCCATGGGATTGCACATAAGTTATACACTTGCATACATGCAGGACAAATTGATACACATGAGCGAAAGAAAGAAAGAAAAGAAGAAAGAAAGAAAGAAAGAAGAAAGAAGAAAGAAAGAACATAAAGAAGAAAGAAAGAAAAAAAAAAAAAAAAAAAAAAAAAAAAAAAAAAAAAAAAAAAAAAAAAAAAAAAAAAAAAAAAAAAAACGAAAGAAAGAAAAAAGAAAGACAAGAAAGAAAGAACAGAAGCAAGAAGATAAGGAAAGAAGAAGATAAGAAAGATAGAAGAAAGAAAGAAGGACATAAAGAGCAAAAAGAAAGCCGGGCATAAGGTGAAATCAAGCACTCAATCAATCCTAGGAGGGAACTTGGTGTTGAAGAAGATAAAAGTTGAGGGCCTACATAGCAGTGAGGATGTGTCTCCCTATCAATTTAGGCTAGAACAAGAAAACTCAACTAACACTCTGCTTAGACATGGTACAAATCAGTCATCAGCTACTTATCCAATGAGTTAGGGATGAGTAAACTTTTCACATATACACTAATATTTATGCAGCGCCTTCAGTGTCAATGATTTAACTTTCTCAGGTATGGAGTGATATACCCTTGTCATCATCATATCTAGTGGTAAAAAATGATTTCAAGGAACAGAAATAATCAAACAACATCAAAGCGAAACTTCCTTCGACCGTTAAATTGAACACAGTTATCTGAGAAAATAAAAAAAAAATTGACCCCCATATTGAGCAGCTCTTAGACCCAGAGCAGATTGGCAAACCCCAAGTAATAACGTTATCAGAACACATAAACAGGAGACAAAGAATGAAAGATGAAAAAAAAAAAGTCGGCCATTTACCTAGTCATTCACCCTTTTTCAAAATAATCACCCAGCTTTACTTAGTTAATGCCCCTTAGAACCCAATCAGTAAAATTGACAATGGTTTTCTTAACAGCCATTAGCCTCACTAGTAGATAACGCTCCTTATTTTACTTTGGTTTGTTTTGTTTTGGTTTGGTTAAGTTTGGTTTGGTCTGTTAATTCCAGTAGAAGGATTCAATCCAAATCCATGGTTTCCACAATTTTATTTAGCATTTGTGTCCAATGCCATACAACTTAGAAATGTTAGAGCCAGAATCTGAACCCACAAAGTGTTGTGTTCAGACCCATGCTCTTCAGTATTACTTTAAAATAAATTCCTTCCAGGTTTCCTTGAAGAAGGTGCTAGTGGGGTTTGATAGTGTATGTCTATATAAAATTATCAGTGCCACTGACTACCTTAAAATCAAGAATTTAGTGTCATATGCTGCTTGTTTAGAAGAGGTTGAGAAGCTTTTCTGTTTCTTGATTTTCTTATATTTTTAATTGGGACAGTATGCTTTAAGATGTTAAATATTTTGGGGCTGGAGCGATGAATCCTCGCGGTTAGGAGTGCCGAAGCTCTCGCAGAGGACCCGGGTCGATCCCAGCACCACCACTGGACGGCCGAGAGCTGTCTGAAAACTCCAATTCCAGGAGAACTCTAGTTCCAGAGTGGAATCCGACCCCCTCCTTCTGACCTCCGCCGGCATTGCCCACAACACGGGTGCACAACTTGCATGCAGACGTACACATTCATACACATACGAAATAAATAAATCACATTTAAAAGGATTAGAATCTTCATGCGGCATTTGGTACTGACAGATAAAGCTGAATATCATATACTACCCCTCCAAAAATTTCATATTGATTGGATAGATGAAAGTACTCCAAATACTTCAAATTCCATGTCTCCCTAGAAAGGTACATTTCCATATCATAATGAAGCTGTTTTGTATCCTTCAATATTTTTATTGACTGTGGCAAGTGTTACTATATGCAATATCTTTTGATATATATGGATTGTAAAGTGTAAGTTAATTATGGAAGTTCTTCTAGCATTACCACAACCTGTCATGGAACAGATTGAGTGATTTAGGATGATATAGTAAATTTATTGATAGTGAGGTAGATAGATAGGCTCATCAAATTGATCTGTCATTAATATAGCAAGTAAAATGTGTATTACTAATTTTAAGATTGCCAATAAAACATTTTTGCAGGAAAGTATTGAAAGTAAAATGCTTTCACTACTAACTATATCCATTTCTCGTTTGCCTTTTAGAACTTACAAACCACTCCTTCAATGGAAACAAATCGGCGAAAATCTACATGAAGGCCGTGAGGTGGTTCCAGGGGTTAAGAGCACTTACTAGTGTTCCAGAGGACCCAGGTTAATTCCAGCATCCAAATTGATAGCTCTGTTCACTCTCTTTCTGGCTCAAGGTTACCCCACACATCATCAGTAAAGATCCAGGCAATCAAAACATTGTACAAATAAAACTAACCTAAACATGCTTTCCAGTCTATTTCTGTTTTATATTTTCTCCATGAGAATTCTATGAAAAATTTCCTGAGCAAACAAGACTTGTCATACCAAGAATGCCACTTACAGCAGGTGTAGCACCAATTCTGAATGGCTGGCTTTTGAAGAAACGAACAGATCCCAGTGCAGACTGTGATTCTGTCTCTTTCTACAGAAAGATCCAGGTGGTCAGTGTGCAAGCTGCCATTAACAAAGCACAGAAATATACTTTAATTAAACATAAAGATCAGAAAGGAATTCCTTGGTTAACTGAACCCTTGAGAATGTCAGGAATATTTTGTTGCCAAAATGTTTTGCACACATCCCAGGTGATTCTGAAAGCCAATCTGTTTTGTAAACTACCACCAATATACAATAAATACTTAAAGTTTGAAGGATTAAAATGGACTGAATATATCACTAAAACTACACTAGATGACAGTTCATTTTGGTTTGATGATTTGTAAGATAAAACAAAAATCTCGCTTCACTTCATGTAGTAGGTTTATCATTCTTCTTTTACAAAAATATTTTATCCTTTTGTTTTCTGTGTATGGGTATATTTTCTGCATGCATGCAAATTCACCTGTGCCGTGTTTGTTGATGCACAGAGGTCAGAAGAGCACTGGTTACCCCAGAACTCGAGTACCAGCTGGTTGTTAACTGCCATGAGGGAGTGCCTGGAAGCTGAAACCACGATTCCTTCTGACAAGAGCAGTATGTTGATCTTAACACTGAACATCTCTGCTGCCCGGGTTTCTCAACCTTTTTACCAAGTTTTTTGATATATGAAGGTATCGGAATAGCGAATGAATTCCCAATACTAATATCAGAAACACTCTACATACTTCCTTGCTTATAACTACTGGCAATGTTTATCCAGTATCTAGATGGACATTTTGGACTGGATATCCACTACTTTCACTTATGTCAAATTATTCTTCTAAAACTTTCTGCTACTACTATGTTCTTTCTTTGAATAAATGGAAGATAATCTAACTGGATCATAGATGACAAATGAAAAGGATGCAGTAATGATTTATGAGCGTACATGAAGAACCAACAGAATAGCAGCCCCTCTTTGAGGTTCCATAGAGGTGGAGGGCAAGAGAGGCTAGACATATTCTTTTACAAAGAAGTACCATATAAAATCTGTACTCAGAAATGCAGCATTCAATCAATTAGAAATATCACAGTTGGGAGGAGAAAGTACTGAAATAATAAAAAAATAACGACTTAACCAAATAAATAAATAAAATATAAGATTAAATAAGAGTTCCTAATGGCAAAGAGACATAGAGAAGAGCTGAGAAAAAGAAATGGAAGGCTAGCACAGCCTGCGCGATATAATTCGCTAAGAGAAGGGTTAAAGAGTTTTCGTTCCTCAGCCATGCAGTATACACCTTTAATCACAGCACTCGGAGGCCAGAAGAAGCAGGGAGATCCCTGCTGAGTTCAGGTCAGCCTCGTTTAAATAGTGCAGTTCCAGGCCGCCTGAGACTACAGGAGACCCTGTCTAAAAAGACAAAAAAAATTGTCTCCAAAATGGTCCAATCTGAAGACCACTGCAGCATCCCCAAGAACAGAATTATAACTTCCCAAAGTCTTCCTCTTACTCATTGGCAGGTACCCAGTGATTCACAGGTTAATGTTGAACAAATGGTCCCTCCTCCCCGCCCAAAACCCTAATTGGTTTTAAGTGCTAATTTCACAGTGTCAGTGTTTTCGATATGTCTGATTTCAGGTTGCTACTATCAAATCACAGAATTCAGTGCTGGGAAATTACGCAACTGAGATGATCAGTTTTTGCAAGAGGGCCATGAGTTAGCTCTCACTCAATACTGGTACTCATTAAATATTGAATTCACAGAGCAACCTTAAATATGGAGTTAAATGACAGGCAAGAGGAATATTTTTTCTTCTAATCAACAAATATTCCTGTGTTAGACTAATCATGTATGTTAAAAACAGATCCTGAATTTGGATACAGTTCATGATAACTGAACTCAGAAAGAATAAATATCAGTGCTGCTTCCTCCCTTTCTCACATTTTGCCTCCTCAAATAGAGAAGGCAAGACTCTATGAACAGCAGTTCTTTGTGTGTAGGTATTATCCTTAACTTTTATTTTCAAACACAAAAAACCCTGATCTCGAAATGTAATCCAGCCTGAATTTTCTCATATTTTGATGGTTGTTTTATTACATGTTGCAACTACTTGTAAGGACAAATTTTAGTTCAGGCCAGTTGAGACCTCAGACCAAATCCAAAGCCAGCAGCACAAGCCCAGGAAGGAGAATGGGCATGGAGCCAGTGCAGACCATCAGGCAGGAGCTGGAAACCCTAGCTGTTAGAGGCATAAAGCCAGGCACACAGCCTATATATCAAAAGACAAAATAATATCCAGTAAACGAATGAAGCCAGAGAAGAATCCAAAGGCCTTATTGGTAGAAGCCCTTTGTGTATTTTGAGTTTAAGGTAGGACTGTTATGGCAGAGTAGGCCCTGCTACTAGTCAAAAGATGAGGTCACTACAAGGAGTCAGAGATCAATGAAACACCCATAGAGTGACGAGAGATGCTTAGACACCTGCTTCCAACGACTGCAGTGAGATGTCAGCTGAGCTGGTAAACATGCTCCTTTGACTCTTCATACTCCACTCACTCCTTCTTGGCTAGTCTCACTAAGTTATGCCAAAATTTTAGCTCTAAGAAACACTGTTAGGATAAGTAAAAGCAAGCTATGAACTGGGAGAAAATATTTTTAAATCTCGTACCTAAAAAAGTTAACCACTGTTGAAATAGAAATCCTTGAGCTTTTAACACAAGTGTCATCAATGGTGACATGTTGTATGACTACAATAAAATCAAAGCCCAGGGGGTGGAGATAAAACCTAGCAGTTAAGAGCACTGACCTGCTCTTGCAGAGGATCTAGGTTTGGTTCCCAGCACGCTTGTGGAGTTACCTTCTGTAACTCCAGTTCCAGGGAATCCGAGACCCTTTCTTGACCACCGCGGCCATTGCATGACACGGGGTTAGCAGACTTGTCATGCAGACAGTACACTCATTACATCATACAAAAGATAATAAATTTCAAAAAATCAATAAACCAGCGAGGCTGACATTGGTACAATAATCTTAACTAGAGTGCAAACCCAAATGAGTACAGAAAAGACAAAATTCAATGAGAAAACTGAAAACATCAACTAGAAATTCAGCAAGAGACATGAAAAATATATCATAGAAAGAGAGAAGCATAGGATGGCAACTAATCATGTGAACGGACATTCAACACCATAGTCCCATGAATGAAGGAACACAGAGGAAACTGTGATGCCCAGTGGCCCCAGACAAATGCACATATATACACACACAAAAAAAAAAAAAGAACAATCCATTGCTGATGTCAGACCGCTCCTGTTTAATATATTTTGCCTGAGTGCATAGCCTAGGACTTTAGTATTATATTTGTTTCTGAACAGAGAGTAATCCCCTTCCACAGTTCCCATGTCTAGTAGTCAATTAAAAGCAATAGCAGTATTTACCGGTTTTATAAGCGAGATCACCTCTACACTAGTTGTCTCCAATTTACAGTTGGGGATCGACCTCATCATCGTCATTTCTTCCTTTGTTCTATGGGTGGGAAGGCTAGGAAGTCTCTCATATCAGACCTTTGGGCACCTAGAAGGTAAGTTCATTAGGAATCATTTATAATTAGTTGTTACATGTAGGATCCACAGAGGGGTTCGATGTTTATGAGCGGGGGGCGGGGGGCCCATCTGTGGCTTTTCTTCCTTTGAATGTTCGGACGGGTCAGCCCTTTCAGTTGCCACTTTTTTGGTACATCCTATCAATGCCACAACCTGTATCCTTTCTTTCTCAGCCGTTAAGTTGCTGACGTTTTGTCCTGTTGGATCAAACAAATCTTTCCCATAGTTAGTTTAAGCTTTGGATTGCAGTGGGTTTTTTATGAAAAGGTTTCATGTCTTTCTGTATCCCCCCCCCCTGTTTTTTAGCGTATGAGTCTCCAAAAGATAGTTGTATTACAGTGACTATCGGGATGTGGAGTCAAGGCATCGATTTCATCAAATTCACCCATGTTGTTTTGGGTGGCTATGTATGATTAACTTGGAAAGCAAACTTAATTTTTACGCTAAATCATCATAAAGAGAATGCTAATGTGATAATGTACAACAGAAGAATTATAGATAACATTTGTATGTGTCAATCCCAAAGTTCTTAGCTCTACTGATTGTATGTAAAAGCAATGGATTTGTTTCTACCAGGTCCGGATGTCGGCCAGGGGACTCCAAGGCCCAACCAAAAGGTAAGGGCTCTCCTTGCCTCTAAGTTGTTGGGATACCTAAAGGAGGAGAGGCAATAAGACACTGCTGCCAAAGAACCTGACGTTAACTTGTGAAAGATGTATTGAGACCAACACATGCAAGTGTACAGATGTCCTCTGCAATGGCCCAGAGATTTTTACCAAAGGCCACTAAACCAATAAAGCAAATATGGGTCTCCCTGACTCAAGCAAGACTCATCAGTCATGCACCAGCTACACCTTACCTGCTGGAAATACTGTGCAGCAGAGGCAGCCATTGGCCTGTATATCCCAAATCAATGGGCTATTGGCTCTCCCTTGGAGAAATAACCCATAACTGATGCCACAATCTTACCTCCCTCTACGGTTAGATGTTATAAGCAACAGTAAGACCTTGTCATTTTAACAGGCGGGAAAATTGTAATTCATGGATTAACATTATCATCCAAACATATGTGTTTATGCTAAAGTAAACCTCCAATAACCTATTAGTGCTGCTTAAATACCTAATATCTAAATGCTTGTCCTTCATTAGTAGGATCGAAAGTTCATTCCTGGACAAACTTGTCAGCCCATGAAGGAACACAGCCAGAATTGACCCAGAGTCCAAGACAAAACACGCATCCATGAGGAGGTGAGAAGTTTTACCTCTCATCCACCTGTGCCCCTTTCTAAGCCTTGGGAACAACCCGCGGCAGAGGGGCGTGGTTTTGGTGGTAGAATGTAAAGGGCTGCGATTGGGGTTTGAAAGGTGATTGAAATACAGCAATGTAGTCTGGAACTCATTTGATCAACAAGATTGAACATACAAATCCGTCCCCCCCACTAGTGCTGGTGGGCGCGTAGGTGTTTGGGACAAACAGCCTGCCAGATAGGTTTTGCCTATGACGGATGCTTGTACTCATCGGATATCACTCATAGCTAAAATGAAAAAAAAACTGAGAGAAAGATGCAGTACAGTATATGGCAGAATGCATGCTCTGGGAGGGGTGGTGGTGGGGTGAGGGAAAGGGAAATAAGCCTGAACTGATTGGAAAAATAGTTATGAATTGCCCAAAGCATCAATAAAAAATTATTAAAAAAAAATAGAATAGGCTAAAATAAAATAGTGAAATGCCAAATGAAATAGCAGATTTGATAGACTGATCACTCCTCCAATCCTATGAGCTCCCTAAATGCCGTACACACTATAGAGATTTTGGACAATTTATTTTTAACAACTGGCACCAACATAAGCCAGAGACATGAGAATTAGTACATGAATATTTATATCATCGTTATTCTTAGTCATTGAGATCTAAAAACAACCAAATGGTCACTGGCACAATCCCTGCATAATGAAATAATAGCAAAGGACTGAAATATTGTTTTGATATACTGTAATTCTTAATTTGACCTTTACATGATAAGTGTATTGCCTGCATGTTTAGTATGTGCACCTGTGTCACGTGATGCCAGAGGAAGTCAGAAGATGCCATCAGATATCCTCTGGCAGACTGGCGTTATGGAAGGTTTTTAGCTACCATGAGTGGATACACTTGAGAGAACCTGGGTCCTTGAAGGACATAGCAAGTGTTTGTAAACCACTGAGTTCATCTCTCCCCGCACCAAAAGCAATGAAATCTGCTATCTCGCATCAACTTGAATGGATTTATTTCTAGCCCCTATTTCTGAATAAGGAGAAAGCGAATTGAAAAGATACTTCTATGACTGTTATTGTTTAATATCTTATAAATGATAAAATCATAATGAAAGAGAACACATTACTTGTTTCCAGGTGATAGAGTGGGAACTGTGAGTATAAAGGTGTGGAACACACAAATGCCTTTCTGGTGATCAAATCACTCTGCCATCTGTTTATGATTATTTTAGTATTATATAGATTGATCTATCAGGTCTGTAGTCTATTTCGTACTATTTGTACTAATGTCGGTTTCTTGGCTCAGATATCGTACTGCAATCTCAACATTCAGGAAACTAAATAAAAGTTTCAAGAGACTCTATTATTACCTTTACAAATTCCTATAGACCTATAATCATTCCAAAATTGAATACAATGGAAAAATTTACTGATCCGCCTTAATACCCACAGCAATTGCTGTTTGGAGGGTAATTCTTGGACAATTAGGCCATACATAGCAAGATTTCTGAAAAATATCCTTATTTCTTTAAACCTGTAGGAATATCTATTTTTGAGAGGCAATCAAATATCTGCTTAAATGTATAAGCAAGATTGTCCACAGAATTTTCCCAATATATAACTGATCAGAGTTAAGTTTAGAAGTAAGAACAATCTTATAAGGAATCATTTAAAACTCCAGGTAGTAGAAACCATCTATTAACTCAAATACCTTTCACTATAAACGAATATTGTAGGGCCTATATAGAATTCATAGGTTTTGTTATGCACTGAAACTGCGTCCCTCAAAACTCATATTGCGCATTAATACTAAGTGTTAGTGTATGTTAGAGACAGCTTTTGAAGGGTAATCAAGTGTAACTTAAGTTCAGAATGGAGAGGAGATTTGACAGAACTTGTTCCTTACACAAATGAGAGAACAAATAAATAATATTTGCCGATGAGATTTTCCCCCTGCTATGTTTGACTTGTTGAAATGATCTCCTCACAGACAGCATCATGTGTTTGAACACTTGGAATCCTGCTAATATTGCTGTCTGGGGCAGTTGTAAAGCTTTTCGAAAGTGGCTTCTTGCTGGAGGAAGTGAGTGGCTAGGGGCTGAACTCTGAGGGTCATAGGACAGCCCTGCATTTTACCCAACCTCTCTCTACTTCTTATCTGCAGGACATAAACAAGTCATAAAACAAACTCCCTCCCATCATGTTTTCCCTGCCAGGATGAACTGCTACCCTCTCATACTGTGAACAAAATCAATTCTTTTCTGTTGCTTCTGTCACGAAATGATACCATACAGCACTACAATGCTCAAAGCTCTTATTAAGAGACAGGATAAAGTTACGTATCAAGATTAATTATTAATATTACCCAGGATCTTCTACCTAATATATATTGTTTCCTAACTCATGTTAGACCAATTATTTATATATAGGTTCCCAGATATCCAGACCATTTAGAAATCTATGTATCGGTCTTTAGTAAGAGATTTATAGGCAGTTAATACTGATAATGTCTTCAATTCATTTTTGACTAAAATCATAGATTGACACCTACTTGTAACAAATAATACAGAGTCATTACATATGTATTTTTCTCATGTTTTACAAAAGTACAAATTCAGGTTATTGATGTTGATATCATCTCCCTATCTTACTAATATATTCCCGGTTTTGCTTATAGTCACTAATATGTGCATAAGCCTGTGTGCATTTAGTTCCATATCATTGTATAAGCTTGTATGTTTATGTGACTACCACCATAGTAAAGATACACAACAGTTCAAATATTGCAAGAATGCCTTGTACTTATAGATTATTCCTCCTAATCCTCTCTGCTATTATGCCTTAACCCCTGGTAACAATAACCACCAATCTGTTCTCCACACTATATAAAATAGAATGTACATGAAGACATATTTCAGGAAAGAATATATAGAGATGACAAGTAAAGACATAAAAAGATGTTCAACATCATTTGTAAAGGACTGAATTAAATCCTTGATGTTTTTAGGGTATGAGAATTATAGGCCAAGGGGTAGGCGAGTAGCATTTGCTTTAGAATGGGTGGCCTAAATGCCAACCCCAGCATGCCAAAACAGTGACGCGATATCTTCCATAATAGTGCAAGGGCAATGCAAAGAAAGAAAAATTAATGAGAGCAAATTCTGGTGAGGATACAGAAAAGCTGGGTACCACATCCATCAATATTAGCAGTATAATATGATACAGACATTCTGAAGAAAAGGTTCAGTGTCATAAAAACTAATTATTTGGGTATCACGAAGCCCAGGAATTTCAACAGTGAGCATTTGCCTAAAAAATCTGACACTTAATGTTCACACACACCACACCACACCACACACACACACACAACACACACAATTTCTGAACACACAAATGTTCACAACAGCTTTGTTGATAATAGCTCCAAACTAAATTCCAAATTATCCTTTGACAGAGAATCGATAAATAAACGTAATGCCATTATTCTCTATTGAGGCTACTATCACGCAACCCACACCTCTTGACTAAAACTCCAGGCGTATAGAGCACCTTAAGAAAAAAAATTGAAAGGTTGGATTACTGTATTATTCCATTAGAGCATAATTGAAATGGTTAGCATATTATAATTACTTGGTTTTTATTTCATTTTGATTCTCTTTCTCAGATCCTTTTTAAAAAAATTACTTTCTGTGCTGCATAATCTAGAAGATTTGGCCATTGCCAGCATTACATTAGTCCTTAGTATAAGGAGAATGTCATAAGCGGTTATGAAATCCAGCTTGCTGCTGATCTATCCCATGTAATTGTTTTTGTTGAATTTCAAGACGCGAGAGATAATTATATTGAGTGTATACATTTCAAGAGGGTTTAAATGTTGACCAAAGTTACACAGCAAGTTCCTGTGCACAAGCAGCAGAGACATGAAAGGAAGGAACCTTCCTCAGCTGAGAGGTCACTTCTTCAATCCACCGTTTGTCCCTGGGTGTGCTGTCATTATTCCCATGGAGCTCTTCCTCTCACCAAAGTACTCTGATTTACCAATCAGAAACCTTTCATGAGACACAAAAGTGGAAAGATGCATTCAGTACACCCTTACTGTACTTAGTTGTCACTTATAATAATGATTGTGATGATGATATGAAATTGCATTTTGGTGGTGATGTCAGTGAACATGGTGATGATGATGATGATAACAATAATATCATTAGTTGAGTGCTTACTTTATTACTTTATGCCCTGTGGGATTCTAAATACTTTTCATGAATAATTTCATTCTATCCTCAAGTCTTTGAAATGGGTATATAGGGATTTTTTATTTAACTTACAGCCCTCATTTTTCCTTTTTATTTTTTGCGTGCGTGTTCCCTGTGCTGCCTACTGTGTATGGAGAGTGTCTCATGAGCATGAATCCAAGAGTTATGACATTTCAAATTTCAGTATTTGCTCCCTTATCTTCTGGATCCCCATGTAAGACGTGTCCGATGTGTTTGTGCGTTCGTGTGTGTGTGTGTGTGTCGTGCATGTGTGTGTGTGTGTGTGTTTAACAGTGACTAGCTGAGTACTTTCACCTGTAGTCATACATTTGGAAGACTGATCTCGAGACACATGTAGAGGTAATCCAGGAGGTTATTCCAGCTATTTTTCTGGTCCTTGTGATTGAAGGAACTGAGTATAAGATAGAAAACAGAAAGAATCTTAGTTCTAGTACTGACTTCTTGTGAGCCTTAGTTCTCCCATCTGCATCCAGGACTACCACTCACCTTAGGGAAGAGGTGAGAGAATAAGAAACAATGTACTTAAAGTGTGGGACACACCAAAGGCAATCAAATATGATCAAAATACACAACCAAAAATGTATTAAGGAGATTAAAATGATATGTACAATGAAACTGTATATTTTTTTTGCGTCTGTGTAAAATATCATATTTGTACTAGCTACTACTGAGTCTTCTTATAAAATTTAGGAACTCTTTATATAGCAACCTACTCTTCTACTTTGAATATATAGATCGGATTTTATGGATGAATTTATTAACCTATCTATATAATTGGCCAATACTGGTAAATTACTTAATAGTATCTACAAAAACAAAAGAAAAATTATGTGGCGATAGAATCTGCAAAAGAAAATGTTACTCTAAACACTGTATGGAATTCTGACAAGAAATCAGTTAAAAATATTATTTTTAAAACTTACATATTGTAATACTTTTATAAAAATCAACAAGAAAGTATTAATCCCACAATTTGTGATTTAGTGTGCAAAAATAAAAGTAATTGCATATTATTAAATGATGTAAGGAGTAAAATATCCTTACTAGGAAAAATATGCAACAAAGAACTCTACTAATTGTTTTTTACTGATTTTAAACGCTTTTAAAACTGTGGTTCATGTCGGCTGTGAGAGATAGCCTCGCAGTCCCGAGCACCAAACTGCCTTTGCAGAGGGACCCAGTTTCGATCCCCAGCAACCACATCGGCGGTGAGAACCGTCTGTAACTCCGTTTCCAGGAGAACTCCAGTTCTCCCGTTCCAGGGGAATCGAACATTCTTCTGACCTCTCCAGCATGGCACCCACGGGTGCACCAAACCTACTATGAAAGACAGTACATTCACTACACATACAAAAAATAACTAAATAAAAAAATTGCGAGACGTCGCGTGCTTGTGAGTACAACGCAATCCTTTAAAAAAGAATGTGGTTCATATTGACATGAGCCTTTCTGGTTCCAAAGAAACTAATAGTGTCCACCCACACATTTTCCAACATAACCTCTTATTTCTTCCTGTTATCAATCCTAAAGTTCTGGAAGATGAGTGTTAAGAAACTGTATTATAATTCCATTCCAGTGCTTAAAATTTGCAAGCCATACTGGAAGGGCTGGCTGCAGGAATTCTTGCTCACTTTTTAACAGCATAATTCCTTTCCAAGCTGTCCTGTGCTTACTATTAGATTATTGGAAGTGCTCTTGATCTCCAGAGATGTTTACAATATTATATGATCTCTTAAATTCACCTTCTTTAAAACATCCTGCCTTAATTTTTGATATAAATATTTCTGGCTTACCTATCTCAGTGGCATAAATTTGTTCACCTTCTCATTACTCTGCATCTTCAAATTCTTTCTTCAACGGTCACGGCCAGTTGATGGTGGCTTAAGCTGATGAAAAGCCACCAAGACGAGCTGTTAGATCCCCATGAGCCTCTAGTATTAGCATTCTTTTCAGTTGCCTTGATTAAAACACCCTGAAAAAAAAAAAAACACAACTTGAGCCGGACAGAGGCTTATTTTGGCTCCAAGTTCAAGGTTATAGTCCATCATTTTCAGGAAGTCCAGGCAGGAACTTGAAGCATTCTCAGTCACCATTCCAAAGTCAAGAAACAGAGGGGCAAATAATTGAATGCATGAACCTGGTGCTCAGCTCACTTCCCCGACTATTATTCTATAATTCCAGAAGCATACCAGGAAATGGTGCCATGCACCTGGGTCTCCTGACATCAACTAATATAGTCAGGGTGATGCCTCACAAACACACCCACAGGCCAACTACTCTAGTGGTCCCTCATTTGAAACCCTACTCTCCAGGTTATTTTGCGATTGTATTAAAGTTGATGATTAACCACTAACCAGCATTACATGGACAGAATGTTGTTTGCAAATTCTTGTCGGTTATGAAAGAGAAGTGGATTAAAACATGGATAATAAACAGCGTACTTCTGCAATAAAATAGAAGTCTTTTATTTATGCCCAAGAGTGGTCGGCGCCTGGATTTAGGTGGAAAACAATTTCAGTTACTTGAGAAAAACTCTGATTATGAATTTCTTTAGTGGCTGCACTAGTTTGCACTCCCACCAGAGTGGGGCGGTAAAAGAGCTCCCTTCTCCACATCCTCACCATCAATTGTCCTTATTTTTTCCTTACTATTGGGTCCATTTTATTAATAATAAGAATAGTAAATTAACAAGCATCTTTCATGTGAAACCAATTTGCAGGCAGCTTTGTCCAAACTTATACAGCCCAAGCTCCCCATTGTCCAGCTGGATTGGTGGTTTGTATCTATGTACAAATCATGTTGATCAAATATGAGTCCAGTCTATATTTCTGAAGTTTCATACTTCACCTCAATCGCAGCCCGTACATTCTACACCCATGCCCCCCCCGCCTTCTGCCAGATTGTTCTAGGCTTTAGAAAAGGGACACAAGTGGGCGAAAAACAAAGCAGTCTCCTTTCTCTGTAGTTGTCGTTTTGGACTCTGATCCAGTTCAGGCTGTTTCCTTTCATGGTTGTGTTGGCAGTTTATCCAGGAATAATCTTTTACTCCTACCAATGAAGCACAAAAAATTAGACCTATACAGGATTTAAACAGTACTAATTTTTATTGTAGGTTATGTTGGTATAGACACTGATGTTCAGATGGTATGCTAATCCATGAACTTATAACTTTTTTTTTAAAAGATGACAAGGTCTTACCGTGGCTTATAACATCTCCTAACCACTAGAGACGTAAGCTTGTGGCATCAACCAAATATAATACTAAAAAAATTTTTTAAAAAAAAAAAAAAAAAAAAAAAAAAATTAGATTTGGGATATACAGACATATGGCTGCCACTGCTGCACAGTATTTCCAGGCAGGTGAGGTGTAGCTGATGCTGACAGAGGAGTCTTGCTTGACTCAAGGAGACCAATATTTGCTTTATTTATTTAGTGGCCTTTGGTAACACTGTCTGGTATTCCAGAGACCAACTGTACACTTGCGAGTGTGGTCTCAATACATCTTTCCCATGCTTACACCAGGTCTTCGACAGCAGGACCTTACCGCCTCTCTTCTTGCAGGTATCCCAGTTTGCTGGCAAAAAGCCTTTATCTTTTTTTTTGGTGGGGGGGGGGACTTGGATCCCCTGCCAACATCTGCTTGGCAGTATAATCCATTGCTGATATCAGAGCTCTCCTGTATTAATGTATTTTGCTTAATTACCCAGCTTACAAACACTTTAGTATTATATTTGGCTCTGAATAGAGAATTATCCTTTCACAGTTCCTATGTCTATCAGTCAATTAAGAAGGCAACTATACTGCTTTTATAAGAGATTACCTCTATAACAGTTGGCTCTAATTTACAGTTAGGGAATGACTTCATTACCATCGTGTTTTTCTTTGTTCTATGAAAAGGAGGTATGAAAGTCTCTCATATGAAAACTTTTCTGCACCAGAAACGTAAAGTTCATTAGGACACATTATAAATAGTTGTTACAAATAGGATCCACAGAGATGTTTGATGCCTGTAGCTGTCTGAGGCTTTTCTTCCTTTTAATGTTTAGCTGGGCCAACTTTTCTGCTGGTATTTCTTGGTATATCCTGCACAATGCAAAGCTGTATCTATTCTTTCTCAGCCATTAAGTTGGTGACGTTTTGACCTGTGGGAACATGCAAATCTTTTCCCATAGTTTTAAATTGAAAAATTTGACAAAATGTTTAAAATATAACTGTATCCCCCTTTTTTTATTTTAGGTTTTTATTTTTTGACCCATAAATCTCAAAAAGGCAGCTGTATTACACATATCTATAGGCAAGAGTCCGGGTGTAAATTTTCATTAAATTTACCCAAGCTGTTTATCATTGACTGTATGTTGTTAATTTGGGAATCAAACTTAATTCCTTTAGTTAAATTATCCTACAGGTAAAAGAAAATATTACAAGATGATACTGTTCAACATAAAAATTATAGAGAACATTTGTATACATTAACCTCAAAGTTGTTGTTATAAAAATTATAAGTAAAGCAAATGTGGACTACAATTTATATTTCCAATTAGCTTAAATGAATTACCATTTTTATTAAAACCTCTTAACCAATGTTGTTTAATATAGACATTTTTACTTTTACTAAGTCCTAGAATACCATATAATATGTAGACAAACTTTGGGCAAATTTGGATACCTGTTAAACTCACATCAATTAACTATACATTAATCTAATGTAGATCTGTGTCCTCCTCCCAAGCCTCCCACCCCACCAGATTCACCGTTTCAGTCAGTTCTTTGATGCAGTCTTTTCTGTTGTTGGTGTTGTTGTTGTTCTTTCCAATATGCATCACTCCCCACAATAAACATTTACAACTGGGTTACTGGCACTAGCATCCACAGATGAGGAATACCATTCGTCATTTGTTTTTCTGGGACTGTGTTACTTCATTTAAAATAATAACTTCTAGTTCCATCCATTTACCTGCAAGTTTCATGATGTCATCTTTCTTTACTGCTGCATAGAACTCCATTGTGTAGATGTACCACATTTTCTCTATACACTCGTCGGTTGAGGGGCATTTGGGTTGGTTCCAGCTCTTCTCTTTTGTGAAGAGAGCTGCATTGAACATGGCTGTACATGTATCTCTGTGGCAGGAAGAATCTGATGGATATATTCCCAGAAGTGGTATGGCTGGGTCAGGTGGTAGGCTCATTTTGAGTCTTTTTTTTTAACATTTTTTATTGATGCTTTGTGCATTTCATACATCATTTTCCAATTCAGTTCAGGCATATTTTCCTTTCTCTTCCCCCCCACCCCCACCTCAACCGAGATCATGCATTCTGCCATGACTGTCCTGCATATTTCTCTCAGTTTTTTTTTCCATTTTTTAGCTATAAGTGATAATCTATGAGTACAAGCATCCTTCCTAAATATATTTTTTTATTCCTTGAAAAGTTCTTACTTGTATACAATGTGTAATGATCATATCCAACTCCCACTCTCCCCACCAACTCCCCCTGGGGCTCACCAACCCCCCCCCCGGGGCCCACCAACTCCCCCTGGGGCCCACCAACTCATCTTCCTCCCATCTTCAAGTCTTTTATTTTCCTTCATAACCCACTCATTTCGGCTAGAGCTGCAGGTATGCCCATGGGTGTGGGACCATCCACTGGGTCATAGGCAGCCTACCAGAGGTCACACCCCCAAAGAAAAGTGACTCTCCTTTTCCCAATAGCTATTAACAGCCTCCTCAGCTAGAGTTGAAGTCTTGGGAGCCTCTCCCCATCCATGCAGGAATTTTAAGTGGATTGATTTTGTGCGTGTCTTGTGCAGATAACCACAGATTCTGTGAGCTCATGTATACAACAGCCATGCCCTGTCCAGAGGACATGATTTCACACAAATCCTCCTCATCCTTGGGCTCTTAAATTCTAGATGTCACCTCTTCTTGATGTTTCCAGAGCATTTGGGGTGGGGGTGATAGTATTGCTCTCCCGTTTACAGATAAGCACTTAATGTATTCTCAGCACTTTGACCAGTTCTGAACCTCTGCATTAACCACCGCCCACTACAAAAAGATGCTTCTATAACCAAAGTTGAGAACTGCCCAGATCCATGAGTACAAAGGGAAATATCTCAAGGGTAGTTTGACCATATGTCCATATAGCAAAACAGATACCATTCCCCTTAGGGCCAAAGATCTCCCCAACCATTTGTTTTTTTTTTTTTTTTTTTTTTTTTTAATCCAAGGTTTTATTTATTTTTTTGTTGTGTTGTTTTTATCTTTTCTTTTTTTTCTTTTTATGATGCCTTTGTGTATTTTTCTACATCATTTTCCCATTTCGTTTCAGGCATATATCCCCTTACCTTTTCCACCCCCACCCCCACCCCTACCCCCCAGATCATGCATTCTGCTGTAACTTTTCTGCATCTTTCTCTGCCTTTTTGGTTTTGTTTGTTTTCATTTGTTTTAACAATAAGTGATAATTCTGGATCACTTAATTGTTAATAAAGTACAAACATCCTCATGTAAAACCATTTTGTAGCAGTTGTGCCCAAACCCAACACAGCTCATGGGGTCCCACCATCCAGCAGGGGGGGCTTTGTATGTTCAATCAAGTTGATCAAATGAGTGTCCATCCTATATTGTTGTATTTCACCATCACCCCAATCGCCTAGAGAGCCCTTACATTATACCGCGCTCCCTCTTCTGCAGATTGTTCCCTAGGCTTAGAAAGGGGCCCAAGGTGGATGAGAAGCAAAACAGTCTTACTTTCTCTTGGCGCTTGTTGTCTGGTCTCTAGTAATTCTGGCTGTTCTTTTTTCATGGCTGCCGCTTGTCCAGGCATTAACCTTTCAATCCTTACTAATGAAAAGCACATGCAATTGATATATAGGTATTAAACAGTATAATATATGGCCTTTCAATCCTACTAATGACGCCCGCCGCAATTATTTATAATTATTTAAATTATAATTGTTATGGTGGTATTAGGGTATAGACACAGATGTTTAGATGGTATGTTAACCCATGACTTACATTTTCTTTGTTAAGGTCATGACAGGGTCTTATTTGGTTTAAACAGCTCCTAACCCTTGCGGATGTGTAAACTAAAGAAGGAAAAGAAATGAGTCACTCAGAAGATGGCGCAAAGATCTGAACAGAGACTTCACAGAGGAGGAAGGCATTCGTGATGGCTGAGAACCACCTTAAGAATGTTCAAATCGCTAATAATTACGGAAATGCAACTTTAAAACCACCTTAAGATACCATCTTACTCCAGCGTAAGACTGCTAGGATCAAGACAACAAATGATGCCAAGTGCTGTAGAGAGTGTGGGGCAAGGGGGGAACACTCATCCATTGTGGTGGAATGTAAACTTGTGCAGCCACTATGGAAAACAGTGTGGAGAACACTTAGAAGACTCAAAAAATGATCCTGCCATTTGACCCAGTCATACCACTCCTGGGTATATACCCACAAGACTCATCTTACTGCAGAGATACATGCACAGCTATATTTATTGCCGCTCTGTTCACAATAGCAAAAAACTGGAATCAACCCAAATGCCCCTCAACTGACAAGTGGATAGAGAAAATGTGGTACATGTACACAAGGGAATTCTATGTAGCGGTAAAGAAAGACAACATCATGAACTTTGCAGGTAAACGGATGGAGCTAGAAGACATCATGTTAAGTGAAGTAACACAGTCCCAGAAAAACAAATGACAAATGGTATCTCTCATATGTGGATGCTAGTACCAATAACCCAGTTATAAATATTTCTAGTGGAGAGGGATGCATATTAAAAGAACAAGAACAGAAAGATTGCATCAGAAAACCAACCATGGGTTTTTGACCAGATTCACAGTACCAGGCAGGAACTTAATCCTGTGTAGCTGGTCTCAAATCCAATCTGAAGGCAGTTGACCCCCTGACCCCTCTCCATATTAGTCTTGCCACTATTTCGGGGAGATTTTGCCTAGCCGGTTGGTATTGTAGCATAAAGGGTCCAGTGCTTCATAAGACCATTCGTATCTTTTCTCTCCCAACCTGTACAGCACCTTCCAGAAGTATGAAAACTAGCCAACAGGGACAATATTTCCTAGCCAGTTCGATATTGATTTCCCAATGTAAAGCCAAACTGTGTGGTATTTTTAGCAATTGGACCTTACCATCTAGTTGTGATGAACAAGCAAGAACAATGGCAAAAGCCTGTGCTGTTTGGGATATCTCTGTGGCCTCCCTGACAATAAATTCCTAGGGAGGAAACTGAGAATGTCATTTAATAATATGTGCATTGTGGGAGCATCCATGCAGGTTATATCTGTCAAACTCTTTTATTTTTAAATCATACTCTTAATTAGCTTAAAAACTAGTGGGTTTTTATAATGCTTTTTTAAAAACATCCTTTCCCCCAATCCTCCTGATGGTTTTAAACAGCTTAACTACATTTCTTCCTGGTACAAGTTAATTCCAGAAGAAATTCCATAGAAATATAGAGATTTTCAGAAAATAGCTGGAAAAATCCCAAGAAGCTAGATGAGATAGAGTTCAATAATGCTTAAGGGTCATGCCCTAGGTGATGGATTTAATACCCCTGAAACGAGTTAGAGTTTCACTGTTTGCTACACAATGAGGCAACTTTTTTTTTTTTTAATGAAAATGGACTCCAGTTTATTTGCTATCCTGAGCACACAAAAGTCTTTTGAATGGCTGGTGTGTGTCTCTCCACATCCCTTTTCTCTCACAGAAGCCTTGCTTTCTCCCTTCCTGGCCCCACACATACTTTCCTTAAAACAAACATCCTTGTTTTAAAAAGCAAAGCAAATCTCTGCTCTCCATTTTTGTTTGGCTTCCCACACGTTGCTGTTAACAATTCTCCAAACACAGATGGAAGACTGGCTTGGACCTTCCATGGCGGCGTTTTTACCACATCTCTGCCCTTTAAATATTTTGGTTTGTTCTTCGGGAAAGAAATTTTCCCTTTCAGATTCCCCTCCCCCATACCACTTATTCACCACTACAACAGGGATCAGCTTTTTGTGAATCTTACCATTTAGGCAATCATAGCTCTTAGTAACACAGCATGTGGCAATAGAATGGCTAAATATATGGTTAAAAACAAACAGTAATCTCCAATTCAAGTTAGTGTGCATCCATAAAAAGGAAAAAATTATTCCTTTATTATGCATGATTTTACTGCTTTCTCACAAGATCGGGGAAATTTCAAACTACAATTGGGTGTTGTGCATGTTGTAATGTGGACTTCAAGATGTTTTTGAAAATAAAGTTTAATATTCCTTTTCATGGGGAGACAAGACTCACCTTAGGATAATAAGTATTTCCAACATGGAATCAGAAAAATCTACTGATTTTGATTCTGAAATGATATAAGGCTTTTACTTAGAGGAAGTTTAACATAGAACAAAAAGTAGGTGGTGGAGAGATTACCCAGAAACGGAAATACTCTTAAGAACTTTGTCCTTGGGGCTGGAGAGATGGCCTAGCGGTTAAGAGCGCCAACTGCTCTTGCAGATGACCCGGGTTCCATTCCCAGCACCCACATAGTGGCTGAGAACCGTCTGTGACTCCAATTCTAGGAGAACTCCAGTTCCAGGGGAATCCGACACCCTGTTCTGACCTCCGCAGCATTGCACGACACGGGTGCACAAACCTACATGCAGACAGTACATTCACACACATACAAAATAAATAAATAAAATTAAAAACAAGAACTTTGTCCTTAGGATCTGCTCTCGCTTCTCCATCTTAAAAATAAGGAAGATATTGCTAAGTGTATTATATGTTTATGATTAATGTTAAGCATAAATGATTTTTAATTAAATTTTTACAAATTTCACCCAACGTATTTTAAACATATCTAGACCTCCTCCTCATCTCCATCCTTCACATAACCCCACCCCCATAAGATCTTATGACAGAGTACTCTGTCATACTTACTAAGGTCTATTGAATCAAGTTTGAGTCCCAAGTTTGTGCATGCATCCAATGGAGCCTTGTTAACTTATCTCCTATCATATCCTTATCCTTAACAAGAGCAAATATCTGATTAAAAAATAGGCCAAAGACTTTAATAGACACTCTACAAAGCAAGAGCCCAGAGATAGAAAATAAGTATATGAAAAGATGCTCTATGTCATTAGTCCCTAGGAAGTTGAAAATTGAAACAATGAGAAATCACTACCCACTTATCAAAATGGTCAAAATCTAGAACTCCAGTAATACCAAATCCTTCAAGAATTTAGAACATCAGCAGCTCTCATCAATTGCTGGTGGGCTTGCAAATGGTCTTTGGAAGATTGCTTTGCACTTTAACACAAAACTAAACATGTTTCTATACCCAGGAGTCACACTCTGCAGTGGTTTACATGTGGTTTGCTTCCAAAAGGTCCATGTATTAGAAGAGTGGTCTCCAGAGTGCTGTGCTATCCCTTTCTTAAAGATCAGCTCTTCCTCACCCAACAGTAATCAGCTGCTAATATTTCTTCAGCTAAGATTGGGTTCTGCTACCCATTTCTGCAGTTCCTTGCTGAGTTTTTGTCGGGTTGAGTTTGCATGGATTTTGTGCATGCTGACACCAATGCTGTAGATTTATATAAGCAGAGTTCCAGGAGTTTGTAGGATTCTGTTTCCATATGGTCTTGCACCACCTTCCTGGCTCTTACAATCTTTCTGCCCTCTCTTCTGCAATATTCCTTGGGCCCTGGGTGAGTGATGCTGAATATAGGCAACCTTAAGTACACAGACATTGTAAATTGCTCATGCCTAAGTGATACATCTACAATGCAACTTCCACATCTAAGTATTCTATGCTTTACAGCCTACATATGCTCTCTGTAACACACTCCTGTCTTTTTCTTACCATACATTCAAAATACATTCCTAGGTACAGTCCATACAGAAGTAGGCTATAATTCAGACCTGACCTGTGGGCCATAGTTTTCTAATTGTCATCTCAGGGTTTCCTTGGGAATGAAAAGAAAAAAAATGAAAGGGCTGCAGAGGTATCTCAGCAGTTAAGAGAATTCACTGCTCTTTCAAAAGACTGGAGCTTCATTCCTGGAACCCATACAGGTGGCTCAAAACCTCCTGTAACTCCAGCTCCAGAGAATCTGATGCCTTCTTCTGTCCTGTGTGGGCACCAGCATGCACATGTACATACTAACTTGGATAGACATAAATAAAACTAAAATATTTTGATTTAAAAAACAGAAATGAGCTACACATGGAATCCTTTTTAGCATAGCACCTATAAATATGTAATATAACTGCCACTCATCACAAAACACTCTGAGCAGTTTTCCTTGCTTCCTTGCTACCGAATTTCAAGAAAATGAGTCACGGCTAGGATAACAGGTCACTATGAACTTTCTTTCTTTTCCCAAGTGTGTGCATTTACCCAACCTTATGATCTAGTTCTAGGTTTGCAATGTATCTTGCAGTTTATATGATATACAGGGCTTGAGCTCTCTTTGTTAGAGATGATAAAATCTCATTCTAATATCTGAAACTATATCAAAAGCGATCTGTCTCTTGGTTTCATAAGAAACACACACAGAAGAAATTCCAGGATGAGAGAGACAGAAGACAAATGTTTCTTTGGTTGTTACTTGAGTTTTTACCTTTCTAGATCAATTGTGTTATAAGACTCAAAAGAATTTTCTGGGCACTCAATGAAGAATGTCATGACAGCTTTTAAAAGCAACAAATAGGGCTTGATAGGGACCTTGTCATCTGTGACAGCCACTATGTCACACTGGATCACTGCTCTCCTTTGATAATTGCCGGCCTTTCCCATGCTGTCCAAACTTGATTCAGTAAGCAGTGCTACATGAGTAACAACTGTTTTCCATTTAGAATTACATGATTAGGTTGTAAGCACATCTGAGAAAAAGAGAATAACAAGATAATGTAGAAATCAAAGGCAAGGTAAATGTTTCACATATCCCGCAGAAATACATCTCTCTGTATAAAATATACACATGTAAAATACAGTTGTAAGAAACTTAGTATTTATGATGGCAAATAATGGTGTCTAGGAAGCAGAGAGACATGAACTTGCAGTCAATACATTCAGGAACTGACTTCACCTTTTTGTCTAGTCCAGGACCTCAGCTCATGGACAGTGCCTCAGAGTATCTTCTATTCTAAGTTAAACCTTTCGGAAAACATCCTCATAGACACACCCAAGTGAGTTTCTTTGATGATTCAAAATTCTGTTAAATAGCTAAGCAAGATTAAATACTATCACAGATAGGCAAGTGGAAACACTGTGGCAGCATAGCCTAGCATCATATTCCCATTACAATTTTTTTCTTACTTTCAAGTGGGAAACTATCTGTTAAGGTCTGCCATACAAGAAAAATACAATGAAGATTCGCTTCATCTATATTTCAAGATTTTTGGTTAAGAATTTGTCATTAAAAAAAACTATACTCCATGTTATAAAACTGCAATAGTATTTGTGGTGAACATTAATCTAGAAAGACATATTCAGTGCAAACTGGAAATTGAAAAGCATAATTTGTGTGTCTCCAATGGCTATAAGATTTCAAGACATATCCATGACAAGGCCGAAACATAAGAGAGCACCCTGCTCATGTAAATATCCTTTGATTTAGATGAGTTGTTTTGTTTTGCTTTTGAAACAGGTTTGCATATAGCCCTGAACAAACTCACTATGTAGCTGAGGATGACCTTGAACTTCTTATCCTGCTTCCTCAGTGCTAGGATTACAGGCATGTGCTTGGTTTATGTGGTGCTTAAGACTGAATCCAGTGCTTCATGTGTGTTAGAAAAGCACTCTAGTAACTGAGCTATACTGCTAGTACCTGGGTGAGATCTATTAATTGTCACTTCCTGAATTTACTGACTAAAAATTGCAGAATGATCTTGAATTTATTCTACATTATAGAAAACAGTGTGCCTATTGTTATTTTTGGTATATTATTCAGTAGTTTTGAAAGGTTATGAGCAGTTTATTCTATTCGCTAATAAAATGAATCCAAATTTTAAAGTTTATTTGTAATGATATTTAGTCATAATGATCTAAGAATAAAACAACTAGTATACTACCACTGTAGGCTACTCTACCTGGTTTGCTAAGAGAGTCACACTAATAAGGCCAACATTCTGAATTCTATTTAAGTGTGGCATGGTTCAGTATGAAAAGTTCTGTTCTGTAACCAATCTACTTCCAGGTAGCTCACTGAAGACTGTTGGCTTCTGGGGATATAGCCCAGGAACTGGTTGAGAGGGGGTAGGGTATACTGTATACAGCTGTGAGAAAATGGCCCAGAGCTGTGTCTTGAGTTGGTGGATCAGTGGCATCATGAACAGTAATAATCAGCACAGCTTGTTGAGTGCTCATACATGCTAGGTGTTTTAAGTTTATCTCCTTTAGCCATTTTACAAAGAAGAAAGGATTTGTTATATCCCCTTTCAAAAGATGAAGAGCCTAGAACTTTCAAGGTAAAGAAACGTGCTCAAAATCACCAGGTTCACATCTCCTAGCAACATAGGGGCAATGGTGTTCTTCAGCTTACTGGATAGGATTGCCTGGAAGCTGTGTAACTGAATGTAATAACACCCTCGACTAGTTTTTCAATATTTTTTAGTTAGGTTCTATAGTTGCAGTTTCAAAATATATAACTTCTGATATTTTCTTTTTTTTCAATTTCTTTTTTTTTCTTTTAAAAAATATTTTATTGACATTTTGTGCATTTCATACATCATTTCTCATTCCAATTTAGACTCATTTCCCTTTCCATGTCCCCTACCCCACCTGAGTTCATGCATTCTGCCATACATGTCTTGTATCTTTTCCTGAGTCTTTTTAAAGTTTTTCAAAGCAGAGGATTATTGATTTTGGAAGAACTTTACTCTTTGAGTCGGTTCTTTGTCCCAGTTCTGTTGTTGTTGTTATTGTTCCCTCCAGTTTCCCTCCCTCCCTTCAACATATGCATATATATATATATATATATATATATATATATATAAGTATATGTCACACGTATACTACCATTATGTCATCTGAAAACCACTCTGTTCTTAACAAAGAGAAAGAAGCGAAGCAAGAGAATAATGCTCCCCAGCTGGAACCTCTCTCTGCCTCGCCTCACATGCTGCAGCAATGGCCACCTGCTATCTCTTTTTTTTTTTTTTTTTTTTTTTTTTTTAAGGGATTCTACAATAAATGACACAGTTGTTTTGCAGATAAATGATGTTTACTCAGTATGTCATACAATTAAGGTAATTGGTGCATTTGCAAGTATCTATGTCCAAATTTTGAACAACCCAATGTGTTCCCATAGTCAGTTGGGATTTTGTATGCACAGGCATGTTGATCAATCAGGTGTCCAGACTATATTCCTGTAGTCTCATGATTCACCCCTATCTCTCCACAGCCCTTACAATTTTCCACGCCTCCTCTTCCGCAGTTTGTTCCCTGGGCTTTGGGAAAGGGGCACAAGTGGGTGAGAAGAAAACAGTCTAATTTCTTTGGAGTTGGTCATTTTTGGACTCCAGTCTGTTCAGTTTGTTTCCTTCAGATTGACAGCTTTCCCAGTGATACCCTTTTTAGTCATACTAACAAAGCACAAGCTATTGGATGTACAGGCATTTAAGCAGTACCAATTATTATGTCAAGCTAAGCTGTGAGCATAGACACAGATGCTTGGATGGTATGCTAATCCGCAAACTGTGGTTTCTCTATAAAGGGTGACAAGTTCTTATTGTGGCTTATAACATCGCCTAACCACTAGAGGACATAAGCTTGTGGCATCCGCTGTGAGTTATTCCTCCAAGGAGAGAGCTAATAGCCAAATAGTTTTGGGATATAATATAGACACTTAGTCTCAGAAATTATCTATTGTTATCATAGCCACCACCATTATTATTCAGTTTTCTTCAAAAGAAAATATCAACAACCTGGAGATACTGATATTTTCTTTTGAAGAAAACTGAATAATAATGGTGGTAGCTATGATAACAATAGATAATTTCTGAGACTTATATGTGACAAGCACTGCTTAAGTACCTTTAATCCTTCCAATCACACAGCATGCAACAGCATTATTTTACTCGTTCTGTAAATGAAGTAAATGAGTATTTTAAAAGCTAAATAATTTTCCTCCAAATTATACAGCTATAAAAATGAAGAGCTAACAATTAAGCAATATTCATTGGTCAAAATTTATGCTCTTAAGGAGATACCACACTGACAAAAACAAACACAGAAAAACGTGCTTAAATAATTCAATGGATTTGTGAAAAATTTCCTCCCAGATCCTGAGTAATTTGCCTCAATTTTCCCTCACCAGTTTAGTTCTCATAATAATTTATCAGTGGCTTCTTGCCACAGATATACTATAAATATAAAAATGTCTTTTATGAAAAGAGATATTTGCAGCTGCAAAGCTTACCTGTATTGTTGAATGGGGTGTAGATTATCACCTAACTTTTTTTTTTCAACTAGTTGGTTAAAGTCATACTTTTATTGTGATTTCTCTATAGTAACTACAGCCTATATAAAATACTGATATTCACTAATATATATGTATATATATATATACATACAGTTATAAAAATGAAATGGAGAACAATGTAAGTAAAATTGCATAATTTGCTCAAATGTATGTCTCTTTGGTCACACCTTCTTAATGAATAGAAGCAGACAAGCAAGGCAGCTAATAAGTTATTTTAATAGGGTGATGTAACGGTGTGTGAACTGTTACCTCCTGCGAGAGTGAGTGACAGATTCCTGTTCTCATTACCGTGTAGATTAGTCGCAGAGAATTCATTAGTGCTCAATGTGGCAGCTCTGCTGAGTGCCCTTAATTTGAAAAAAGAGACAGGAGGCCTGTGTGCCCAAGCAACTCCAAAGACAGATGATCTGGAGTTGAAGGCTTTTAGGGCAAAGGACTCTCCTGAGAAGTGGCAATTATTCACTGAGGGTTTCAGGCCATTGGTGACAGCTCTCTTCCTTTTAGTCTATGTCACAATATACAAGAAAAACAGGAGAGAACTGGATTTCCCCTCAACTAGGAGGAAGCAGGTTTGATGCAGAATGTTTCAAACGTATCCTATATCCATGTAGCTTATCGTCACTACAAATAACTCTTGATTTTACAAAAGGATAACAGTGAGGAGTCACAGCATAAAAGAGAGCAATTTGTCAATAACTCTGGTGTCTCATTTTTATGCAATAGGTGTACCCTCTCCACCAAAGTCCCAGCAAGCTTTGATTGATTTAAAAATCCTTTATGTGGTATTTCTTGCCACATGTAGTAGAGAGATTTCTTTGAACAAAAGCAAACACAAACAGTATTCTGGGCTTCTGGACATTTAACAGTATCTGTGAAACACTGCTGCTATCTTATTAAAATCTTCCTAGTTTTTGACTCTATCCCTTTGTAATAAATATGTTTTATGCTCAGCTAATACCCATATATAGGTGTTTATATGTATGAAAACAATGTTACAGCACCTGTGGTGTAGAGTTCTCACAAGGCAATAGTTGGAGTAAGATCTGTGTCAGGGATACACCATATGCTTCTTTCCTTGTGGTTGGATGGGCTTTTTACAAGACATGTCTGAGTTTCACTGTTCTAAAGCCCAAGGCTACCCACTCTGACATACCCTTCAAATGAGACTGGGTTACAATGATAAGGTCAAGGCCAGATATTTCAACATGCTTGTATAGAATAAGTAATTTCAAGTAATATGGAGTAGGGCATTTGCAAACAATTTAAATTAAAAAATATTTTATAAATTAAAAAATATTTTATTTAATATTTTTATTTTATGTGTATGAGTGTATTGCCTGCATGTGTGTAAGTGTACTCATGTTATGCAATGCCCTCAGAGGTCAGAAGAGGGCATGGGATCTCCTGGGACTGGAGTTATGGTGGTTGTTAGCCACCATGTGGGTGCTGGGAATGGAACTCAGGTCTGTGGCAAGAGCAGCCAGTGCTCCTAACTACTGAGCCATCTCTCCAGCCCCTGCAATGTCTTTTTATACAAGCATATCCTTGATTTTTTTTAATTTTCAGATCTGCTGGCAGTTGTTAATGACAAATGCAGGAAGGCTATTTTTGACCTTTCTCTTTCATTGGATACTTTATCATGGTGACAGTTGGCCTCTCATGAAGGCAGGCATGCAATCATTGCCCAGAATTTATCAGCTCCATTTCTATCCATTTCATAACCCAGTTAATGGTCCACAAGTTCTTAAAAAGAACAAATGAGGTGGTACCATAGACAAAGAATGTTCCTAAAGGTGGCACAGCAAGGTCAAAGAACTTGCCAAAATCCAGATGGCTATAAAAGCTGACTTGCCCTCGCTACCTGCATTGCCCTTTTTCCTTGCAGAAGTAAAGGAAATAGTGCTTGCCTGACTTTGAAAGCTTGAGTCCAAATCTATATCTGTTTGCTTTCCTTTAAAACTAAAACACTGATGCATGCAATTAATGGGTAATGAATCTTTAAAATTAAAATACTGCCTTCAATGATAAAAGAAGAAATAATTTTACCTATCAACAACAAAACAGTGTAGTGTTTTGTTTCGCTTTTAGGGAAGATTCAGGGCAAGCAATATAGAAAAAGGATAATTTGCAAGAAGGTCAAATCAAAACGGACTTCTACAAAGCCGAGTATGGTGGCACACGCCTTTAATCTTAGCACTCCAGAGACAGGTGGATTTCTGTGAGTTCAAGGCCAGCCTGGTCTACATAGTGAGTTCCAGGACAGCAGGGGCAAACTTTACCCAGTTATACTGTTTTCATTTAATGCAATTAGATAGGCTAAATCAAATCATTCAAAGACATCTTTTAAATTAGCCTATGCCTTCGAATTGTATCAGAAAAGATACATTTCATTATTCTTGCAACCAAGTATCTGAGCTCTTTTTGTAGATTCCCATTTCCCAACTTGAAAAACTGAAAAAATGCTAGACACTCAATTTCCTAGCTTCTCCTAAAACAAGGCATAGACAACTGGCTTATTTTCAGTCTGGGGCTGCTGACACAAAAAAGGAGAGGTCTTGAGAAGTTCTTTCTCAAGCCCATGACTATTGCAGCTGCACCCCATTCCCACCCCAGGAGTGGGCTCTGCCACTGTGAATGGACCGCTGGAGAGGCTAAAACCAGGTGCCATTTAGACACTGCTTGTGGCTTTTTGACCTTTGCATTTCATGTTCTTGTAATTTCAGCAATCCAGTGACATAATGACATAGTATTTGTGTGTGTGTGTGTGTGTGTGTGTGTGTGTGTGTGTGTGTGTTTGAGACAAGGTCTCCCTATAGCCCCAGCTAGCCTGGAACTTGCTGTGTAGATCAGGCTAACCTTGAACTCACAGAGATCCACCTGCCTCTGCCTCCCAAGGGTCTCCTCTGTCCTGTGTTAATTTCTCGGCTTTCTCCTGTCTTTGACTGTGATGCTTTTGTGGTCAGATACATTATAAAATCGTCATCTCTTTGAATTGTGTGGAATTTTCTCATGATTGGACTGAGGTTATGGATCTCATCAAACTCAAAAGTTTCTTCTGTGAAAAGAAACAATCAAGGAATTGAAGAGACAACACAGAGAATGGGAGGAAACCTTCACCAATGATATATCCAAATCCAACAGAGCATTAACATCCAGAATATATAGACTACTCAAAAAATAAAGAAGTAAGAAAACAAATGACTCACCCAAAAGATGGAGTAAAGAGCTAAACAGAGACTTTACCAGTGAGGAAGTAAAGATGGCTAAAAAACATCTTAAAAAATGCTCAACATCCTTAATAATTAAGGAAATGCAAATTAAAACCACTTTAAGGTATCATCTCACTCCAATAAGATTGACTAAGATCAAGAAAACAAAAGACACCAAATGGTGGAGAGGTTGTGGGGAAAGGGGAACACATCCACTGCTGGTGTAAAGACATACAACCACTATGGAAGGCAGAGTGGAGAACCCTTAAAAGACTCAAAATGAGACTACCACCTGACCCAGTCATACCACTCTTGGGTATATACCCACAAGATACATCCCAACACAAAGATACATGCACATCTATTTTTATTGCAGCTCTTTTCATAATAGTGAAGAGTTGGAACCAACCCAAATGCCCCTCAACTGATGAGTGGTTAACAAAATTATGGTATATCTATACAATGCAGTTCTATGCAGCAGTAAAGAATGATGACATCATGAAATTTGCAGGTAAATGGATGGAACTAGAAGATATTATGCTAAGTCAAGTAACACAGTCCCAGAAAAAAAGGCAAATCATTTCCCTCATTTGTGGATGCTAACACCAAATCCACAATTGGAGTAACATTATAGTTATGCTTCTTTTTATCTGAAAGCAAACTGTGCTATGATAATGTAAATTGCTTAATGGGCCCTAGAATTGACCTACTACTTATTTTCAGACACTATAACTACCAGATATGGGTGGAGGATACGTATTCCTATTTCAGAATAATATAAAATTAAGGGGAAAATGTGAAAGCTTAAACATATTTTGGAATTAACATGCAGCTTATTCTCAGAGGTCATAATTTTGATACATATGTAATGTTTATATAGGCATATTTTGGAGCAACACAAAGGGGAGGGAACAACAACAACATAAGGACTGGTTCAAAGAACTAACTGATTCAGTTAAATTCTACCCAAAACAACTAGCCTTTGCAGAAAAAAAAAATCTTTGGAAAGAATGAGAGAAAGATGCCTTATGGAAGAAGGCATAAACTAGGGTGGGGTTGGGGGGTGGGGAGAGGGAAATGTATCAGAATTGGACTGAAAGATGATGTGTGAAATACATAAAACATCAATAAAAATATTTAAAAATAAAATAAAATTATAGGCATAAAACTAAACGCACCTCTATATTTAATACATAGTTCGACCAGGATATTTTGAAGCTATGCAAATGTCTTATTTCTCTATAATGTCTCCCTTATTAATTTTAGCATTTTTCCTAGGTATTGGCTGAAAAAATATGGTAGTACCTAATGGCAGCTTTCTAATTCCTTAATTTCTCCTATATGTGTTAACTGTAGCTAATGAATATTTATCTCTGCTTTCATCTGTTTAACTTGCTTATTTAATTACTATTCATATCCATATACACTCATAGGCATTTATTTTTTTCTATTGTATTTTAAGCTGGTGTCATAACTCTTAATTTCTCATATTCTTACAACTCTGACAATTGTTAGATCTGGGCATGCATTCTGGTTCTATTGAATTATATTTTTTTCCTTAATTTTTTATTGAGCTTTTGTACATTTCATACAATATTTCTTTTTTTATTCATCCTTTTTTAAAATTTATTTATTTATTTTGTCACAGTGTTTATTGATAGATACAAGTATATAAAATAAGGGCATGAACATGATTTGATAGATTAAGTAGACTTAATTTCAATACTATAATAAGGGAACAATTCAAATTCTCACCATTTGTTTCACACCCACAAATACCACTTCAAGGGCATTAATGATCTCTCAAATCTGATCAGTTTTGTGCAAGTAAACCATGTTTCTTTTTAAAAAGACTTGTGCACTTGACCAGGCTCAAGGATATTGAAATCTAGCACATAAAGTTTACTACTAGAGGTAGAAATATAGGCAATGTACTATTACGGCAACAACCATCAATTACAGTTAAGGATTTTCTGTAACAACCAAATGGATAATCTAATATTGCAACAACTCAAGTATTACTGAGCAAAGAGCATTTCTACAATATTCAGTGTTGCCATTCAGTTTTCTAACTTTAAACAGCCTATGATAACTGGCAGCAAAGAAGGCCCTTGCAATAGACTGCCTCTGCTTGAGAATTTATGATGTAATTATTGCATGCTGCTAATATACTATCTAAACATTAAATATATTCCTAAAATATCTGATGGTAGACTATGATTAAGACATTACACTACAATAAAACCTTATGCAGAAGGAAACCCTTACTGACATGCTTCTGCTTTAAATATTGTGCCTCCAAATGAAGTCCAGTAAGCATGCAACCTGTCTTGATCCCCCTGCATTGGCCTCCATGATACTGCTGAGGTAATCCAACAATGGCAGTCCATATTCTGAGGAGGCTGAATTTCCATTAGCTGCTTAGTTCACAAGCTGAGTATCTCAGCAGTCCTCAGTCCACATTGGAAGGCTAAAAATTTAAGAAGCTGTATCTCATGTCTTTGAGGAGTGCCAAAACAGTGGCATCAACAGAGCATATGTGTCTGCCTGTAAGGATTGTAGGCAGGCCAAACAACGGTGCTCTCCTTTTTTCTTTTCTTTTTGTCTTTTTACTAAGATCTCAAGTTTTGTGTCTGCATTACAGTTTCTCTGGTCTTATGGATTATTTATTTCTGGTTGTACTTTCCTTCTGGATGCTTAAGGCCATACAGATAGCCCAGCTTAACCAAGGTTTTGTTTTGTTGAGGTCAGTTGAGGATCTGGTCCTCAGGGGGTCTCTCGGGTTTTTTTTTGGGGGGGGAGGGTGAGAGCCCCTTGCTCCTTTCAGCTCCTCATCCACCAGTTCCACCCACATGAGGACAAAATCAAGTCTTGCTAGACCAGGCTTCCTTTTCTGAAGGATGAGCAGACTTTCCTCTTTATAGACTCCCCTTAGTGGCTCTCCAAGACCTCCCCGAACAGGAAGAATGGTGACTCATATCTGCAGAACTTTTCAAGAGATGCCCCCATGTATAATCCCCTAAGATTTGGTTGACCACTGAGGGCAAGTAACAAAGTTGTCCCCCAGGTCCCTCGGCCAAATTGGTAGGGACTTCAGATATGGTCGTTAAGTACCCAGAAAAGCTAAGTTGTACCAGCCTGTTGTACCTATATTAACATTGTATCTTTTGGAAACAAACTGTATGTTATTTCCATAGCATATTTCTTGATTCACATATTTCCATTTTAATCCCATATTACTCTAAAAGATGCACACATACCCTCCATCATATACTAAAAGTCCAAGGTATGAAAATACGTGTTAGGTCAGCTCTAGAACCTGTGTAGGGATTCCCAATAAAAGAGCACAGTTGTCTTTAGATTGTGAGGAGTATAATATTAACACTGCTCATTTTGTCTTACACCTAGGTACTTGGTACTAGCATCCACAGGTGAGGGATACCATCCGTCTTTTGTTTTTCTGGGACTGTGTTATTTCACTTAGCATAAAATCTATTTCCATCCATTTATCTGCAAATTTTATGATGTCATCTTTCTTTACCACTGCATAGTACTCCATTGTGTAGATGTACCACATTTTCTGTATCCACTCATCAGTTGTGGGGCATCTGGGTTGGTTCCAGCTCTTAGCTATTGTGAATAGAGCTGCAATAAACATGGCTGTATATGTATCTCTGCTGTAGGAAGAGTCTGATGGATATATATACAGAAGTGGTATGGCTGGGTCAGGTGGTAGGCTCATTTTGAGTCTTTTAAGGGTTCTCCACACTGCTTTCCATAGTGGTTGTACAAGTTTGCATTCCCACCAGCAGTGGATGAGTGTTTTCCTTTCCCCACACCCTCTCCAGCATTTGGTATCATTTGTTTTCTTGATCCTAGCCAGCCTTATCGGGGTGAGATGATATCTTAAAGTGGTTTTAATTTGCATTTCCTTAATTATTAGGGAAGTTGAACAGTTTTTAAGATGTTTCTCAGCCATGTCTATTTCCTCGCTTGTGAAGTCTCTGCTCAGGTCTTTCCTCCATCTTTTGAGTGAGTCATTTGTTTTCTTATTCCTTTGTTTTTTGAGTAGTTTATATATTCTGGAAGTTAATGCTCTGTCGGATGAATCTCATACAATATTTCTTTATTATTATTATTATTATTTATTTTTATTGAGTGCATTTCATACATTTCTTAATCAAATTTAGACTCATTCCCCCATCCATGCCCACCCCTCTTCCCTTCCCTCCCCCCATCAGAGCTCATGGATTCTGTCATACACAAGTCCTGTCTTGCAGGTTTGCCTGCAAGGTTCCTCCTTGGCAAACCCAAACAACCATCAATCCTGCCCCCGTGCTGGACACTGGGGTCCCCCCTCCATGGTCACTCAAATGAGGTCCAGCAAGCGTGTGTCCTGTCTTGATCTTCCTGCCCTGGCCTTCATGACAGCGTGGGTAGTCCAACAAAGGCAGTCTACACTCTGAAGAGGCTGAAATCCCAGGAGCCGCTCAGTCTACAAGCTGGATATCTAAGTAGTCCCCATCTGGCATTGAAGGTTTGAAGAATTCTCAAGTTTTATATAGAATCCCCCGCAATACACCTCAGGCACGGCTGGGCTGAGCTCCGTCCACTGTTCTGGAGAGTCATTGAGCTTGGCCTCTCCTGGCTGCCTTCTGGCGGGGGGGCAGGGGGAGCTCGAGGCCAAAGCTCCTGCTCCGCTGTGTTCTGGGACACCAGTGTGCAGGTGTTCACCACGTAGCTGCCATGCTCATGCCCATTGGCTTCTGGTCTTCTGCACGCCCGTTTCGCGTCCCCCAGAGCCTGCAGCTCCTCCGACCTCCGCCTTGGCCAGCGGCCCAGCACCAGGCTGTCCATTCGACCCCGCGCTCGCCTCTCCTCATACAATATTTCTTAACAAAGTTTATTCCCGTCCCCCAACCACGCCCCACCCCTGTACTCATGCATTCTGCCGTACATGTTAAGTCCTGTCTTGTATCTTTTTCTCTCAAGACTTTTTTTAAAACTTTTTTTTTTAATGCAGAAGTTTACTGTTTGGGTAGGTTCTTTGAGCAAGTCTTTTTGTTGCTGTTCTTCCCCTTAATTTTTTTTTCCTTTTTCTTTTTTTATTTTTATTTTATTTTTATTGATGCTTTGTGTATTTCATACATCATTTTCCAATTCAGTTCAGGCATATATCCCCTTCCCTTCCCCCCACCCTACCCCTAACCCATCCCAGATCATGCATTCTGCCGTAACTTTTCTGCATCTTTCTCTGCTTTTTTGTTTTGTTTTGTTTTCATTTTTTTAACAATAAGTGATAATTTGTGAGTACAAGCATCCTTCATGTAAAACCAATTTGCAAGCAGTTGTGCCCAAACCCACACAGCTCATGGGTCCCACCATCCAGCAAGGGGGACTTGTATGTTCAATCAAGTTGATCAAATGAGTGTCCAGTCTATATTGTTGTAGTTTCACCATTCACCCCAATCGCAGCCCTTACATTCTACCGTGCCCCCTCTTCCGCAGATTGTTCCCTAGGCTTAGAAAAGGGGCACAGGTGGATGAGAAGCAAAACACTCTACTTTCTCTGGAGCTGTTGTCTTGGTCTTGGGATCAACAGCTCCATCTCAGCCTCTTGAGTACTGGGATCATTCGTATCACTTCCTAAACTTCTGAAACTATAAGATTTTCCAGCCTCAGCAGGCACCTAGAACCAGGATTATTCTCCAAAAATTCCTAATTCCTTTTTAGTAAAGAGTAGTGTATAGATAGCAGTGAACTTGGGTCACCAGTTCCATTTGGGTCACACCATTTCCAGAGTCTGTCAATAGAATTAGATAGGAAATATATGTGCTTGTATAATTCAATATCTAGGTATATATACACACATATTTCTAAACATTTTTCTGAGTCTCTTTGCTTGTATATATGTAAATATATCCTTCCTATGTACACTTCATAATTTCATGTATCTACTTAAATAAGCATGAATTTATTTTCTATAGATTTAATGCTAATTTTTAACAAGTTTTCAGCTTTTCTCCTTTAGTTATACTTTCTTTTATGGATGGTGACAAATCTGGTGTTGAACATCATAATGTGTTTACTTATTTATTCAATTGTCATAAACATGTACTGAGAATTTCTTTTTTTTATCATTTTTTATGTGTATGAGTGTACTGTCTGCATGTAGGTTGGTGCACCTGTGTTGAGCAATGCCACGGAGGTCATAAGAGGGTGTTGGATTCCCCTGAAACTGGAGTTAAAGATGGTTCTTAGCCACCATGTGGGTGCTGGGAATCAAACCCGGGTCCTCTGCAAGAGCAGTTGGTGCTCTTAACTGCAGAGCCATCTCTCCAGCTCCAACATGTACTGAGAATTACTAAGCCTTGAGAAATAAATTTACCAACATACCTCCAACTTGTTTTTTGAGAATGCAAAGCTAATTTTTATTTTAAATTAATGTGAGATATTTACTTATATAATCAAATTTCTATAATTTCTCACAAATGTGGGATGGATTAAAAATTCAATATAAGCATTTAGCTTGGAATTAACTACTTTATACCAGGAAATGGTTGGCATTGATTTATATTCATTTTTTTAAAATTTTATTTTTTATTTATTTTAGTTTTTATTGAGCGCATTTCATACATTTCATAATCACATTTAGACTCATTCCCCCATCCTGCCCACCCCTGATGCACCCCCTGACCCCCCATCAGAGCTCATGGATTCTGTCATACACAAGTCCTGTCTTGCATCTTTTTCTCAGTCTTTTATAACCTTTTCCATGCACAGGTTTAGTGTTTAGGTCAGTTCTTTGAATAGGTTTTTTTCTCTCTCTCTTTTTTGTTCCTATTTGATTTTATATTATTCCAAAATATGCATATATACACTCCACACATAAATCAAAATTACAAAATCTGAAAATAAACTACTGGTTAATTCCAAAGCACAGTTAGAGATTCATATTTTAACAGTAAAGTTGCACGCAGGTAAAAAGAAGTATAACTTTACATTCACTCTTTTTTTTAAGAATATGAATATTAGTATTCCTATATGATAGAACACACCATAGGATTACATAAGGTTCATGAATGGTTGTAACATGTATCAAATAAAAAGAGAAAATATTATTTTACAAAATATTTTAACTGTCAAATATAATCTTTTTCTTTCTTTCTTTTTTTTTTTTTTTTTTTTACCAAAAGATGTCATGTTTTCCCCAAGGAAGTGCTTGAAGTTTCCTCCTTGGCAAAACCAAACAACCATCAATCCTGCCCATGTGCTCCACACTGGGGTCCCTCCGCCACATGGTCCCCCAAATGAGGTCAGCAAGCGTGTGTCCTGTCTTGATCTTCCTGCACTGGCCTCCAAGACATAGCATGCTCAGTCTACACTCTGAAGAGGCTGAAATCCCAGTAGCCACTCAGTCTATAAGCTGGATATCTTAGTAGTCCCCATCTGGCATTAAAGGTTTGAAAGATTCTCAAATTTTATATCTGAAATACAATTTCTCATACCTTATTGATTATTTATTTCTGATTATACTTTCCTTTTTGGATGCATTTTAAGTTGCCAGATCAACTAAACAGGGGACAGACAAGGCCTGGACTTTCAAAGGCAAGGTTGCAGAAAGATTAATTTGTAATAGAGAAGAAATCATACAAAACAGAAGGGGGATGTAAATAGTTCCAGGCTATTAGAATTGTACTTGCAGAGTTTGGTCAGCACATAAGGAAACAAGTTCACTGCAAAGAGCAGAAACAAAATTAGAAAAGGGAATGAAGTGGGAGATATTTCAAGAGTATTATGAACAGTCACACAAATGAAATTTAAGTATTTGGAATTTGTCCTAGGGAAAATTGTTTGTTTCAAGATCTGAGTATCCCAGCAGCCTTTGCCCTTCCACCAAGAACATATCATTTATATCTTGTGTTTTAATATGAACTACATGCCAGTGCATGCCTTTAATCTTAGCACTCAGGAGGCAGAGGCAGGCGGATCTTTGAGAGTTCAAGGCCAGCCTGGTCTACAGAGTGAGTTCCAGGACAGCTGGGGCTACAGGGAGACCCTGTCTCGAAAATACCCAAAAAAATATCAACTACACAAAAGAAAAGTTCCAAATTTTGGAAATAATGATAGTTTTTTTCAGGGGTTGAAGTTAGTTTGAAATTTGCCTTACTTGTGTGAATTCATTATTGTATCCTCCCAGGGAGAAGAAAAATGATCAAGTATTTGGATTTGGAATTAAAAACATGCTTTTTATCATGAAGGAAAATAAATATAAAACATGATGACAGAGGCAAAACTCTGCATAAGATTAATGAATGCATTGTGCTTCTAACAGCTGAATGGCTCACAGAACTGACCTGTTTAGCATACCTTTCTTTCTGAAGTCCTTTGTCAACTCTAAGGCCAAACTACCAATCCTTTGCTGCCTGTAACAGAAACACCAATAATGACAATGAAGCTTGAGTTTGGACACAGAGTTCATCTTCATTCATTCTCCCACACTATTTGCTTCATTTTCATTATCTATTGAATAGTGACTGGCCCCGTTAATGATCTCGAAGGTTTATAAAAACAGAAGAGGTGGTTTGATGCATATTTCCCATAAGTCAAAGAACCTGACTGGAGGTCTATTAAGCAAGCTTCACAAAGAACCACTTGAACCAGTAAATAAAAAGATATTGGCAATAAAAGTTAAAAATTTTAGCCAAAATAGTCTTGGATAAAAATGTTTAAAATGTGGAAAGGACATGGCTGCTGCCAGTACTTGGGCCACCTTTCCTCACCTGTGCCGTTAGAAGCATCTTGTGCACACAGTTAAAACCTTGTGATAAGCAAAGTTATTGCTGAACTCACTAAACCTTCCTTTGCTAATATTAACTTCACGGTATCAGCCATAGCTCCCTGAGATAGAAACAGTTACTATCCATATTTTCCCAAAGAGGAAAATGAGACCAGACCGTAGGTGAAATGATGGGCTAAGGTCCCACACCTCAGGAGTCAGACCTGCGATGCATCTGCTCCACTGACTCAAAGCCTCTGGTCCCCCTCCCCACTTAACTCCCAGATCAGCTCCTAAGAAAACCAAAATTTTCTGAATTTGTTCTAAAAGCTAAATACCTTTCTGCTTCCTGAGTCTGCTTGAAGATGTGAACCTTGGCTTTCTGCTCCAGCGTCTCCTGCCACCATGCCTCCTTACCATGATGGACTCTAATTCCCCTGGCATCAGCGACACCTGGAGAAAACCACAACTTTGGAATCATTCACTTCAAGGAATTAACAGAATACTGGTTCTCACCATGCCTGTCCACCAGAGTATGAGTTCACCAGTTAGAATTTGGCTCAGGAGAAACTGAGTTCTATCTCCTTGAACCAGCGGTATGCAGTCCAGAGGGAAACAGTTTGAAGAGGTGAGGTAAACCCCTTGGTTCTTGTTTATAGAATTAAAAGGAGACTGCTAGATGACTCACCAGTCTGTCCTAAACAGAACATGGACAGTCCCAAGAATTTGACTTGTCATCTCAGAAGAGCGGGGAAAAGGGGAAAGAGAGGGGAAAGAAAAAAAACAAAACAAAACTGGATCTTCTATCTCTTATTCTCTCTCACCTCCAAAGCCCAGGGGTTCTCCAGCAAGATGTGGTCACGCCAGGTTGTAAGGGCCAAGGAAGAGGATGAATTGTGAGACTACAGCAAAAACGGACTGCATTTTATTTTTTTTGTGTAAGCAAACCTCTTCAATGAGGCTTGGGAACCCTGGGTTGTACAGAAAACTAGACGCTGATGTAATTGGGCTGGAATGGACACTCCTCACGTTTGTTCCCTAAGTGTACTTACTGCTTAAATGAATAAAAAAAAAAATTATAGAAAACTAAATACCTTATCTAATAGCAAACTCGCTAGGCTGGAAATTTGTGTTAATGTAACCCAAAATATTATCTTTATTTTATTGTTTCATTACTACGGACAGAGCATTACTGATAAAAGGGAATGTTTTTTCTTTTTTTTTTTTTTTGTATGTGTATGAATGTACTGTCTGCATGTAGGTTTGTGCACCCGTGTCGTGCAATGCCGCGGAGGTCAGAAGAGGGTCTGAGATTCCCCTGGAACTGGAGCTCTCCTGGAATTGGAGTTACAGACAGTTCTTAGCTGCCATGTGGGTGCTGGGGATCGAACCCAGGTCCTCTGCAAGAGCAGTCAGTGCTCTTAACCACTAGGCTATCTCTCCAGCCCCAAAAGGGAAATTTTATGTCAAGTTTTGAAATAACTGTTCAAAGGGTTGTATGGTTGTTTGGGAGTTTTGTGAGCATGAATGTTCTGTTGTTGCAAGTATCTTAACTACGGACTTCGAATGCTATTATATTTTATACCATCAAATTGAGTGCTATTTTATTTTTGTGTGAATAAAAATAATTTTATAAAATGTGCTGTTTTAATGGAAAAATGTCATATGCATATGACATTTCAAATATTACAGAAACTTAAAATGTGGGAAAAAGCACACATTTTTCTATTGGTGCACTAGAAGACAGGTATGTTTGTGTTTATTTATATGTGGTATGTTGTTTTCTTTTCAGTTGTGGACTTTTAATTTTATTTATCAGTCTTTCAGATAACTATGTACTCAGCCAGTACAAATTCATCATGTCCTTAAAGGAGGCCCTTCTGAGTTGCATTGAGATCATTGCTAGCCTTTTGCTATGATGAAAAACTAATGCTACAGCTCTATCCTCATACCTAGTCTATTTGTGAAAATACACTTGCAGCATACACTCTTGTGCAGAAAACTCATAATATAATTGACCACATTATATATTTTTACATAGGACAATAACAAAATTATTGCTCTATTTACAAAATTTAATGCCTCATAACATCCTCTCATTCTTCCATGATCAGTGAAATGTAGTCTTTTTCTTTAAACATGTAAGTTATGATTAAACTCAAAGTCCATGCAATTACCATGAAACCACAGTGTGTTGAGAGTGGGGCAAAGTTTAAAAATGTACATTCTAGAAGAAGGATGACTTGAACTTTTATTTAGGCACCATAAATTATTAGCTGTGTGACCTGGAACACACGCTTACCATTCTGTAATCCAGAACATCTTGTAATAATGTCTAAACTCTCTTAAGGCTACTAGGCATAGCCATAAAAAGCAATCATATGGGGCTGGGGAGATAGCTTAGTGGGTAAAGTCTTTGCCATGTAAGCATAAAGAGCTGAATTTGGTCCCCAGAGTCTACAAAAATAAGGACATGGGGCATGCATGTGGAGTTACTGTGCTATGGAAGCAGAGGCAGGTAGGACCTTGGGACTTACTGGCCAGCCAGCCTAGCTTGATTTAGTGAACCCCAAGTCCTAGTGAAAGACTCTGTCTCTAAAAACAAGATGGAGACAAAAACCCAAAGAGCACACCATCTGAAGATTGACATTCAGGATTGACCTCTTCCCTTTACCTCTCACAAAAACATGGGCACACACACACACACACACACACACACACAAACACTCACATGCATGTACATTCACTTGCACGGAAACACAAAAACCCCAGGTGCAACTATGTATCTATTGACTTTTTATGATTTTTTTAGTATGTGATAACACTTCTAGTATCCAAATTTTCACATGAGTTTTATATTATGAATATTTTTTCAATATTTATTGAGTGCCTACTATGCATCATGCAATGTGGTAGGCATTTGAGATACAGTACACCTGTAGAAAAATGATTTATATTTAGCAATCATTAACATTATGTAGAAAACTAAATGTTTGATGTTTCCTAACTGTAAAAATAACAGTTAAAATGGTGATCTCTGAAGTTGAATTTAGGATATTTCATTATAGGAATTGGTGTCATTTTAAGTTTATTTTGATACTTTTTTAAAAATGAAAAATGACACCACAGTTTGTGGATCACTTGCTGGTGGTAATTCTTTTCCCAGCTGCCTATGCCATTTATCTTAATCGGGTACTAAATAAGCCCTTTCAATTTTTGGTTATTAAGATCATCGTGTCTTTTATATTCTGGCTACCAGATTGTCACAAAACATATGGTTTAAGCTCCATTTTCGTCCATTCATGTGGAAAAATAATATGCAATAGGGTTTCTAAGACCTATATTTTAATTAAACTGCTTTTAAAATATGAATTGAACAAAAGTATCCCAAACTGGTTCAATTACAGCAAAAAAAAAGGAGGTATGGTGTATGTGTGTTTTAAAATAAATATGCAAATATTTTTAAAATTCAGTACTATATAAGAAACAGCATATTGCTAACCTCTCTGAACCCCAAGTATTATTATGCAAAATACATACATGAATAATACATATATGTACATTATCATGTCTATGTATCTCTATATATGAAACATAAGGAGCAGTGTTTATTAGGTAACTAGCAATCTTAAACATTTTACATTTATGTGTATGGCTTGGAAAAGTTAGTGAAGGATCAAAGCCTGCTTGGAATGATGTCATAATAAGGTAGTATGGAATCTGATTATGTGAAAAGCTGGATATTTACACAAAGAGGTCAGAAACCAGCTGGCTACACATAAACTAAAGAAAAACCAACAAACATTCTAAGACAGCTCTATTCTTGATCTTGGAATTGCAAACCTAGCATAATTTTTAAAGACCCAGATATTGCAAATCTTTTCTAAATCAGCACATATTCACTAGAAAACAATTTTGGGTGGCTTGCACCCTATATTATCTTGCATAAAATAAGAAAATATGCTTATTTCCTCTTTTTGTGACATTATTTTGAAAATTGTGTTTTAAATTCTGTAGGCAAAGTTTCTCTCTATCATTTAGACAAAATATACTATCAGATTGAATGAAACGATTTTAGACTATTTAAATATTTTGTTTTTATTTTGAAGTTCTGAGCATTTGTTTAATTTTTGTTTACTAGAGAAATTCTATTGAGTTTTCTGGATTTTTTTCTAATATCAGAAGAAGCACACACAGACACACACACAGACACGAGTGTGTGTGTGTCTGTGCGTGTGTCTGTGTGTGTCATATGGTGCACACCCATGGTCTGTGTGTGTGTGCTCTCAGGTACATGAATGGGGACACCTGGGGTGCTGTGCTTTATCTTCCTCTGCCTTATCCCCTTGGATCTGGGGCGTAGCCCAAGTGATCCTCCTGCCTTCATCCTCCACACAGTGGACTTACAGGTGTGTCCATGCCTGGCTTTTTATATGGGTGCTGGGGACTCAAACTCAGGCATTCAAGCTTTCACAGCTAGGAATCTTACCCAATGACATCCATCTTCCTAGCCCCTCACTGATCATTTGATAGGCATTTATATGTTTAAAGTTGTTAACAGTGTAAACACAGAGTTCATCATAATGACCTTCCACAAGCATGACTTTTAATTAAATCATTTTCTTATTGTTTTAAAAAATTTATGCATGCATATAATAATGTGCTTTGATTAAATCTACCCCATCCCCTGCCCTCCAGTTCCTGCTCTGTTCCTCTGCCATCATTCCCTCCCAATTTCTTGTGTTCTTTTTTAACTCCATTGAGTCCCCCATAGTGCCACCAGTGCCAGCATATTGTAGAGCTATCTACTGGAGCATAGGTGTCTTATCAAGGGGTCACATCCCTGAAGAAAATGGACTCTCCCTCTTCTAGCAGTCATCAATTGCTGATTGGTCATCAGCTAGGGGTAAGACTTTGTGTCTCTCTCCCCCATTCATGCTGAGATTTTGTCTGCCTTCACCTTGAAAGATCTTAGACATGCAAGCCCAGCCCCTGTGAGTTCATGTATGCTGATTTGCTGTCATGTCCAGAAAACACTAGGTCACTATTGTCATTCACTGCCTCTGCCTTTTACAATCCTTCCTCTTCATCTTTTGCGATGACCCCCAGCCTTGGGAGGAGGGAGTATGATGTACATGTCCTATTTATGGCTGAGTACTTAGTGGTCTCTTATTCTCTTCACATTGACCAGTTGTTGGTCTTTGTGTTAACTACTATCTAATGCAAAAAAATAAAAACCTTCTCAGATGAGGGTTTAGAGATGCACTAAACTCTGTATACAGATAAGTACTTAGAGGGCAGTTCATTGCTATGTCTAGCATGATGTCAGCATAGTAAGAGTCCTAAGTTTTCTTCTAGGGGCCATGAGGTATCAAGCCATGGGTTCTTGGCCCCCTTTAATGTATCAGGCTATAGAATTCATACCATTATTGCATCAGTGGGCATATCTTGCTAAGACAGCTGTTATTGTAGCTCAAAGAAGTCATTGCTAGGTAAGACTATTGGTTACTCCCTTGTTGGCATGCATAGAACTTTGCCATCTTATGAAAGTTAGCCAGTAGAGATGGAGTTTTGAGGTCTGGACCAGCTTTATTTGTCCATGTTCTATGTTTTAATTATGTGGTATCTTCAGTAATAGGGCTTACCATCAAGTGTTGGAGGGTAACAGAGAGCAACGACAGCAGAACCCCACTGAACAACACTGATCTTTTTTCCTAGGAAAATTCTTGGAATCTAATTGTTAAGTCAAATACATATGTATGAACAATAAATCTACATGTGAAATTAATATGTGCATTGTGGAGATTAAACATTACAAAAGTTGTTGATTAAACCAAGAATATTCCCATTCTTTCATCAGATGGATCTAGAAGCAAATTTTTAATTTATTTCCCCATTTTATTTTCTAGGTGATTTACCATTATTATTCTGAATAATTTTCAACCATGAATATCTATTATAACTAACTCAAAGGTGTTGGAAAATCTAACAACAACAACTAATTTCACACCTCAGCACCAACACACACACACACACACACACACACACACACACACACAATCTTGAGTCCATCAAAGCCATTGAAAATCAAATTACTTAAGATATAGTCTGCTATTTGACATTTTTTTTTTCACTTTTTTGGTGGGGAGGGAAGGATGTCATTGCATGACCGTGGAAATCAGGAAAACTTGTAGGGGTGACTCTTTCCTTCCACCATGAGTGTTCTGGGACTTAAACTCAAGTCGTTGAGCTTGCTGACAAGTGCCCTTATCCTTCCAGCCATCTCATCAGCCCCAACCCTTTTGAAATAACTTTGCAAGCTCTGTTGTAACTGTAAAAGTCATGGCTAGATTGAGCACCTCAGTTTTAGAAGAGTACTACTTTAATTCGAGTTCATGAAGTATGCATGGATCTTGTTATCAATTAAATCTACTCCTGAACTTCTGTGAAGATTTAGCCTTTCTGTCAGGAAATACCAATACTGTTGATCTGTAGATCCAACTACTTCTCTCCAATTTATGAAGAATTTCTTGGCACAATGTGGTTAGGTAGTTTTCTTCATTCACCATATTTGTCCTTGGGTGGGGGTCTACCTCAAATGTTTTAATGTTCTAGTAAAACCAGAAGTACCTATCTTTTTATTATGTGCTTGTTTATTTTAAATACATTTTTGCCTTTCCCTCTTTCTAAATTTTTATTATTTGAATATAGGCTCCCTGTTTGTTCTTTATCTTGTCATCTTTTATATATTTAATTTTATCTTTAGGTGGTTTTCTTTCATTATTCATTATTTTCAAGTCTTTTGATTTAAATTTTGGCAATTATAATTCAATCTCATTTTCTCATAGTTCTAGTTCTTTGGTTACATGTGACTTCCCTTAAATATTGTTTTTAGGTTGTTTATAGTAATGCTTTTGAAGCTACTTTTATTTCTTCAATTATTTCAACTTCCTCTAAGGTGGTGTTTCTATTTTCAAATATTTGGCATCTTTATGTTGTCAGTTTTCCTCACATGCTAGTTAGACTTCTGTCCATTATTAAGGAAGAAGGCTGGTATAGGTGAAAACATGCCTGGTTTATTGTGTAAATAGAGCAGCCTTCTTATAGGTCTCTCCCTTACCTACTAGAATTTCTTTCTTGGATGAGTCAGAAAATGTTGACAGGTAACTCCTTTAGGATTGATTGGGAGCTATACGTTAGGCTAAATGCTTGCAAGTGTCCCAGTGATAATGGTTTTCCTCTCATGCACCAACAAATTGAGAAATTTAAGCTTTTCTGGATTTGTTCCATCCTTAGAGAGTTTCTTCTGTTTTCCACCTGGTGAGCGACTATTGCCCTCCTGATTCATGTGTACGTACTGGACAAAAGACACTCACTGGAAGAATTCTGTCTTAGTTAGACTTTATTTTTAGCTTCATCTTTCACCCTTCCTAACTTGTGCTGACTGATTCTGTACACAGAAATTTCTGGGTTTCCAAAGGCAGGTTCACAGTCTTCTTCTACACAGATCTCTATTTAGGGCAGGCTGGCAATTCTTCTTCCTTCTTATCTCAAATGTTCCTTAGATTCCAGGAGCTAATTAGCTACTTAGGCCTTCAGGAATGCATACACCCTGCCTTGTTTGTCATAGCCGGCATTTACTTTGTGGTCTTAGTCACTGTCTCATCTCCTTGTTCTGCTCTCTGCCACAGTGGACTGATTTCCTCCAATGACATTTGCCTACCAACAGCTAGCTGGCTTAATCCTAGGTTCAACCATTGGGAAGATCAGAGAGACAGTGGTGAGAGCAAAAAGGGAGGAGCTAGGCATCTCTCCTGCCCTACTTCTGCCTGGACAGTCTATCTGCAATCAGCAGCATTTCTTTCATCTCATCCAACTCAAAATCCTCTGACTCCACATAGCCCCTAGTCTGTGGTTGCAGTTTCTACCTAGTAGTCCTGAATTATGGACTCTGTTGATAATATTCCTAGGCCCCTCTAATCACAGTAGTGTTAATACCAGTGAATGTTGCTAACTTCTCTTTTATGTCAGCCCTTACCTTTGTAAATGGCATGTATTGAATTCTTTCTACATAATGATTTAGCTTGATTTTCCTTGCTGTATTTAGAGAGATGTAGATATAAGGATATTGTATCTTTTTGTTATTGTTTAAGTGACATTCTATTTATACTTTTAGTTTAATGGGATCTTGGATGAAATGGGGGATCAATCCGTCTGTCATTGTGAACTGAATTCTCTGTGTTTTGAGGATTTTTGGTGCACATTGTTAACGTGCCTCCATTGCATTTCCATTAACAGCAGATGGAAGGTGTCCATAACCTGACATCCTCCCAACACAGGGTTTGATGTTATCTTTAAAAAATCATTACATCTAATCTTTAGGGTAATCTGATTTTAAAAAAATGCAAGTTTTCTTGGCTTAGAACATCTCGTGTTTTAATCGTTCTAGCAGCTGGAAATGATCTATAAGGACAGAGAACCAATAACACTTGCATAACTTTTAACTTGGTTAAAACTGGCTGGACGGGCTGGAGAGATGGCCTAGCGGTTAAGAGTGCTGACTGCTCTTACAGAGGACCTGGGTTTGATCCCCAGCACCCACATGGCGGCCGAGAACCGTCTGAAACTCCAATTCCAGGAGAACTCCAGTTCCAGGGGAATCCGAGACCCTCTTCTGACCTCCACGGCATTGTACAACACACGGGTGCACAAACTTGCATGCAGACAGTACCTTGATACACATACAGAAATAAATAAATGCCGGGCATGGTGGCAGGCGCACGCCTTAATCCTAACACTGAGAGCAGGAGAGGCAGCGGATCTCTGTGGGTTCGAGGCCAATCTGGTCGACAGAGTGAGTTCCAGGACAGCCAGAGTTACAGGAGACCCTGTCTCAAAAGACCAAAAAAAAAAAAAAAAAAAAAAAAAAAAAAAAAAAAAAAAAAAAAAAGAACTGGCTGGACAAGTTACTAAGGAGTTCAGACTCCCAACAGTATGAAAACGACACAAAATGCAGCTTTTCCGGTGTCTGCTCTGATGTTTAAAAGGGAGGAATAATTTTGGCTCTCTAGAAAAGTAAAATTTCCCCAAGAAAATAAAATCGTTGCTGATTAAACCATGATTCAGAGAAGAGTGCGTCTCACAAAAAACTGAGTCAAAATGATTTTAACTACTAACACCCATCTTTTTTTTTAAAGATTGATAATCCAAAAGAAAAAGTTCCCCTCGCATAGCTTTCCATCTTTAGAATTAAACAGGAAAGTTAGAGCACTAGATTTAAAGACTATCTTTTAAATGGTGTACTGTCTTTCCTGGGCTGTATGGAGCAAAATACCATAGCCCCAAATACCATAGTCACAGAGATGTATCAATCTGGGGTCTCAATTCAGGGCATTTTATGGTGACTTTCCCAGGATTTATTTTCACTGCCATGATGTTCTCACATTTCCTCACTCTATCAGTTACCAGTGGTCACCCTACATGCCCCTGATGTCCTCTGTAACTCCAAGTTTCTTTGACCTGCAGAGAGAGCAAGCTCTTTTCATCAATAAATTGGATGTGCATTATTTACATCCTTCAGCATCAGTTTTCTTATCCCTAAAATAAAGAAAATTACCCTTAGAATGTCTATCCACCTCTAAGTAGGACCTTTCACTGTGGAGAGTGGACAGGAAATCCACTTAGTCAGGGCCTCATATTCATAAAACGCCTCAACTGGGCCACATGATCTTGCCTCAAAAAGGTTTTTTTATTTTTATTTTTACAGCACAATTTAAAAAAGTTAAAATGTCTCACTTTTTGTTCTAACCTTTCTTTTCTTTTCCCAACCCCATATTCAAGGAGACTCAAAAGTGGAAGATTCTCAGACTTCTCTTGACATTTGCACAGTCTTTTGCTATCGTCAATGGGCCTATTCACTTCTCTTTCATATTCCCTATGGTCTATGAACAGGTTATTGTGGAATGGAGAAGAGATTTTGGTTTTATGAAGTGACAAAGTGGTGTTCTGACTAAACATAAGTGTTTTGGTGACTTCCCGATAATTTTGCCAAGTAGGATTAGCACCAGTGCTACTTTTCCTTGGTGGAGATTCAGTCCCAAGCCCCAGTCAAAGGGAAGCAAAGCACTTTCAGCATGCAAGCGAAGTCTAATTACAACAATCGTTAGCAATGGTTTTCAAAGGAAAAAGGAAAGATGTACAACTCATCAAAGATACATTATTTATAATTTGTCTAATGAGAAATTAAAAGTCAAAATGGTGAACAAATTGGGCCAAATAGGTCTAAGGAAAAAAGTTTCTGGAGTTTCTCTTTATTTTACCACATTTATACACACACCCCATTTTTATCTTATTAAACATTACTTATTTCTTTAAACTCTCTGAATGAAGGTAGGGTTCACAAATTACTTTAGAAAATAATGTTTTACATAGTAACAATAACTATAACATCCATTAAATGCATGCTTCCCTTTGTGGCTGAAGGAATTGACATTCAATCTTGTTGGTCCCTTTGGGAAAATGAAACCTCAAAGCATTCACTATAAATCATTCTGTATATGCTGTGCTTTTATTTCAGAGAGAGAGAGAGAGAGAGAGAGAGAGAGAGAGAGAGAGAGAGAGAGAGAGATTAATTTTGGAAGGCCAGTTACTTTTTCAATACACTAGACTATCATGTAGAAAATGATTAGCAAGAATGAACAAAGTATAGTCTCATATTCTATAATACTGGACACCTTTGCTCTCTGTTTGGTTCAAGCACACAAACAAATGAATTTGTACAAGAGACCACTTCCATTTTGCCCCTATATATTTTTTTTCAAATTTTTTATTGTATTTTATTTATTTATTTATGTGTATGAAAGTACTGTCTGCATGTAGGTTTGTGCACCCATGTCATGCAATGCCGCAGAGGTCAGAAGAGGGCTTTGGATTCCGCTGGAACTGGAGTTCTCCTGGAATTGGAGTTACAGATGGTTCTCAGCCGCCATGTGGGTGCTGGGGATCGAACCGGGGTCCTCTGCAAGAGCAGTCGGTGCTCTTAACCACTAGGCCATCTCTCCAGCCCACCCCTATATTTTTTTTAAATTTTTTTAATTTTTTATTTTTTTAATTAATTTTATTTATTTCTGTATGTGTATGAAAGTACTGTCTGCATATAGGTTTGTGCACCCGTGTCATGCAATGCCGTGGAGGTCAGAAGAGGGCGTTGGATTCCTCTGGAACTGGAGTTCTCCTGGAATTGGAGTTTCAGACGGTTCTCGGCCGCCATGTGGGTGCTGGGGATCGAACCCTGGTCCTCTGTAAGAGAGGTCGGCGCTCTTAACCGCTAGGCCATCTCTCCAGCCCTCGCCCCTATATTTTTAAGTATAAAGTGACAAAGTGTATTCTGAGAGGCCCAGGAATAGAATAGGAGTATCACACCTCTTCTTAAATTTCCTATGTAGGAATTTAGTGGCAGCACTCAGCAAGATAATAAATGCAAAATGGAGTGTTAATAACGTATCAAGAACCAAGCAGAGCTGTGAGCAGGTGCATTTTAAAAACCATATTTATTCAAAAATATCTTTAAAATTTTTTTTTAATTTTATTTATTTCTGTATGTGTATGAATATACTGTCTGCATGCAAGTGTGTGCGCCCGTGTCGTGCAATGCCTCGGAGGTCAGAAGAGGGTCTCGGATTCCCCTGGAACTGGAGTTCTCCTGGAATTGGAGTTTCAGACGGTTCTCGGCCGCCATGTGGGTGCTGGGGATCGAACCCGGGTCCTCTGTAAGAGCAGTCAGCACTCTTAACCGCTAGGCCATCTCTCCAGCCCTTCAAAAATATCTTAATAGTGTGACCCTTTCCTATGCCAGATGTTTATTTTTTTTTATTTTGCATGTAACATGAAACTCTGTGTCTTGACATGTCTAAATGAAGTCTATTTTTCACTCACTGTCTTTTATCATTTAACAAACTTCTGTTCAAACTCAATTCCACAATTGGCAGAACAGCAAGTTTTACACCCAGTGGTTTTAAAAGACAGCAGTACCATTCATTCTTTGTGTGATTACAAGACCCAGGTTTGTCTAGTTTCAGCTCATGGAATTTTGAGTCTCTTCTGTACATTCTAGGCAGTGACAATATGCAAAGTATGTAGCATCCTTATTTTATTAAACACTCTATTGGGATATAAAGGGTATTTTTTAAAAGTTTTTAGCAGATATGTAAAAGTTCTGCCTCATAGCAATAAACAAAAAGAAAAATGAACAATTTGGGGGAAACTTAACATAGTGCAGCTATAAAGAAAAATGTGTCTGTTATTTTTGTAACATATTGACATACACAAGTGATTCCATGGAAGGTAGTTAGCTGGTCTTGAGTAAAGAATTCCATCTGATAAGTCCTTGACATTGGTAGGCTGTTTATGAATGTGATTGATTTAAGAAGTCTTGGGGGACCTGTTTCTGGAAAGAGCTTATTATTGTGGGGTAGGCTTTGCTACTGCTTCTGTATAGAATTTGTCCCTATCTGTTCCTTACATAGGAATTTCATACAACCCAGTTTCATTTTCAAGGAAGATGGCTTCCAAATAGAGGTCAAGAGGCCAGTGTGAAATCAGAGAGCTAGGCTGGGAGATCTAGTATTGGAACATCAAAATTAGTGATTCCAACATGCTTCATCCACTTGTGAGGTCTCTGCACTAAATGCTGAAAAAAAAAAAAAAAAAGGTATGTCTGGAATTATCCATCACTGGAGAAGGCACTGATGCTATTTGTAGTCTTTGGAGAGAAATTTTTGCAGTTGGCAGTGAGAAACATTTGCTCCTCCTGTTTCAGAGGTCGTCATGAATGAGGTAGGAATGGGATTCGTTCTTTTTGGCAGCAGTAAGCTGGAAGGGAAGAGAGAGCCAGCATTATCTCACAAATAGAAAGAACAGCAAGTTTTACACCCAGTGCTTTTTAAAACGATAGCCAGTGACGTCTGGTCTGAGTAACACATTTGACAATTTTCTGCCAGCATTTAGAAGCGTAATCTTTACCCTGTGTTTGAATGGTTTCTGGACCACCATGACATAGAGGAAAAAATGAACAAAGCAAAAAAGACACTCTTTCAAGTAGATAGCAAGTAGAGGGAGGTAGCACCTTGCTTCTATTTTCGGCCTCAGTGAGTGCTATCAGTGTTCAAAAGGGAAATAGAACCCCCACCTCCCCCACCCCACCCTGGCTCTTACAGGTCTGCTCTTGAATACTGTTTCATTTACAAGGTCTGATTGTATTGATGTAAATATAGATGTTAGCATACTGAATAAAACGAGCTTGTTCCTTGAAGATGTTACATGATTTTAAAGGACAGACTTTAAATAATGCAAACTTTAAACAAACAAACAAACAATATAATAGGCTCAAGATATAGTTTATTTGGTAGAGTCCTTGCCTGGCATGGATGAAGTCCTGAGTTCAGTCCCAGCAAAACATAAACCAGGCATAGCAGTAGACACCTGTAATTATAGCACTAGGTGTTCAAGGTCATCCTAGGGTACAAAGTAAGTTCCAGGTTAGCCTTAGCTACATAAGGCCTTGTTTCAAAGAAAAAAAATCAACCAAGGGCTTGTAAAATGGCTCACCAATAAGAGCATCCACTGCTAAGTTTGACCACTTGAGTTTGATCCACAGAACACAGTGAAAGGAGAGAACTGACTCCTGCAAGTTCTTCTCTGACCTCCACATGTGTGTCCAGGTACATGCCCCAGCTCCTAGAAGGAAATGTAATAAAAATAAGTAGAAATCAATAAAACATTTGCCTGACATTTACATCTGGTGGCCGTATAGAGGCTTTCTGAGTGGCAACAGTAATCATTCAACCATTTTTGAATATGAGGTTATGTTGTGGTAGAAATTACACTTTCAATGCCTATTATTAAGAAGATATCTGATAGCAGATAATATCTGCTATTAATTCAGTAGAGTTATCAAAACTGTATTTTTCTCATTGACTCATGTATAGACATGTTAAAAATAGTAATATGTGTGCATGACATATTATTTATCTAGTCTTCCCACACTAAGTGAGCGTATGGATTTACAGCCCCACTCGCAATAAATTCTGCTAACCTCAGGGGTCCAAGACCTACTGCTTGAGAAGCTTGGAGTAGGACAGGCTTATGATTGATGACAGTGAGGAAGGCCTGGGGCACATCTGCTAGTCTTCCATTGTGCTTTCATCCTCCAGCCCTCACAGAGCCCCCATGAAAAGTCACACTTTGCTGTGTTTACTGAAAATGTTTTCTGTATAAACTTCAACAAGTCAGTTATGATGTTCCACAGTGAAAACATTTTTCATATAAAAATTTAAGTGCAGCTTGGACAGAGATTTTTACATCTGGAAGAAAAGTGATTTTCAATACAAGATCTACCAGATCTTCAACTGCATTTAAAACTTTATTCCTTAAATGAGTGGTGGAGATATGCTCACTTATTGAATGGCTGTCACATTTTTCTGATTAAAATATTTAATTTCAATAAAAGGACTTCCTACATCTCTGTGCCAGCTGTTTTCCTATATATTGTGGTTGCAATACAGCAACAAAATCTACCATAAAGAAACCTATACAGTACAAAGTATACCTAAGTAACATTGTAAACTCACTTTTCAAGTGCTTTTGACATTTCCTCACTTACATTAGCAAGTTTGTTTTAACTTATGATTAAAATGTAAGTGTGTATGTTGGCCCAGTTGTTCCCTCTTTTTATTTAAAAAAATCATGCTCTCCTGTTTTATGTCCTGTCTCTCTTTTGGGTCCTCTAAGGATTTTGATTTTTTTTTTTCCAGAAGTGAATTTTTTAATCTTTCAAGTCTTTGTCTACAGATATAGCTCCTACCTTCCTGCATCAACAGTGTCTTCCTTTTATCATGGTGCAACTTCCCAATGACTTCTGTCTTTGCTACCTACACGGACTCTTGTCATAACTGGTTTTAATACAGGCTGCTCTGGTGTGTGGCCCCATTACTCCACTAAAAGTGCTCTTGCCATAGCCACAAGTCACTCTCTGGGTCAAAAAGTACACCAGTTGCTTCTTGTTCACGGGTCTTTTCAGATATGTGGAGCGGTCCTTCTGTAAACACCTCCTTAGGTCTGCTGCCTTGATGCTCATTTATTTATTCAGGAAGCTTTGTTTCATGTACAGGAATAGAACCAGAAAAAGAAAGCCTCAGCATCTGTCTTCATGAGCTGATAGTTTAAGATAATCAGAAAAGTAAACATATGTCTGCAATAGTGTGTGATAGTAGACAAAAGACAGTGTTGAAAGAGGACTTAGGAGGAATATCTACTTAAGATTGGAAGATTCAAGGGAAACTTCCGGAGGAAGGTGACACTTCATCAGAGGGACTTGTCCCATGAATAGTAGTTGGCCAGAGAGCCAGGCAGTGGTTTCTGGAGAGCGGATCCCAATCACACACAGGAAGTTTCAGGGGAGTGTGACAAGGAGAGAATACAAAGTAAGGCTGGAATGAGGCAGCATCATTTCATCACCAGCCTTGTAACATAACGTCAAGAAGACTGGACTATTTAATGAAGGAGTGGAGAGTTATTAAAGATCATCAACATGGAAGACGTCAAAATTGGGAAAAAGAATTTGAAATATAGCAAAGTTAGAGTAAGTCTGGCAGGAGGTCATGACATCAATCCAGTATAGGCATATTGATCTTGGTCATTAGTTACTGTTTTCTTCCTGGGCAACAGCCATGTGTCTATCAACACTGCCATCATGGGGTGTTAGTGCCAATGATGAGGAACACATGTCAGTAGAGTTAGTGGAGAAAAGGAGGGCAGAGGGAAGGAGAGAGAGACAAAGATAGACGGAGAGATAAAATTAGATAAATTAGCTGGTATGTAGGAAGAAATGACAGGCTTTGATGATTGATTGGAAGCCAATAGGAGGGACAATGCTGGGTCACAGCGAGGAACAGTCACGGAAAATAACCACAGTGACGTATAGCAAGGGCAGCCACTTACATTGGGATCACTCCACAAGTTGGAATGTGATGTGGCAGAAGTGAGATTATAAATTCAACTTAAACTTACTGGTACTTTCCATAGGCAGACACACATAGGCAGGCAGTGGGGGCCCTGGATGGCTTTGGCTCCCCAGAGACAGGTAAGGGAATAAGGAGACCATGAGAATTTGTGTGTTCATGAGGGAAACTGCCTTTCCTCTAGGAAGGAAGACACCTCCCAGAACAGGCAGAAACCACAACTCTGGATTCATGGCTCTTCATATTGAGCTATGGAGGAGTCTATAACAAGATCCACACCTAGGGCTAGAGGTGTTTCCTCAAAGCTACAGAATTTGTCTACGTGGTGGATGTGACCATGGATGTGACCGCCAGCATTGTCAAAACAATAAATAACCAAATAAAAAGCATGCAATACATTAAATAAATAAAATGTTATAAAGAATCACACACACAATACCAGAAGCCATATGACTTCATTGTGTTCTCCATGATCAGAGGGAAATCAGTCTTTAGAGGGGCCAAGTAAAGTTTGGGGAAAGTAAAAGGAGTCCTGAAATGACTTCATACAGAAGTTATGAGCTCTTCCTCTCTTTCTCAGGATTCTGCCACAGGCTGTGCAATATGACAGACTTGGTCTTGGTAAATCAAACCAAGTTATAATAAAGTGAGTACAGAGAGATAGCAGGCACATGAGAGAAGAAAACCAGTAGCTTTTCTGTCTTTGCTGGCTTCTGCCTTCTTTTGTATTTTAATGGTATGTACAATTTGCACTAGAAGTCATGTTTTTGCAAGATCATTGCTTTTGTGACTCTATATGGAGCAATAGGTAAGAAAAACGGAGGAGTATAAGAAATGAGGAACTTGTATTTCAGCCACTTCTAGGAAGTCATGAAAACTGCTGCCTATTTGTTTAATGCTTATAACAATTCTGACATCCCTCATGGAAATATTGTGCTTTACAATGTTGTTTGTGGGATAAATACAAACTAAACGCAATATTGTGGTCAAAATGGACTGATTATTTTCTGTACCGAACATGAGCTTACCGGCTCACAGTCCTCATTATCTATCATTTACCAAGTCCTACCTCTCCTCCATGCTAACATTTTATAGGGGAACACAACCTACCTTAGCAAGAGGCTATTAACAAAGCAGATGTATTTTACTATACAATAGAAGGAATTTCTAGAACATTGGAGTTAGTGTATTTTATGGGTTCACTCTTTTTTCTCTGTATATGAGTAAATTTCTTTCCGGTTACGAACTATATCTACAAAGAACAGGGGTTATCCATGACCCAAATTTCTGTAAGCAAAGCATGGTCAGCTTCCCAACAGTGTCTTGCAAGAGGGTGGCCAACTTCCTCTGTCTGTTAGTCATTGTTGGTCACAGTAGGAGTGATTTAACTCAGCTTACAAAAAAGTGACTGTTCTGCTATCCAGGGATTTGGGTAGTCACCGGCAGCAAGTTTTGCTGCCTGGGTAATACACTGCATCCATCCTTCCCCAGGACAGTGTTGTGCTCAGACGACGGTGCCAGCAGATTAATACTAACCTCTTCTCACACTTCTCCCAGTGATTCTTGTGCTTGAGGCACAAGGAAAATCACTGTTTTGTGTTATCTCACTCAATCCTCAGAGCCACCTGGAATTATTGGCTGCACTTGAGAGATGATAAATCTGGAATTTGGGGAGTGAAAGACATTTTCCAAGGCCAACCAGAACTGGGTTTTGAACTCAGTTTGGCTCTTGATACCTTTCTCTCATACCTATCACGCCAACGTCTTCCAAATTTGTTGCCAAAAGATGAGAAGTAGAACTGCAGTGTCCTTTCCTAACAAAGCATCTCTTCTTCTGTTGTTTTATATATGGAAGTCCTATGAGGTTCTTAGTAACAAGGGCCCACAGCCATGGTCTTCACATCTTGAAACTCCTGCATCCTGAAACTCCTCTGTACAGCCAGCCTGGTAGCTCCTCTTCTGCATTCAAATGCAGAACTGACTGTGTTGTATGCTCTTGGATCTCCCAATGATTAACTCAAAGAATAATCCCACTGATTATGCCAGTAACACGGGTTTAGATCAATTTAAGATTAGATTGGTAAACTATTTGTAGCTCAGTAACAATGAACTCTAATGTATCCTTAAAAATATCAATCTATAAGTTGCTTTATTATCCAGGAATGTTCCAGAATAAGAGATAGGGACAATGGTAGGTTGTGAAAGCAGAGGAAGTAGGCTTTAAGAGACCAGAGGACTGATTTGCTTATCCCCGGAGTCTGAGGACCCCCGAGCTGGGAGGGCAGACGTATTAGAGTATATTCCATTGATGGGTATGCATATGAGTGTGTGCTATGGTCCATGAAAAAATTAGGAGCTCCTTGTCACTCACCAGAGGTCTGGCTATACTCAATTCCTCAGGGTGGGACACTTCCTTTGTATTATGGCTAACCTTTCAGTCACAATAAATATTAGTGTAGAATTAAGGTGAAGACTGTGGAATAACCAGTGGAATTAGAAATATAAAGGTTATTGTAGAGCTTAAGGGATAGCCTGGTCTCAGCTCTGCTATATTCATATTAAGCATCAAAAGAAGTCTTGATGTCCACTTTGGAGAGGAAATTGTATGTTTGGGTGAAGCAACTCAACCTTTCTAGAAAGATAGAGAAATGAACCCACAAAGGGATAGAAGCCTAAGATCTGAGCTAGACGGATGCCTTAAATACTAAAGAATGACCAAGATGGATTTGTATAAGGAAGAACTGAACATTCACGTAGGGTGAAGGGTGAGGTCTTTTTTCTGAATCTTTAAAGTTAATGCGATTTCAATCTTACCCTTGATTGCTTGAACTTGCACATAAGATTTGCACATAGAAATGTAAAACTCAAATACTACCAATATTATTAGTCTGATTATGGGATTTTTAGGGAAAGATGTAAAAGCCAGAAGTGGTAGATGACTACAAAGAACAGGTTCCCAAGCCCCCCACCCTCCGACAGCAAGGCAGTTTCAAATATGAACTCAGAACAACTATGACAGCATGCAGAAGACCTGCTTGAGCTCAAGGCAGACAAAATCTCAGCATGGAGAAGGGAAGGGAAGTGGACATGCAATCCCTCCCCTTACTAAGGCATATGATGGCTGCAGGGAGAAAGAGAGTCAGTTTTCTTTAAGGGGATGACACCTATAAGTCATCCCCACTTCAGGGCTCATTCCACACACCAGGGTATTTGGGCAACACAAATTGGACTAAGTGTGTGTGTGTGTGTGTGTGTGTGTGTGTGTGTAGATGAAAGTGTGTGGTTAGGGAGGTAGGGTTAGATCTGGGAGGAGTTGGGGGATAGGAAATATGATCAAAGTACATTGAATGGAACTTTAAAAGAAGAGTCAGGTTCTGTCCTTTAGATCACTGTCTCAGATTAGATTTAGTACAGGGTAAATGGTTTATTCTAGTAAAATTCCACTGAGCCAAATATAAAGCATACCTTATGACTTTTATATATTAATATTCTTATATAATTATAATGATGCATATTAGTTAAATGAAATATTGTCTCTTAAAATATTTTACTATTTTTATTTTATGCATATGAGTGTATTGCCTGAATGTGTGTGGTGAATGCATGCCATGCAGTGCCCACAGAGGTCAGAAGTGGTCATTGAATCCCCTGGAACTGGAGTTATGGACCATTGTTAGCCACCATGTGGGTACTGGGACTAGAACCTGGGTCATCTGCAAAAGCAAGAAGTGCTCTTAACTGTTGAGCCATCTCTCCAGCCCCTTGAGTATCTCTTATACACTGCTCTAGGCAGAGGTTATAGGGAAGAATGAAACAGACTAGATCCATGTTTTAACTGTTTGTTATGTGGTGGAAAAAGATGGTTAAAAACAAACATACCATTAAGAATTTCACATTTTAATAAATTTGAAAAATTACTAGCATGGGTATGTGTGGAGCAGAAAGAGGTGGAAAGAGAATAGGGTAGATAAAAGACAAGGAGATGATGTCAGCAAGGAGTTGAAGGCTGGGGGTTTCCAGATCTGTGAAAGCCATGGCAATGATCTGGACTTGTCTTGAGGGGGTTAGAAAATTCATAGAGTCTTGAGGAGAGAAGGATGTGTATATGACATTTAACTCTAGTTTCTGGCTACTGTGTAAAGAGGCAGGCTTGGTTGGGAGGCTTCTGCAAATTCTGAGTGAATGGAATTCTGACTTCTTATAGCTCTGAAATAGTTTTAAAGAAAATGAAAAAAAATCTAGATCTATTTTTCTTGTGAATTAGATGCAGATCATGGGAGAAATAGGTGAATCAAAAAAGAACTGGAGAGATGCTGTTGCCCCTTATTAAACAGGAAAGACTAGTGAGAAGAATGTTGGAAAGGATTTTGTTTGAAACAGGTTGTTGCTAATTAGCCCTGACTGGTCTTGAACATCCAGAAATCCTGGCTACTCTTCCAAAATGCCAAGTGTGCATGCTTGTGCTGTCACATCCAAATTTAGATTTCAGTGCAATTTTTAGATATTAGATGTGTCCAAGGACAGAGGGCCCGGGAGGCAGGTGACATTTTTCATTGTGTACAGTTATTTAAAAACATGGACTACATGGGATCATTGAGAGAACTATATTAGTCAGTCCATGCTGCTATAACAAAATCCCATAGAATGAGTGGCTTAGAAATAGCAATTCATTTTATCAGTTCCACTTGACTTCATTATCACTGAGGACTCTTCTCTAGTTTATAGGTATCTTCTTCTCACAGTGTCTTTATATGGCAGAAAAAGATGGAGGATGGTTCTCAGTTCTTCTTATGAGAGCGCTAAGTCCACTGTGCAAGTTCTGTCCCCATGTCCTCATGTACATCCTGTCACCCCACTGAAGACCCATCTTCAAACACCCTTGCAGTGGCGATTAGGGGTTTAGCATATGAAGTTTAGGTGGAAAACAATTCAGTCCCCAACAATGTATGAAAAAAGTGAACGTGTCCAACTGCTGAGCCATTCTTAGGTATCAGCAAACTTAGGAGGTAGAAAGAGCTAAAGTAGAACACTGTCAAGACAGTAGAGGGAGAAGAAAGAGAGAGCAGGAAACAAAACATGGAGTGTTTAATCAGTGTCGCAGTGCAACTAAGATGAGACTTAGGAATGGCACTGGCTTCAGTAATGTATCTTGGTGATCTAGGTATGAACTATTGGGGCTGCAGAGATGGCTCAGTGATTACGAGTGAGTACTGCTCTTGCAGAGGACCCAACATTCCATTGCTAGCACCATCTTAGGCAGTTCACAACTGCCTTTACCTCTAGCTCCAGGGGGATACAACACCTTTGGCCTCTGGACACCTGTACTAGTGGGCACCTGATGGACACATGTCCTCAACTGGTATATACCCCCTCTCACACAAACATAGACTTTAACATAATAAAGATAAATATTTAGAAAGGAAAGAATTCTTTTATGCTATGTTAGAAATGATGGTCCCATCACAGAGAAATTCGATAACAGGAAATGTGTCTCTAGCACATTTGGTTGGGACTGTTTGGAGATTTAGCAATACTCCAAATCTTGAGATATTAATTAGCGATGCCGAATTATCACATCTGTAAATAAGCCAACCTAGTAAGAGTCCGTGGGGCGACTGAAGATGGCGCACTTCTCTCAAGTTGTCTCGTGAAGGCATATTGCAGATGGTCGAGGGACAGGGAAAGTGGAGGGAAGGGAACATGGATCACGTAAACACAGGTCTGCAGACTTTCTGTTCATTACTACAACGGGTCCCTCCTAGGAAAAGGGGAAAACTCATTTAAAGTAATGAAGCCTAAAACAGAGGACTTAGTAAATGTCACGTAGTCTGGTACCAAACACACAGGAAAGTCCACCTAAATTACTTTTTTTCTCGAGTTGAAATTAGGAACTAAAAAAATTCATTTACTCAATTTTGTCTACCCAGACTTTTGTTTTTGCTTTGATACTAGTAACTAAATTTCAAAATAATGCGATTGGTAGTAAGTCTAGGGACACAGATTTTGCTCTTGATGGGCACATTTCTTAGGCTGAATATTATGGAGCAAAACAAGAATGGGATCTCTGAACATGAAAGGCAGACAATGAGAAGTTTGTTCTTTGCTCTATGCAGGGTCTAATCGCAGGGTTAGTGTCTCAGTCTTCTGATACAGAAGACGTCATGCTTCCCCATGATCTAGAGTGGAAAATTATCCCAGTGTTCCTGGAGATGCTTAGAGCGTAAAACATGTAAGAGAGTCATAAAACATTCTATTTATCTTATTTTTTTCCTATTGTAAGTTTCCTTTATTTTCCCAGGAAGTAGGATTTGATGACCTAAATTAAGCATGTCTACCTCTGGTTTCCAGATTCTGGGACACTCATTTTACTTTGGACTTTAAAAACATATGAACTTCCGGAAGTTGTGCAGAAGAGCCCTGCTGTAAGTAAATGTCCCATCAGTTTACAGCAAGGTCTGAAACAATTTATTTGAATGGGGATTTCTATTGCCTTTTGAGCAGAGTGGTAGCATGAAGCAAATTTACTGTACAGTAAGTAGTATTTCCTGAGGTAACAGAACTCCAAACTAATGGCCTCTGACTGCAATTCTCAGGAGTCCTAATGCTTTTTGCACACAAGCTTGCAAATGCCTAGTGCAGACTTTACCAAATAAGCCCCCTTGTACACACAAGGTTCTAGAAATCTGTTGCTGGCAATTCACACAACATTGTGTTCCCGTCTCTTCACCTTTTTTTAAGCTTATAACCCTGGGTTTTTTGTTAACATTTAAAAATATATTTAAAACTGCACTTTAGCCACCTTGTAAAATGAAAGAGTACATTGTACAGGCACTGAAGGTACAGGCCAATGCTTTTATCAAAGTTAGAGGCCTGCTTGGCAGCACTAATTGGAACCATGTGTTGAAAATGCAAGACAGGATTTTCAGCTGTTCTTTAATTAAGTGAAATAAAATAAGGACTAAACCTAACATTTCTTTATAAGGCAAGGCTGCTGGAGTTGTTCTATTAGCAGGACTGATGGATGACTCTGAGTGGGGGTACTGGCACCTGTGTCTGGGCTCCTGGGATGTTGGTTGGTCCTTGTTTTATTTAGGATATTATCAATGGTTCTATTATGCTTTTTAGTTATAATATGGAGGACTTGGTTGCAAATGTTTCTTAGATAAGGAGCTGAAGTAATAGAAAACCTAGTCATTTTCAAACACACTGGATGATCAATTCATGAATGACTTTTTATATACTTGTAAAATTCAGTTACTGCAAAAATCATTAGTGAGGGGGAGAAAGTGCCCCCTCACATTTGCCCACAGAAAGCTGAGAGTGGCTGATATGTATGTCTACTCAAAAGACAAAGACAAAAACTGAAGTTCTCTACAGAAACTTGAAAACAAGATATAATTTGAAAAGTGCTATTTCTGCCATTCTTTGCTTGGGGCAAAGATACTCTACACCACTGTTTAATTGAGCTGGCATCAAAATCCCAGGAAATAAAAACAACAGTTCACAATGTGTCCTTCCAAGGTTTAAGGACCTCTTGCCCAGTGCTCTTTGTTCTGCAGCTTCCATTGAATGGCACCAATGTATGGAGCCAATCCCTACTTTGCCCTTTATAAAGGCTACATATAGAACTGGTACCTTTGCACCAACTGTGGATTTCACTCCCGACACCAAGGTTCCACCTACAGCCTCCAGAAAGATGTGCAGGGAGAAGTGAATCAACAATGACAGCAGCAGCAGCTGTTCTGAAGTTGTATAAGCATTTTGTAGGAAAGGAAGAGTGAAAGCAGGTCTGATAATATTCAAAAAATGAAGTTATTTCTACAAGAGGCTTATAACACTTCTCAAATCATTCCTGAAAATGTGTGATCAAGGCACTAAACAGAAATCCCCTATGTAGGAGCTGGTAAAGGTGCCAGTTGACTTGCAACTTCCAGATAGTTGGAAAAATGTAATCTGTGAATGCTTCTTGTATGAACTGAAGTTCAAACATTTCCTAATAGTGCTGGGAAAAGTTAATCTGTGAATGTTCCTGGGTCTGAAGTACAGTTGATGATGTCCTACACAGACTAGAAATAGCATGAGGGAGTTGTGCAGCCTACAGAGTCTGAATCCTTTGAGTGCATATGACTCTCGGTACCTTCAAATTACCTTCAGAATTCTCAGATCTCATCGGGTCAACTTCTTCCCTTAAGAACATTGCATAGCTATCCATTCAAGTTAATGTTTAAATTCTTAGTCCAAATTCAAGATTTTTATTTGGTAGCCCAACCTATTCCCCTAATCCATGATTGCTTTTTGCTATTGTTCATTCTATACATAGTCCTCTGTGTGTCACAGAGCAGAGACTGTTCCTCAGCTAATCTTTCAGTTGTTCTTGAAGTAGAGCTTAAATTTCTGTCTCCTGTTTTCCATGAGTTCTATTTCATCTCCCTGAACTCTCTCAAAGAAATAACAGCAGCCTGCAGGACATGGTGACATATCCAGGAATCCCATCATGAGAGGCAGAGACAGGAGGATTGCTATGAGTTTGATGCCAGACTGTGCTACATAGTGTTCCAGGAAAACAACAACAACAATGACGACGACATGATCATCATCATCAACAACAACAAAAGCTAAAAGAAATAAGAGCAACTGGATCGTCTTTGCTTCCCTTTGACTATCCCCAGTATGCCTCAGTATGCATTATGCACCTTCAGTGTATGCAGCTCCTTCCTTCTTTAATTATCTAAAAAGACAAGGGTGGGTGCCTTCTCTTTATAAATTAATTCTTTTTTATTGATCTTTTATTCAGAATAGCTTCACAGAACACCAAGGGTTAAACTTAACCAAACAAGTAAAATACCTCTATAATGAAAATTTTTGGATACTAAAGTCTTTGAAGTAGACACTGAGAAGAATTACTATTGTGAAAATGACCATATTACCAAAAGCAACCTACAGACTCAATGTAATTCTCAACAAAATCCCATTACCATGCATTACAGAATTAAATCCATCCTAAATTCCATATTGAAACACAAAATGCTCCAGAGATCTAAAATTTTGTTTTGTAGAACAAGCAATGGCAGTAGTATCACAATACCCAATCTCACATTATTTACAGAGCCATTGTAGCATCATGGAACTGGCAAAATAACAGAAATGTAGAACAATGGAATAGAGTAGGTAAATAAATCCTCACAGTTATATCCATTTAATTTTAACAAATCTGTCAACACAGTGCATTGGAAAGGGACACAGCTCTTCAACTGTTGGTCCTGGGAAAACTGGATATCCACCTGGTTGGCTACAGTCCCCACTCTTTTCATATTCCAGGGCTCTTTGCTTTGCTCCAGGTAGGAGATCAAGACAGGTTTACATCTAGCAAGACCTATAGACACCAGATTGCTGTAATTCTCCAACATCGTCTCCCTGTACAAAGCCCTCTGAGCAGAGCCTAGACACTTCCACTCCTCTTGGGAGAAGTCAATAGATATATCCTTAAAAGTAAATGAATCCTCAGAATCCTCCACTGCAGCCACTGTCATTGTGAACTTCTATCCCCTGAGTCTGAGATGGTCTCTGCTCTGCATCCAAGGTGAACTTCAGTGGTCCTTTCAGCGGTAGGAAGCCTGAGAGAGAGACACTACCAACCAAGGTGCAGGCAGTGGTATATAAATTAATTCTTTAGTGAGTATACAAAATAATGTGTTTCATTATGACATCTTTATATACCTGTATCATGGTACTGTGCTTATACTTGCTCACATTACACTTGCTTGTCCCTCCTTCACCATTCTGGCAGAATGCCTGGAAAAAAGTGTTCATTAAACATATGGTGAATGAGTGAACTTACAGACATACCTATGAAGATTCAGGTTCTAACCATAGGTGAGAGTTTTATGTAAGCTGGAGGCTTACATGCTTGAATGTAGCACAAACTTCAAGTTCTTGAAATAAGACTATAATACAACTATGGGAGTAATCACCCCCAGATCTTTAACTTATCTAATTCTGAATGATAACAAAGTTTTGCTGTAAAATATATAATATACTAAGGCTGCAATGGAAAAATCAAATGGAGAAATGTTCTTCAGAAATAGTAATATTTGTGGCTGTAGTGGTGATGGTTCAGCAGTTAAGAGTGTGTCCTGCCTGGCCTGGTGGTGCACACCTTTAATCTTAGCACTCAGGAGGCAGAGGCTGGCAGATTTCTGTGAGTTCAGGGCCAGCCTGGTCTACAGAGTGAGTTCCAGGCCAGCTGGGGCTACAGGGAGGCCCTGTCTCAAGAAGAAGAAGAAAAAAGAGTGTGTCCTACTCTGCAGAAGGCCTGAGGTTTGTTTCTAGCACCCAAGTCAGGTGGCTCAAAACCATCTGAACCATGTGTAACTCCAAATCCAGGAAATCTACCTCCTCCTCCTGGCATCCACGAGCGCCTCAACTCCATGCACACCCACCCTCCAAACACAGAACTGAAAGGCTAAATACACATGTTTTTTAAAAAGAAATGTTTTCACCATTTCTGTGAGTTCATATGAGTACTTGCCCAGCTGTCTGGAAAATCCCGTTTCCCTGTGGTCATCTACCACCTTCGGCTTTTACAATCTTCTCACCACCCTCCACCCTTTTCTGCAATGATCTTTGAGCCTTTAATCCTAGTACTCAGAAGGCAGAGGCAGGTGGATCTCTGTAACATGAAGGCCAGGCTGGTCTACATAGAGACTTCCAGGCATAGCAAGCCAACTTTTGATTACTAGTTTTATACACCCTTTCTGTCAACAACTGAATCAATGTGACGACCCAGCAATAGATGAAAATATCAGCTGAACTTTACAAAGGTAAAATGAAAAAAAAAAGAAAATTCAAAATTTGCTGATATTATAAATTATTCAGACTTTATTGTTATAATTACTTTGATAATACTACAAGATTCCTCTCTCTTCTCTCTTACCTCACACACATAATTTATATACTTTTAATTAGTTGTATTATATTTCATATACAAAGTTCCCTTGGAAAGATTGAGGTCCATGTATACATCTTGATGGTAGAAAATTTGATATAGGGATGCTCCAGTGTGTTGTATATTATATATTTATATTTGATATACCTATAAATAATTAAATTTTTCTTAAATGTAAGCCATCAAGTAAATCAATATAGGAAAATATATTTCTTTTAAAAGGTTTTTGTTGTGGTGAGACACAGAGTCTTACCCTTTACCTCAGCTAGCTTTGAGTCTTTGGCAATCTTCTTTCTCAGCCTCCCAAGTCCGGGGATAAAAGGTGTGAGCCACGACTGGCCACAATGTGCAAAACGTTCTATTTAAAATATTTTTAAATCAAACTGACTTAATCAAATTTTGTTATTGATACAAATAATGCATAATTTATTTCTTATTCCTGTTCTATAGTCAAGCTACCAAGAGTTTATATATGCCCATTTTATTTTATTTTATTTATTTTATTTTATTTTTGTCTTTTTGAGACAGGGTCTCCCTATAGCCCCAGATGGGCTGGAACTCACTTTGTAGACCAGGCTGGCCCTGAACTCACAAAGCACTCTGCTTGCCTCTGCCTCTGGAGTGGTAAGATTAAAGGTGTGCAACACCATGTCAGGCTTAAAGATGGTTCTTAGCTGCCATGTGGGTGCTGGGAATGGGACCTGGGTCTGGTGGTCTTAACCGCTGAGCCATCTCTCCAGCCCCCTATATTATTTTAAATTAGTCATAAACGACACTCAATTTTCCTGGAAAATTACTTACTTATTTGTAACAAATCACACAATAAAACTTCAATCTTTCAGTTACTAGATTATTTCCCCAAATAATCTAGTAACAAGTAAAAAAGAAAAGATGAGTGCCAACTACATGTTAGATACACATTTACACATTACACATTCATCACTTCTACTATATCTAGCTATAACCTTGGTGCTGAGGATAAGGAGATGAACCTATGGCTATGTCTTTGCTATAATGGAGTTTGAGAAAAAGAAGGGGAAAGGGAAAGGGTGAGGGAGAGGGATAAGAGATAAGAGATGAGAGAACTGGGGAGAAGGGAGGGAGGGAGGGAGGGAGGGAGAGAGAGAGAGAGAGAGAAGAGAGGAGAGAGAAGGGGAAAGGAGAGGAGAGGAGAAGAGGAGAGGAGAAGAGAGGAGGGGAGGGAAGGAGAGGAGAGAGGAGGGGAGAAGAGAGGAAAAGACAAGAGAAGAAGAGAAGAGATAGATGAAAAATTCCAGATAGTTATAAGTACATTCTGGGAAAATTCATTTAAATGGGGCTAACAGAATATGGGAAGGGACTCGGCTTTCAAAAGAACAGTTAGTGCTGCCCATGTGAGCATGGGTGTGGGGCCATCCTCTGCAGCATGGGTATCATAGCAGCAAACACCTTAAAATACTTTTATTACTTCCTTGAGAGTTTGATATAATGTATTTTGATCATATTCCTCCCCTCTTCCAATGCTCCCTAGTTCCACCTCTACCTCTACTCGTCCAATTTCTTGTTCTTCTTTCTTTTGTTCTGAGTTCAATTTGTGTTGTTGCCCAAATACTGTTCAGTGTAATCCTGTGAACTATGACGACTGGTCCACAAAGATATGACCACTGGTGCAATAGTGGCATAAATATTATGGAGTAATCAATAACTCTCTCATTGGGTTTAGGGTCCACTTAATAGGATGGAGCCTATACCAGGAGCTTAAAAACCTGAGCTAGACAGGTCACAAGTTGGTTTTGTTATACATAATTATTGTATTAAGCTGGCTCCTAATGACTTATTGTTATACTCATGGAGTATAAAAGAGAAGTTTCCTTATTCAACAGATGGTGATTAATACCCACAGCTAACAATGTGCAGAGAACAAGAGTTTGAAGAGTGCTTATCCTTGAATAGGGCACCTATATCAAACTGTCCCTAAGGCTCAGGGATCATTGCAAAAGAGGGAGGGAGTGAAAAGATTGTAAGAACCAGAGGTGATGGATGACCACAAGGAAACAGTTTCCCAAATAGCATATGAACTCACAGCAATATGCACAAGTCCCATGAAAGCTCAAACCAAACAAAATCTTAGTATGGACATGAGTAAGTGGGTAAGAAACCCCAAACCAACCTAAGTTGGCAAGTGATGGCTGCTGGGAAGGGGAGAGATCATTTCTTTCAAGGATGTGACTCTTGGTAGGTTAACCAGGTTCCTGTGAATGGACCCATGCCAAAGGACATTTGGTGATAAAAATAAGACTCCCAGGTCCTATATAATAGAGTATATTAAATTGGGCAAAGATAGTAAGAGGAGTTGTGCATGTGTGGGGGGGAGCTACATACCATCAAATTATATGAAAATTGCCAAGATTCAATTAAAAAATTAAAAAGAACAGAAGGAAAAAAATTGATTCATCCTCTCCCAGCTGCTATCAAACAATAGCCTATCAGCAGGGCTGGCAATCTGTGGCCACCTCCCCACTTCACACTGAGATTTTTGTCTGGCACTAGCTTTAGTAGGTCTGGTTCCTGCTGTTCTCACTTCTGTGAGTTCTTATGTGCAACTGCCCTGCTGTCTGGAAACACTTTCCCATCTTCCACATCTTGTTCTTCTTACAATCTTTATTTTGAAGCAGGGTCATCTTTCTGTAGCCACTGTTACCCTGGACTTGCTACGCAGACCAGGCTGGCCTCAATCTCAAGAGATTCACATGCCTTTGTTTCCTGAGCACTACAATTAAAGGCCTGTGACAGCATGCTCATCTAAATAATGTTTTTTTTTTTTTTCCCAAGACCACAAAATCTAGGTGAGCATGGTATCCCATGTCTTTAATCCCAGAAATAAGGAGGCAAGTCGGGTGGATCTCTATGAGACTGAGGCTAGCCTAGTCTGGACTACATAGCAAGTCTCAGGTCAGCTGAGGCAACAGGGAGACCTTGTTTCAAAACAAACAAATAAAACTTGTCAATGTATTGAAATGTTCATGTCTCAGATTTTCAGACTTTTTTCCAAAGAAACTAGAGATGTACCTTATATATGTTATCTCATAAATTAAAAGGCTGAAATACATTGCTCACCAATTGATAATTCAAAATGAATTGAAGACATTTTAAACAGATTTTTCTTTGTCTTATTTCCAAAATGTTCTTGGACAGGACATTAGAGAGTTACCACATACAATGTGTTTAAATGGATATGATAAGTGTGTCTTTGCAAGGAAAATCAGATTTTATGTAATTACAAACAAAGTGAGGGCATGTTTTAGAAGAGTGCAGCACTGCCATCCAATCAGATCTTCATATTCAAGTGGAAGCCTTTGTGTAGTAGTTAACTTGGAAGACACAACTCACTGGTACAGAGTTGAAAGTTGGAGTAATCATTTTAAGAAATGAATAGAAAGCACAGTCCAGGGATATGAAAGTAGATTTGGGGACTTATATTTCATCAAAGAGATCCTCTGGACTGCTGTTTCTCAGGGTTTCTAAAGACATGCTTTCAGCTGGCGTCTGCTCCTTTTTCAAGGTCTCAGGTAATTCAGGGTCAAGTCTAGAGTAAAGACAAAATCAGGATAGTTTTAGTTTTAGGTTTCAAAATCAAGAACCAAAAAGAAGACACACATAAGCAAAATGAAAAAAAATCATGCTTTAAGATAATTTGGAGAGATTTTTCTGTGCTGTTAACTTTAAGAAAGGAGATATAAGGAAATTTAACTCTTTAAATTGCTTTAGCATTTATGTGTACTTCTATTTTAACAGATATTCAGGGTCTATAACAAGGCTGGGCAATAAAATACCCTCTCCTTTGTGCTATAAACATCTTTATACCAAGATATAGATTTCCCAAACCACTCCTTTAATGACTACATCATAAACTAATTTTTATGCTTCCTTAAATTTTGCCCATTAGCATACCTTTTACCTCTTAGTAGCTAGACACTCTGATCTCTTGAGTCTCTGGTAGAAGAAAGCTGACTACCTGATTACCTGTGTATAATTAATGACTCCATATTCACAGTGGCTGCTGATGAGATATGCTGATCATTCTGCAATCAATATATCTTCACAAAGTAAAGTAAATCTATTTTTGTCCACTAGTGCAGTCACTGCTTTACTATGTACGTAAGTGCAAGCTTTGATACCTAGGACAGCAACTTGTTCACTGCCATGACCACTGTCATGTGGGGCTGAGAAGACTGAGCTGCAGGAAAAGGCCCAGATAGATGTGAAGTATAGAACAAATTTATATTTTTGAATAAGCACTTTCAGTGCCTGTCCGTGAACACAAAGAAATTTTGCTGAATGTTAACAATGAGATGTGGTTTTAGGGGAAGTTGCAATTAGAGTGAGTAAATCCATTCATAGACAATCTCCATATTTCTTCCTTTAAGGCGATGGCTAGCTTACAATAGCTGAAAAAATACAAGGCTTGAAGTTAGGCTACAGGGCATGAGTCCACTTCTACTCATCAGCGCTATGGTTTTATGAAAGCTAGTTAATCTAATAGGACTTTTGTTATCTCACCTGTGAAGAACAGGAAACATATAAATTAAGATGATCCATCATGATCAAGTTGGATTCATACCAGAGATGCAGGGATGGTTCAACATACATAAATCAATAAATATCATAAAACACATAAATGGACTGAAAGACAAAACCACATGATCATGTCAATTGATGCAGAAAAAGCCTTTGACAAGATCCAGCATCCTACTTGTTTAAAGTCCTAGAGGGAGTCAGACTGAAGGGAACATTCCTCAACATGATCAAAGCCACATATAGCAAACCCACTGCTAACATCATCCTAAATGGAGAAAAATTGGAGCCATTTCTCTTAAAGGTGGGAACCTGGCAAGGCTGCCTCTTATTGCTACTCCTCTTCAAGATAGTACTTGAAACACTTGCTAGGGCAATAAGACAAGAGAAGGAAGTGAAAGGAGTACTAATTGGAAAAGAAGAGGTTAAGCTATCCCTTTTTGCAGATGATATGATAGTTTACATAAGGGATGCTAAAAACTCCATCAGAAAACTTCTAAAAATGATTAAGAGCTTTAGTAAAGTGGCAGGCTACAAAATTAACCTAGATAAATTGGTAGCCCTTCTTTACACAAACAATGAACAAGTGGAGAAGGAATATAAGAAGAACTTCCCACTCACAATAGCCTCAAAAATAATGAAATACCTGGGAACAAACCTAACTAAAGATACCAAAGATCTCTACAACAAAAATTTTAAACACCTGAAGAAGGAGATGGAAAATGACATCAAAAGTTGGAAAGACCTCCCATGCTCATGGATTGGGAAAATTAATATAGTAAAAATGTCCATTCTACCCAAATTGATATACAGATTCAATGCAATCCCAATTACAATCTCCATGAGCTTCTTCACAGACTTGGAAAAGAATCCTTAAATTCATATGGAAAAACAAAAGACACTAAATAGCTAAAGCAACTCTGAGTGAAAAATGCAATACAGGGGGTATTGTGCTACCAGACTTCAAACTATATTATAGGGCTATAGTCATAAAGACAGCCTAGTACTGGCACAAAAAGTTGACCCGTTGACCAATGGAACAAAATTGAAGAACCAAACTTGAGCTCATACAATTTCAGCCACCTCATATTTGACAAAGGAGAAAAACAAAAACAAAAATAAAAACAAACCCACAACTCAATGGAGGAAGGATAGCATCTTCAGAAAATGGTGCTGGTAAAACTGGATCACCATTTGTAGAAGAACAAAATTAAACCCCTACCTCTCACCCTGTACAAAAATCAACTCCAACTGGATCAAAGATTTCAACACGAAGCCTGAAACCCTGAAGGTGATAGAAGAAAAAGTTGGCAACAACCTACAAGACTTAGGAGTAGGAAAAGACTTTCTAAATCAGACAGCAGATGCACAGGAAATAAGGTCAACAGTTGACAAATGGGACCTAATCAAACTCAAAAGCTTCTGTACAGCAAAAAAAACAATCAAGGAAGTGAAGAGAAATCCCACAGAGTGGGAGGAAATCTTCACCAGTGATACATCTGATAGAGCATTAATGTCAAGAACATATAAACTACTCAAAAAACAAAGAAGACAAATGACCTACTCAAAAGATGGAGTAAAGAGATGAACAGAGACTTCACCAGTGAGGAATTAAAGATGGCTGAGAAACATCTTTAAAAGTGTTCAACATCAGCCGGGCGTGGTGGTGCACGCTTGTAATCCCAGCACTTGGGAGGCAGAGGCAGGCGGATCTTTGTGAGTTCAAGGCCAGCCTGGTCTACAGAGTGAGTTCCAGGACAGCTGGGGCTATAGGGAGACCCTGTCTCAAAAAGACCAAAACAAAAAGTGTTCAACATCATTAATAAATAAGGAAATGCAAATTAAAACCACTCTCAGATATCATCTCGTTCTGATATGACTGGCTAAGATCAAGAACACAAAAAGCACCAAATGCTGGAGAGTTGTGGGGAAAGGGGAACACTCATCCTCTGCTGGTGAGAATGTAAACTTGTACAACCATTATGGAAAGCAGTGTGAAGAACACTTAAAAGATTCAAACTGTGCCTACCACCTGATCCAGTCATACTACTCCTGGGTATATACCCAAAAGACTCATCCTACTGCAAAGATACATGCACGTCCATGTTTATTGCAGCTCTCCAAGCCAAATGCCTCTCAACAGATGAGTGGATGACAAAAATGTGGTACATCTATAAGATGGAGTACTATTTAGTGATAAAGAAAGATGATGTCATGAACTTTCCAGATAAATGGATGTAGCTCGAAGCCATTATGATAAGTGAAGTAACATAATCCCAGAAAAACAAATGGCAAATGGTTTCCCTCATTTGTGGATGCTAACACCAAATCCCCAGTTGAAAGACAAGCTGAACAAAGTTATTGTTATATTTCTGTTTATCTGAAAGCAACTAGGTTGCTAAAATGTAAATCTCTGAACAGGCTCTAGAATCCACCTACCACTTATTTTCAGATTCTGTAATTACTGTACATGGGTGGAAAGTATGTATTCATATTTTAGAATAATATAAAATTAATGGAGGAAAATGTGAATTCCTAAACATAAAAAAAGACAGAGAGAAAGATGCAGGACAGTTATGGTAGAATGCATGATCTGTTTTGGGGTGGGGGGAAGGTAAAGGGGAATATGCCTGAACTGAACTGAAAAATGATGTCTGAATTACACAAAACATCAATAAAAGCATAAAAAATTCAGAACACCAAAATTATTATAAAATTGCTTATTATAAAATATATTTTAATAAAACGTGATTCTCATAAAAAAGATTAAACTCAGATATAAATTAACAACTAAACTAGGTGATGGAAATGAAGATGTGTACAAGTTATTTGCCAATACTAATACTGAATAAAGTATGAGTCCCTAGAAGTAGAAGAGTAATGGAATAACAACTAAAGTTTAGAAATACCAGCTGTACATGAGGATTTAAATATTCCTGCATTCATACTTAGTTACACAGATTATTAAAAAAATCAATCTACTACATAGTCCTCCTTGGACCCCTGAATGCATATAGTTAGCCATTGTTGTACCCAGGATGTGCTCTGCTTTATTCAGAATAAGCCAAGTGCAGAAAACATTATTCTCAGAGAAATTCCAAGGTTCCAGGTATTAATATATTGTCAAGATGCAAGTACTATCCTGTGGGAGTTAAGAGGAAATATGGATGCAGTTATTATATCATGTAATGAAATATCTAAACATTTTCCACAGGAGGAGAAAATGAAGCAATGTAAATAACAGTTCATTATTATGTGCATATATGTTTTCAGTGCCAACTCAAAACACATTTAACATTTGTTCTCTGGCCTGAAATGTTTTAGTTGCTTTTAGTTCAAAAGAGAATTGAATCATGTCAATTATAGTCAGACTTGGAAAGTCCTCTGTAATTTTGTTGACTGTCTAGACATTATACCACCAGAAAACAGATCAATTTTGTTTAAAAAAATGGGGAGACGACAAAAGGATTAGTCTGAAATGGCAGGCCCAAGGGAAATCTATTTCTGGTACACCACTATGACTGCAGTCTCTTTCTAAACCTTGGAGCTTAAGAAACAGATTTGATGGCTCAGGGTGCCTAGCCATCATGGGCACTAGGTGAGTCCTGTGCCATGAAAGATGAGCACTGTTCTCCAGTTCTCACAGCCATGTGGTCAACAAGGAAATTCAGAACTCTCTCTATAACCCCTCCGAAGTTAATCTCCTTTGTAAGTGATAAATCTTTTAAAATATTTTTTGTAAATTCTGAAAAACATAAAGAACATAAAATGCGTTTTCCTATTTTACACTTTTTAAAATTCTTAAGATGAGATACTTTTATACATTAAAAATTTTTTTTGGGCTTTTTCAAGACAGGGTCTTCCTGTAGCCCCAGCTGTCCTGGAACTCAGTCTAGAGACCAGGCTGGCCTTGAACTCACAAAGATCCGCCTGCCTCTGCCTCCTGAGTGCTAGGATTAAAGGCATGCACCACCACGCCCGGCACATTTTTAATTTTTAAACTTGATATTTTTCTCTGTACAATACAGCTGAGATATACTTATTTGTTAAATAATTTAGATCTACACTAATCACTCATCATCTATTTTAATTTAGATATACTAACCATTGGCCCAAAGGTACATTGTTGGATTGGTTACATTTTGATTGCTCTTGGGTGGACATGGTGACTCATGTCTCAAATCCCAGGACTCACTAGGGAGAGGCAGGCAGATCTCTGTAATTTGTACCAGCCTGGTCTACAAATTAAGTTCCAAAGCTAAAAACAAAAACAAAACCCCACAGTTATTATGGTTCTCACAATCAACACGAGAATTAATAACCTTATAAATATACTCATTCAATCAATATTTGTTGTTTAGGCACTATGATCTGATCAGTATGTTAAGGAAATATAAAAAATATATAATTTAAAATGTGATTCCTGTTCTCCAAAAGGCTTCAGGTAGCCTTTTACTTTAAATGTTTTCAAATGTGCCTTTTCAGCCTAAAATTTTTATAAATAGTTTTAAGGTAATGAATTATCACTTTACAACTATCTGTAAATATTATATTAATATTTAGGGTACAGGTAGATTTTCAGTTTCCGTTAGGTATGATGGTTCAGTAGGAAGAATTTTGAATCAGGAAATCTTTATTTGAGCTCAACCACATTACAGTTTGGTTGGTCATTGAATCTTTCTTGACTTAGCCTTTATAATTTAATTTGTGTTGAGTCAGATTTACTATAGCAACTGTAGAATTACTACAGTGGACTTTTCTAACCCTTGTATTCTGTGATAGCTGTGCTCAAATAGTTAGGTAAAGATTACTTCCCAAAATACAGGTCCTCAAAATGTACTGGTATAAGAAGTGAATAATATGAATTTAAAAAGAAAGGTTAATGACAGAATAAGAAACTAATATATATATATATATATATATATATATATATATATATGATAGATAGATAGAGAGACAGAAAGAGAGTTAAAAACTGAAGAATATGTTGTTTTTCCAAATAAGGGGAATAAAATCAAACTTCTCCATGCATTGAAAGCTGGCTTCTGTTCTCACTAATATAACTTCAGATTATTAATTCTAGGACTTTAAATTCACATAAATCAAAACACAAAGATACACATATACCCCCACACTGACTTGAATTAAAATTGTTCTATTGTCATCTGATTAACAATAGGTAATTCAGATTCATTGCTGTACTATGCTCAGCTATTAATGTGGCATCTATATCACACACCCTGCCCACAAAGCTCAGGGAACAGAAAAAGATAGAGCCAGATGCTATGAAACAGTTTCTGGACAAGACAGGGCTACTATACTCATAAACTCAGTGACTGTGGCTTCATGCACAAGATTAAGACAGCCCAAATCCTAGCATGGGTGGAAGAGGAGCTCAAGACATCCCACGCCTCACTAAGAAGCTACTGACACTGGTTAGTTACTGTGTTTTCTTTCGTAAGGGATGTAGACCCAAGCACATACTAGCAACACTAAGTGGACACAGTGGATTTAGAAAAAAAGTAAATGAACTTGGGAGGGGAAAGTGATGGGAGGTTATGGGAGGATTCAGAAGTGAGGGAGTGAGGTGGTGAATTTGATCAAAGCACTTTATAAGGGTGTATGAGATTCACAAACAACAACAATAGTAACAACTACCACAATGCTAGCTTTGTTAAAAAGAAATATCTCACCCAGGGACTGGTTCTTTAAAATGTTAAAATGACTGACGTTCTTTTACTTTTCTGAGAGTTGAATTAATAACCTTATTTAAAAGAGATGGCCTAGCGGTTAAGAGTGCCGACTGCTCTTGCAGAGGACCCGGGTTCGATTCCCAGCACCCACATGGCGGCCAAGAACCGTCTGAAATGCCAATTCCAGGAGAACTCCAGTTCCAGGGGAATCTGACACCCTCTTTTGACCTCCGTGGCATTGCACGACACGGGTGCACAAACCTGCATGCAGAAAGTACATTCATACACATACGGAAATAAATAAAAAAATTTTTAAAAAGTATATTTTCAACTATTACCTCATTTTCTAATGATATTTTCTCAGCCAAGTTTAAAATAGTATCATCAATGACTGGAATTGAAATCTTACTCAAAATAGAATCATTAAGATTATTTGAAGCAAATTGCTTCCATTTTGTAATATATTCTGAAAAAAATATTTGTGAAATGTGTCAAGGAATCAACTAGAGCAAATGCAGATGTCCAGAAAAATGGATTTGTGACATATGAAATATCAAATTCAACATGAAAAATACTACTAAGCTTAAAAAAATCAATTTCTTGTAAATTTTTATACATTTCATAAGAATATCACGTAGCTTGTCCCACTGGAATTCGCACATCTGTCATCTGTGTCAAGGCCCATCTAGTCGAATTAGTGTCCCCAGATGTCCATCCATGCAACTTCATCCACTGAGGTCTAGTCAGCCTATCTAGAGCCCCTCTCTTTAAGACAATCAGCTCTTCCCCACCCAGCAGTAATTAGTTGCTAATAATTCTTCCACAGAAATTGTGACCTGCTACCTATTTCCACAGTTCTGTGCTGGGTTTTTATCTGCTTGAGTCTGCGTGGGTCTTGTACATATTGACACCATTGTTGTAGTTTCACATGAGCAATGTCCCAGCAGACTGTAGGACTTTATTTCCATATGGTCATGTACTTCTTCCTTGGCTCTTACAAGGTTTCCACCCAGTGGCACATCTACAATGCAACCTTTACACCTAAAGTTTAAGGAACATAGAACAAGGGGTAATGAATCTCTCAGTTCTCCTCAATGAAGTTCCCTTATGAAAAAAACATCAATTTTTATGTCTCTAATCTAAAAGAAATCTATATAACATAAATTCCAGATGAATGAAACACTTAAATGAGAAAGGAAAATTCTTATGCTTTTAGGGGAAAAGAAGAGAGAGAATTATTAGTAATGTAAGATGGGTAAGTCTTTTAAAGGGAGAATTAGACAACCATAAAGACTGATAAATGCAATAACATTAGAAACAACATCACCAAAAGAAGAGAAATGAAAGAGAGAAGAAGGGCAATACACTGTTCTCTACTTATGATATCTTTAAATAAAGGAAGTCATAAACTCTGAAACAATACTACGACATATGCTACTAACAAAATTGGGGGGTAGTGAGATGGCTTAGCAGGAAAAGGGGCTTGCTGCTGAGCCCAACAACCTGGCTTCAACTCCCAGAACCAACATGCTGGAAGGAGAGAACTGATTCTCCAAGGTTTTTCTGTGACTTTCACAACATGCATACACACACACACACACACACACACACACGTGTGTGTGTGTGTGTGTGTGTGTATATATATATATATATATATGCACATAACTATAATAAAGAAATAAATATAGTAAAAACCTTAAAGATATTAGGATCCAAAGAACTCATATAAACAATTTTGTAAAATTGATTATAATTAAAAATATATGCCAAAGATTTTCAAGAAAAGAGGGCAGTCTGGTAGTTAGTAAGCATATGATAATAACTTTAATTTTACTGGTATTAAGTGTAAATTAAAACCACTGTGAAATATCTTATGACAGATTAGCAAAAACTGCTTAATAATATTAAGGATTTCAGAGAGATAAAGGATTACTGGTGGGATCACCAATGTTTAAAATTACTTTGGAAAAAATTGTTTGTCAATAACTGCCAAAGATAGGAAGACGTATTGGTGAGTGACTGGGAATCCCATCACAAGGCACATGTTCAGTAGAAGCACAGCATATGTGTCAGGAAATACATGTACAATTATAGGTGCATTGTTTATAATAGTGAAAACCTAAAAATTTCCCAAGCACATTTCTATGGGAAAATGAGCACATCTATTGCTGAATTTTCACAAAATGAAATACTATACAGATATATACATGTATAAATCTCAAACATAATGTTGAGCAGAAGAGCAGTACAAAAGAATACTTATTGTATGATTCTATATAAAGGTTAAAAAACATAGCTAAGCCAATAGTAATCTTTGAACAGTGGCATGTGTGTGAATATGTATGTATACACATGTGTACAGTGTATTTGTACAAGTTTATTGGATCTTCTCTTCAGTGAGATGCTAGTCCTGGATTTTTCTAGCTCCTCTGTGACAAATTTCTCAGATTTCTAGGTCTTTCTTGTAGCTTTGGCTATTGTAGCATGGTCATATCAGACAATAGCAGGTTCAGTGTTAGGCCTAACAGGTCAGTCTGGATATGCTGGGTAAATCTGAAGTGCCAGCAGGATACCGAGCTGAAGGTAGGGTGGGATAGGTAAGTGGCTACACCAAAGCAGAGCTGAAGGATGATGACCTTCAAGATGAAGACTGGATGTCTGCTACAGAGAGACGTGACCCCAGTTCTATAACACTGGTCACTACAAGCAAATGAAGGTAAAGAGATCAACCCAGACAGGAGTCTATCAAAGTGAAGAAAGGTTAATATGAGTGGTGGAGATTTAAACTGCAGGGACAGACACCTAAAAAGAGAAATAAGCAAAAGGATTATGGGGAATGATTCACGACAGGGAGTAGCCACTTGAGCTGCCTCCACTTGCCACCAAATGCTGGCTCTCTATGGAGTGGTGACTGCTCGACCCAGACACCTAAGGTAAATTATTCTACCCACTATTAACTGTCTAGAATTCAGAAGAATAATCTTGACAGGTACTATCAAATCCATGTTTTATTACAGAGAACATGCATCTACATATACACAGACACATGAAGATACAAACAGAAAAACACAAAACAGACACAGGCATAGATACATAGACACAGATACACACACAGTCACTCAAATAAACACACAAATAAATGGAATTTTTATAAGCCAAATATCATCTGGGTATGGTGATGTAGTCCTAGCACACTTGTGGCTAAGACAATAGGATTATAAATAAGAGGTGATCCTGGGCTACATAGTAGGCATATGTCAAGAGCCTGTCTCGCAAAGCAAAACAAAATAAATCCCAATTATCTAATGGTTTGATATTAGGATGAATTAAATCAAGTTTCATTAGAATGTCTAAAGAGAAAAGCTGGATATAACTCCAAGGTACTTGTTGCAATTAAACAACTAGACAGCTATCATGCTCACTAGAACAGAGATTTCATTATTTCTTTTATAGGAAAACTTAACAGTTATCATAGTTTTGGAGAGTATTATCCAAGCTGCAAAGGGAGAACATGAAGTGATGGTCCAGCCCCAGCTGTGAGACCTAATGAATGCATGAATGACCGGCACAACAGTAGTGGTACTTTTATTTTGGGGGCAATCAATGGCTACCTAACTGGACTTAAAGCCCACTCAATGGGAGAGAACTTATGTATGGTACTGTAAACACAGTCAAACACATATGGTGGAGAAGTCATAGACCTTAGAGAAAACCCCAAGGGTATCACATCCCTAGACTAATATAATTTCTTACTATGTGAACAATATGGATCCTTATATTTACAGACAAGAATCCCAGTCACCACTCATAAAATAAGTTTCTTTTGCAAAAGATGGAGATTATTACAGATTTCCACAACTGGTCATACAAAGAATTTTGCGAAGCCCATGCTTAAGTGACACATCCAAAATGCAACCTATATACCTAAGGCTCATGGAAAATAGTGGAACAAGTGGTAGAGTGAACACCAATGCAACTCTCAACTATCATGCAATAGAGGGACATGAACACAAAAGGAATCAAATGGCCAAAGTGTAGAGGATAGTTTTCAGAATGTGGGTCCTTGGGTAGGGCTCCTATTATTAAACTTTACCTACCCAGGGTTTAGGGACCATTGTGGAAGAAGAGGGGGCAGAAAGATTGTAAGAGCCAGGGAGGAGGTGCACAACCATATGGAAATAGAGTCCTACAGCCTCCTGGGACCTTACTCATATGAACCTACTGCAAATGGTGCCAGCATGCACAAGACCCATGCAACATCAAGAAGACAGAAACCAAGCACAGAACTATAGAAATGGCAATCAGACCCAAATCTTAGCTAAAGAATTATTGGTAGCTCATTACTACTGGGTGAGGAAGAGCCGATCCTCTTAAAGGGAAGGACTCTAGGTGGGCTGACTAGATCTCAGTGGAGGAACTTGTACTGAGGGACATTTGGGGACACTAACTTGACTAGATAGGCCTTAACACAAATGACAGAATACATGAATTCCAGGAGGGAAGCTATGGGAGGGTAACAATGGAGGAAGAAGTATAAAGATAATTTAGATGTATTGTGTGAAATATACAAAAATTCAATTAAAATTTACAAAGAAAGAATTATCAGTCACACAAATGACATTTAAATGAAAAAAGTTTTAAATAATGGGCTTAAAGATTTGCTATCACCAAAGTTACCATTTTATTTTCAAATTAAACACTAGCATTTTGAAAAATATTTGATGTCAGAATGGGAATAGTAGCTGACCAATTTCTACTTGACCTTATAAAAACCAAAGGCATCTCCTAAATAAATTAACAGACTAGGAAAACCAGCACAGCACATTGTCTGGAATTTGCTGGATTAGACATCATTTTATTGGCCTGAGAAACTGAAAGAAGGAAATCTGACTCTCCTTCTGGAAACCAGTGAGGCAAACAAGAAACACCGAATTACTTATTTTCAATTAAAATCTTAAGAATATCTTCAAATACATAAGACTTTGCTACTTTAACAAAAGCAAGAACACAAAAATTTCCTTTCAAATGGCATTGAAAGAAACAAATAACAAATAATAATAAAGAGTAGATATATTTAATGTTAAAATGCACATACATAATTTATAGATGTTGAAAAAGATGATAATTCTAAAGAATTCCTGTAAATGCATATACTGGATATACTAAGGGTTTAAAAATCAGATTATCAGGGGCTGGTGAGGTAGCTGAGAGTGTACAACAACTTTCCATGTGAGACTGGTGACATGAATTTGGTCCCAAGAGCCTATGTAAAGTTGGCAGGAAAGAACCACCTTCACCAAGTTGTCATTCGTGTGCACCTGTGCATGCATGCTTACACAACTACAGTATACACATGCAGTACTAATAAAGTTAAAATTTTAAACAATAAAAATAACATTATCCAGCTCTATATAATTCAGTCAGTAAATCAACTGTTAAATAAAAACATTCGTTATCTACAAGAATGTAAGTAAGCACTTATGCCAGAAATTCAAACATTGAACTGGAAGATTCACATCACTTGTTATAGTCTATTTGGATAATTAATACCACTATGGAAACCAATCAGATAATCAATACTATAGCCCATATATGCTTTAAAAACAAAAGTTCAAATGTCTTCAACTCCACTTCTTTCTGTATTCGTTGGTTTGAGATGGCATAGGTGATGCTTATCCATGCCTACAGAAGTAGAAAACTGTCACCTTGGTATAAAGTAGTTATTTACAACTTTTAAAAGATAGGTCCAGTGATCTCTGAGGTTACTTCACAGTGTACTTAGTACAAATGAAGCCTCCTTCACTAGGCTAGGACCTTCTTGGGAAGGTTTTGTTTATTTTACCTGACACAATATTTGGCACACAAATGTTCCAGTGATTGCATGTATTAACCATGACAAATGACTAAATGAATGAAGTAGACAGTACACAGAAGGTTCACTGAAGATAAACAACCCACCCAGCAACACAGCAGTAAGCAGGCAGGCAGTACTGCCAGGACGTTGGCTTGGGTTCTCTTTTCTCCAAAGTCAATAGTGTTTATGCCACACTAGTTTTTGGAGACCATTACTTTGTATTTCTCCTCCAGGGGATGCTTCTTCCTCTGTTCTAGAAGGCATTTTGGATGTGTACTGCATGTTTGAAAATGTCCTTCTGTGAGATGGTCTCTAAAAAATGAGGCCCATGGTAAAAGTTTGGAAAATATTTATGTTCTTTCACTGTCTTCAAATAGTTTCATGTGAATAATATACATAGAAGGGACAAAAATTCTTCTGTAATTAGAATTTTAAGTAAAATGAGAACAACGTACAGACTAGTATGTGTGGGAAACTAGAAAGCACGTACATATTTATACAAATGTGTGTATAAACAAACAGGCACATATATGCATTTGTGTCTAGAATAACTCTGCAGATGCACAAGTGGCTAGATGACAGAAGTTTCATTGGGAAATATGGATGGCTTTTACTATATATTCTCCTAAACTGTTGATATATTAGAAAGAACCCTTACATATAAATTGTATTTTTTATGTTTTTTAAGAAAAAGGTTTTCTTTTTTTAAATAATTTTATTTTAATGAGTTCTACAAAAGGTTCCTTTTTATCAGAGTTTTCAAATGAATTTGGAATTAGGTGTCTCTTTTCTCATGCTTTTTCAACCATCAATACTCCAAGAAATGAGTGTTCTCTCTACTATGCTACTTGCTTCTCTGATATATAATCTGCTAACCTGAACACTAGAACCCAGTGGTCTAATAAAGGGAAATATAAATACAAAAAAGAAAAATTACTTTTGGCCAACACCATTGCTGGAGAAGTAGAAAGCACATGGAGGTAGGTGACTTCTCATGAACCTAGAGACAACAACCGCTGGTTCTCCATGATGGGGAAGGAGCTACTTCAGTTTCCTATAACTGTTCCAGAAAATGACACAGTGTAGTACCTTGGAACAAGGTTTATCATCTTATCGTTTTGGAGCCTGAAAGTCTGACAGAGATCTGACTAGGCTAAAACAAAGAGGCTGGCAGGTCTGTCCTCTCCTCTGGGGGCCCTGGTGGAAGAGCTATTTCCTAGACTTTTCCAGGTAGAAGTCTCTCTTACTTTTAAAGCAGATAACAGCATAGATCCTCGAGGTAGAAAACACAGAACCTTCAATGCTGCTCACTTTGTCACCTCCTTCTCTCACCTTTGTCTCTTGATTCTGCCATTTTGTGACTATGCTAGACCCATGTGAGTAATTCAGAATTATATTTGTGCTACTATAGGGCCAACTTATTTGAAAACTTAATTCACATGCAAACTTAATATGCCTTATATGCTGTCTAACATATTCTTAGAGCCCAGAAATTAAGATGTGGACAATTTGGGGTGAGGCATTATTCTGTCTTCCATTTCAACCTTCATTTCATTAGGGATCTAGTGTTAGTTGAATCTACTAGATTTAAATATAAAAAATGTTAGGTTTTCTCTAGAGATTAATGGGACCAGAACTACTGAGACAGGCTGGCCACTGCAATCATCTCTCAGCCTATCCATCTATTATTTATTGAGAGCCCATCATGGGTCAGAGACTGGGCCAGATATCAGGGGTTAAAAAAATAGTAACCAATAAATCAATCCAGGACTAACAGGCTGGAGACCTTCCCTAAACACACATAGTAGCTCTTGTCTGTGTGATAACTCAGAACAATGCTTTTCACTATAGTAATTCTAAGAATTAAGACTGTGAAAGAACCATTATAGGTATGTAACCTGTGCTGTTTACATGTTTACAAGGGTTTTACAGATTGTATAATATTTTGGTTACTATTTCTCTAAGTTTTCCATGAAATGGATTACTAAGATGATTTTTACAGCTGGAATTGTAAAAGAAGGTTATTCTGAATAAAATTTCATTACATATAGGGACCACATTTTCATTATCCTTTCACTAGCTGATGGACATCTAGGCTATTTACATGTCCTAGCTATTGTGAATAAAGTACCTATGAACATGGTTGAGCATGTATCTCTCTAATAAGAAAGAGTCCTTTGTGTATACCCACAAGTGGTATAGCTGGGTCCTATGGTAGATCTATTTCTAGTTTTCTGAGGAACTACCACACTAATTTGCACAGTGTCTGAAGCAATGAAATTTGAATGTAAATAGATAGATGCAGAAAACATATTGAGTGAGGTAACCCACACCCAGAAAGACAAACTCACATGTTCTCATTCATATGTGGACCTTAGTGCCCAATCTTTATATTTGTGTGCTTAATTTGGAGTATCTGTAGAGTCCAGTAAGCTAGAAAGGACCGTTGGTGGTGAAGGGGAAGGGATTTCTTAAGGGAAAGTGAATAGTAGAACACAGTAGATGTGAAAGGGGGAAGGGGAAGAATCAAGATGGAGGTGTAGGAGGGGTGGACAGAGCCAGGGCACAGTTGGGTGAGACATGACCAACTGTAGGGGTTGTTGAAAAAGGTATATATGTACCTACTACTTTATAAACTTTATATTAATATAAAAGCATTTAACTGGAGTTATTCTACATGGGATTAGGTACATCTCAGAAGCTATAGGCTGCCAAATAAAAAGTCCAGTACAGGTGTGGGATACCTCTCTTGAGTTGTTGGTCTTAGATGTCCCAGAGACTCCCAAAGCCATAGAGCCTATTACTATTTTGCTCTTGGCTGCCCATCAGAACTTGTTGGTAAGACCCTATTCCTGAAGATATTACAGACACTGGTCAAAGAACATGAAGAAACCAGGTTGGTACTGACTAGGAATCTTCTTCCTGGCCTAGCTTTCATAGCAGTAGCAGGTGTTATGCAGGCTGCTAGAGGAAAAAAAGGCATAAACAATATTGATCAGGTGTGGACACTGTGAACCGTAATAAAGTCCAATGTGGCAAGATATACCCATGGGTAGGGGCATGAATGTTATGGTGTTAACCAAATACAAATACTTTCTGATTGGATTTAAGCCTTGTTCTGTAGGAGGAAACACATGCTTGGTACTGCACACCTGGCCAATAACCCATGGCTGAGGAGCTCACAGCCCCTAGGGGTAATCTATTAACCTTTATTTTGCTAAATGGACATAGTAACAAACTACCCTTCAAATTCCCATCTCTCTACCTGTAGATTAGTACAGCTCCTCAGATCTTATCAGGGAAGTTTCTTTGTGTAGTAGATGGTAGTTAATACTGAAAACAATTCAACATGTAGACGTTGAGGGACTGTGGAGTGCTCAGCGAAAGCAAAGTGGAACATCTCTATCACATCCCTTTCCATGGACAAGGGACTGGAAAGACTGTAAGGGCCAGAGATCAGGGAGGACCAGGGCAGAGCAGTGCTTTTGACGTGGCAGGACTGCTGCACCCAACAACTCGCAGCAGCTGTGGCTGCCTGCACAGGATCAAGCCAGTCCACAGGATCAACAACATTCCAACATGGAGCGGGCAGGAGCTCATGATCCCACCTCAACTGAGGAGCTAGAGACAATCTATGTCTTCTGAGGAGTGTTAGTTTTCATCAGGGGTGTGGGCCTTGGTAAGCTGACCAAGCACCCATGGATAGATTCACACCTAGAAGTATATGGATGCGAAAAATTATAGTTGATTAAATTAAAAAGAAAAGAACACATGAAGCTGTAGATGTAGTGAGGAAGGGGTGGATCTGGGAGGAGCTAGAGGGAGGATTGAGGGGTGAAGATGACCAAAAATATTTAATCATATCTTAAATGTCCTTTATCAATGGTTTATGAAAAACATAAAAATAAGAATATTTAATCATAATTATTTAAAAATTCATAGTAGGGGCTGGAGAGATGGCTCAGCAATTAAGAGCACTAAGCTGTTCTTGCAGAATACCTGGTTCAGTTCCCAGCACCCACATGGCAGCTACCAACCATCCATAACTCCAGTTCTAGGGGATTTGATGCCCTCTTCTAACTTATGTGGGCATTGTATAACATGGGTGCAGACAATATACTTGTACACATAAAATAAATTAAAATAATACAAATATTTTAAAAATTCAAAGTAGAGGACATTTTATTTTACACTATTTTTGGTCTTGTTGAGACAGGGTCTCCCTGTATCCTCTGCTGGCCTGGAACTGTGTAGCCAGGATGGCCTGGAACTCACAGAGATCCAAGTGCCTCTGTCTCCTGAGTGCTGGGTTTGAAGGTGTACACCACCATGCCTAGTAGAGGAAGCTTTTATGTCTCTAGAAATATTAACAAATTTATCAAAATTAATTATTTACAAAATACTTTTATTTGTCATATGAGGCCATATCATTTAATTAGTATGCCTGAAAGTATAAATACAATAAATAATTTTTTATTGTATTTTTTTACTAAATTTTTGTCAATTTCTTTTTTTTAATTTTATTTATTTCTGTATGTGTATCAATGTACTGTCTGCATGCAAGTTTGTGCACCCGTGTCGTGCAATGCCGCGGAGGTCAGAAGAGGGTCTCGGATTCCCCTGGAACTGGAGTTCTCCTGGAATTGGAGTTTCAGACGGTTCTCAGCCGCCATGTGGGTGCTGGGGATCGAACCCGGGTCCTCTGTAAGAGCGGTCGGCGCTCTTAACTGCTAGGCCATCGCTCCAGCCCAATTTTTGTCAATTTTATGCAATCCATCTTAATCCTATCCAGACCACCTCCCCTATCTTCACCTCCCTCCCACAGCCTGCTCACAGGGTTTCATGCATTCTGTCATATATGTTAAGGCCTATCTAGTCAGGTTTTATGTACCCAGAGGCTCCTTGGTGTAAAGTTCATCCCCTGGAGCTTGTTCAGCTGTCTAGTGTTACTCTCTTGAAAAAAATCAACTCTCCCTCTCCCAGCAGTGATCAGCCATCCATCATTCTTTGCCAAAGTTGTGGCCTGCTGTGCATTTCCCAAGTTCTGTGCTGGGCTTTGTCTGATTGAGTCTGCATGCTGTCAGCATTGCTATAAGCTCATATGAAGTCTTCAGAGTGTGTGCTCCTGGATAGGAGTAGATATTAAACCTCATCTACCCAAGGATCAGGGACCATTGTGGAAGAGGGGACTGAAAGATTGTAAGAGCCAGGAATGGTGCATGACCATAAAGAAATAGTCTTACAGACTCCTGGGAACTTGCTCCTGAATAATTAATTTACCAATTTAAACAACTATTGTTATTCAGTTATTTTTTAGTTGTGTGTTTTTAGTTGTGTGTGTGTGTGTGTGTGTGTGTGTGTGTGTGTGTGTGTTGAGACAAGGGCTCCCTGTAGCCCCAGCTGGCCTGGAACTCACAGAGATTCACTTGCCTCTGCCTTCTGAGTGCTGGGATTAAAGGCATGAGGTACCATATCCAGCTTTTTAAAATTTTTATTTGTTTCATTTTTGGTAAAGCAGGTATTATTTTGATATTATAAGAAAACAATATGTTAGGTTAACTATATAACTATTACTGCTCTTGATTTTCATTTTTCTCTCAACTAATTTTCCGTACTGATGATAAGTAGTTGTCATCCTACAGACATATGACTGTTGCTTTCTATACTTACAAAGCTTCAATTAAACCTCTCGTGAGATATCAAAAATATATATGACTATAGGGACCATTGTGGAAGAGGGGGCTGAAAGACTGTACGAGCCAGGGGAGGAGGTGCATGGCCACAAGGAAACAGAGTCTCACAGATTCCTGGGATCTTTCTCATATGAACTTATGGCAATGGTGTTAGCATGCACAAGACTCAGGCAAACTCAATCAGACCAAAACCAACATAGAACTAGGGGAAAGGGCAGGAGGCTATAACCTTGGTAAGGAACTATTAGGAGCTGATCACTGCTGGGTGAGGGAGAGTTGATCTTTAAGGGAATGACTCTAGAAAGGCTGAATGGGCTCCAGTGGATAAACTCACACTGAGAGACGTAGCTATATCAACTTGCCTGGATAGGCCTTAACATCTGACAAAATGCATGAAGTCCTGTGGGCAGCTATGGGAGGGGTGGGGGGATTAAAGGCAAGGGGGACTAAAGACGATTAAGATGCATGCATGAAATCCACAAAAATTCAATAAAAATATAATTAAAAAACAGAACTCACAGCAATGGTGACAACATGCACAAGTCCCATCAAAGTTCAAAGTAGAAAAAAAAATCTGAACATAAACACGAGAAAATGGAAGAAGCTCCAACTACACTTAAGCAAAGTGTGGCAACAGGTGTCTGCTGGGAGAGGCAGAGACAGTCTCTTTCAACATGGGACAACTGGTAGGTTAACCAGGCTCCAGTGGATGGACCCACACTGAAGGACATTTGAGGACACAAAATAGACTCTATAGGCCTTAATATATATATATTATATGTAATATATATACATACATTATATGTAATATAATACATATATTATATGTAATATATATACATATATTACATATAACATATATACATATATGTATATACAATAAATTAGATGAGGGATACAATAGGAGGAAGTTAGAATAGGGGATAGGATCTAAATACCATCATATTTCATTGTATGGAACATTGCAAAGAAGTCAAATAAAAATATAGAAAAATAAAAAGTAGAAAAGTATGCCTTAGTATGCTACTGTCCAACTGCAACTTATAATACAGCAGCATATGTGGCTTTTTTGCTACCTGGAAATTAAGATTTGTTAATGTAAATTCTATTTTGAAATGATACACTTTCATAACAGGAAGATTTAGTACATAGGTATGAAGAAATTGGGGGGAGCAACTACTAAAATACTTGTTAAATAAACCTGCAAAGAGAACCAAATTTCTGGGGGACAGGAGAGTATACATAGTAAAATTACCTACAGATTACTTATTTTTATACTCATAGATAAATACAGAGCTCAACTTTCACCAGATAAGCTTCTCTCCCAACGTATGATGATTTAAACAGAAATCCACACTGGTCAACATATAGAAAGTAAGAGACTGTGGATTGCTTGGTTGTAATTAGGACATCTATATCACACACCTCCTCCCAAGGCTTAGGGACCACTGTGGAAAGAGAGGGCAGAAAGATTTTAAGAGAAAGATGGGATGGATGAACACAAGGAAACCATACCTTTCAGACAAAACCAGGGCAGTTGTACATCTGAGCTCACAGTGCTGTTGACAGTATCGACAGACCTGTGTGAGCCCAAGCCAGGCAACAATCCAGCCTGGATGGGGAGGTGGGCAAGAAGTCCAGCCCTATCTCAAGAACTACTGGCAACTGACTGCTGAGGAGACTGGAACAGTCCGCTTTCCTTCAGGGTATGAAGCTGAGTAGGTTGAACAGACTCAAGGACTAGGACACATATTCATGAGCATTTGGAAAACACTGGCTAGTCAAATTAATAACAGACAATATGAATTAAGATGGGGTGTAGGGAGATGGGGGTAGACCTGAAATCTGATGGACGAGAGGTCTGAATATGATCACATTATTTGAAATTCTGAGTCAATAAAACTATTAAATGAGAATTCCAGAGAGAAATCTTGGATGTCTGTACATAGCCCAGAGCTTCTTTCTACATTTTTAGGTTGGTTGGTTGGTTGGCTGGTTGGTTGGCTGGTTGGGGTTTGTGGTGTGTGTGTGTGTGTGTGTGTGTGTGTGTGTGTGTGTGTGTGTGTGTGTGTTTGTGTTTAATATTTAAAATAGTACAGAAAGTAAAAGTAAAGTTGTTAATCTGTCACAGATGGTCATAGATACAGATACGTTTCTTAAATGTTGTTATGAGAAGCACTGTCAGGCTCCTTTGTGGATAGTAGCCCCATGTTCTTATACTCTATTTTCCAGATGAAAACAAAACTTAGATAGACCAGTGACTCTCCAATGCCTGATGAGTTAAAATAGCAGGCAAGGAGACTTGAGTCCAGGTCTTCACACTTCTGCAATCTCAATCACAGCCTCTTTTACATTTTCCCCTTTGCCTCAATTTTCTCTCCTTTTATTAGGGGTCCAAATTTTACCTTGAAAATGTCAGTTAAAATGCTACAACACTCATGTGCCTTAAAAACCCATGTCACTTATCACTAGAAAATTATACATATATCTTAATTTTTTCTATTTATTTATTATTTTTATGTGTATGAATGTATTGTCTGCATGTAGGTTGGTGCACCCATGTTGTGCAATGCCGCGGAGGTCAGAAGAAGGCATCAAATTCCCCTGGAACTGGAGTTAAAGATGGTTCTTAGCTGCTGTGGGTGCTGGGAATATATATATATATATATAAATATATATATATATATTTATATACACACACTTTTTTTGGTCTTTTTGAGACAGGGTCTCCTTGTAGCCACAGCTGACCTGGAACTTGCTCTGTAGACCAGATTGGCCTTGAACTCACAGAGATCCTCCTGCCTCTGTCTCCTGAGTGCTAGGATTAAAGGCATGGTTCTTGGCTGCCATGTGGGTGCTGGGAATTGAAACCGGGTCCTCTGCAAGAGCAGTTGGTGCTCTTAACTGCTGAGCCATCTCTCCAGCCCCTAGAAAATTATTTTTAACATAAAATAAACTCGTTCTACTGAAAACTAAATGGTTTTATGAATAAACTGGCTAGCTATAATATATGCAGTTCAAGCCAGGACCATGTATATTCTTATGCCTCCTTACTGCAGAAGGAGTTTATAGTCAGATTATAAATGCTGTTTTGTCCTAAAGACATTTACATCTTTATCTTGACTGACAAATACTTTGAAACACTCAAAAGAGAATTAACAGTTACTTGATGTTGTCTGCATAATATGAAATTGACATGGCCACTTCCTTCTTTGAGCTTACAATCTAAAACAGATGTAATGCTATGAATGAATATAGAAAGATCAAGGTGCCTACAATATATGTGCTCAGTGACTGAAAAGCATTTTATGAAATATTTATGTTATATTTCAGTGACAGTTCACGTTTTATGTGAACATACATATATACATATAACATTGAGATTTTGTGTCTAATAAGTGTTAAACCAAGAATTTCCAAAATGTACGTTTTGTCTGTATAAGAAATGAAAAGCTCACATCTGTGTAGCTAGGACTTTATTAGAATACAGATGTCAATCACCACAGAACAGCCACTGTGCACATGTGAACCAGATGTATTTGTGTAAAATAATGCAGGGTGTTTCACAAATGAATCTCTGAAAACATAATTATCCATCAGCCCTAGTTTATTAGTAATGGGTCCATGTATGATGATGTCATACTGTGCAATGTACCCAGAACTAGTAGACAATTTAAAAATGGCTACTGAGAGATGTTCAAATAGAAGCTCTGCCTTGCTATTTTGTTCTATTTATGTTTGTTAAAGGGTAAGTGATGACTATGTTTTCAGTAAAATGACTTGGAGATAGGTATGTGTTATTTCTTATTAGTAAAGTTTAAGCGAATAAAATTTATATTACCTCTTTTTTTAGCAACATGATAATATTTGGTAGCCACAAAACACCTAACTATATAATTACTAATAATTATGGTAAAAATTCATTTATGGTATCTCAGAATCTTAATGTCTCAGCTTAGTATCAAATTGTCACAAATATTTTCTTCTGTATTTAGTTTAAATTTTCAGCCTCTCTCCATATATATATACATATACAAATTTTCTGCTTCAAAGAGACTACACCAAAATTTATTTCTATGGAACATTTTTGTTCAGAGACTATATTTGGTGGGCAAACTGCATCAATATAGTGTCTATCATATTACCTGTAACATCAGTCACACTTTAATAGTCAGGGAGGTAGAGAGAGTCTTAAAAGTCCCAAACAAGAAAGACCTTTAAAATATAGCACTAAACTAAATTTTAATGCTTTAGCCCCGAGGGCTACATACACAGACACACACAGAGACTCACACACAAACACACACACACACACACACACACACACACAGAAGTTATGTATGAAATATGAGATTGAGAAGTTATGTATGTGTGTGTGTGTGTGTTTGTGTGTGTGTCTGCAGCATGCGTCCATATGTGTATGTGTAGGCAGGTATCCATGTGTGTGAAAGCCAGAGGTCTACATCCGGTGTCTTTCACTATCAGCCTTCATTTTGTCTTTTGAGCCAGGGTCTCCTAACGAATCTAGAGCTCTCTAATTAGACTGGCGTGCTCTGGAGCTCCACCTGTTCTCCCCCTATTGGGTTAATGATGTGTATGACAACTTGGACTTTCACATCTAATCCTTATATATTATGAATTATATTTTATAATTATTTGATGTTAATGTGCAGAAATACAAATCTTTTTAATCTGGTCCATGGACAGGTTGCCTATATTCAGCTTCACTCACCCAGGGCTCAGGGAACATTGAATAAGAGGGGAAAGAGAGATTGTAAGAGTCAGGGAAGTGGTGCAAGACATATGGAAATGAATCCTGCAAGCTTCCGGGATCCTGTACATAGGAACCTACAGCACTGGTAATGCTGCTCAGCCAGACAAAAACCATGCAAGCTCAGCCAGACAAAAACCCAGCATGGAACTGCAGAAATGAGTAGCAGAACTCAAACTTAGCTGAAGAAACATTGGCAGCTATTTACAGTTTGGTGAGGAAGAGCTGCTGTTCTTTCAGAGAAGGACTCTGGATAGGCTGACTAGAGCTCAGAGGATGAGCTGGCACTGAGGAATAGCCAGGGAGAGTAATCTGGCACAACAGATCCTAACACGAATGAAGGAATGTATGAACTCTGGGGGGTATGGGGGTGCCAGTGGAGAAGCAGGTATAAAGGCAATTAAAACTGATTGAGAAGTTATGTATGAAATACAGAAAAATACAATAAATATTAAAATGCAAAAAATTGACTGTGAATTAAGATGCTCTGTTAAATGGTTTTATTAATTCAATGTTTCCACCTACAGATTCTTTTGGATTTTTTATGAAGGCAATCATATTAACTATAAATATTAACTTTTTTTACTCTTTCCTAGAATTGTATGTTTTGTTTCTTTTTGTTTTCTATATATACTAGCTAGGACCTCTAATAAGATAGGGGTATCAGTATATACCAAAAACATTTCCATTCTGAGGGATTTTTGGAATATATAAGAAAAATTCCTATGAGTCAGAACTTGCAAAGAAATTCTGTTGTGATTGCTGAATTAAATTTTCACACTCTGAGCTTACCAAAGAGCTTTCTCTAGTCATAGATATAGTGTATAAGTATTTTCTCCTCTGAAATAAGCCAACCTTTTGTTACATGTTTTCAGCTTTATTGAGACAATACAAATCACATATATTTAAGGTGCACAAACTGTTGCTTTGATATAAGTGAAAGAAATTCCATACTCACACTAATTAAGATATTTATCTCCTCACATAATTGATTTTGCATGGTAAGAACACTAATTATTTTTGCCATCTTAGCAAATTTTCAGTATGTAAGGCTAAAACATCATGTTGTACCTAAGAGTCATCCCTATTCATTCTGAAACTTTGTATCCTTTGACCTCCACTTTTTCCTATTCTCCCCCTCTACTCAAAGGTTTTATACTTTAAAAATGCTTGCTACAAGTGTAGTTCTTACCACACATCAAAGAAGATACTCCTTTCAACAGATGGAGACTATTACAAATTTCCCAAACATGTCAAATGGAGAATAACTGACTGTGAGGTTCCCAGTCACAAGTGATATGTCTACAGTCCAATCTCTACACCTAGGTCTTAGGGAACATCTTGAAGAGGGGGTGGCAAGATCCTAAGAGCGAGAGGGGAAAGCACCTGCTGCTAACGAATGCATTCTAGACATGAATGCAAAACTAAACCATGAAATCTCCACAGTAATGTAGGTCTAACAAGATCTGCATAATGACAAAACAGCTGACATACTAATTTGGATGGGGAAAATCTCTCAGGGTTCTACTTAAAGCTGAAGTGCCACAGCCATCCAATGGATGGTGATGGGGGAGGATCAGTTTTCTACAGGGACTAGCTCTGTGAGAGGTTATCTAATTCCGAGTGGGTAGCCCTAAACTCATATATACAAAATGGTTTCAGGGTTATCTATCTATCTATCTATCTATCTATCTATCTATCTATCTATCTATCATCTATCTATCTATCTATCTATCTATCTATCTATCTATCTATCTATAATGCATGTGTATGCAACAATAGCTCAAGAAGAGGACAAGAAATTGTGAGGGCGATGGGTGGGCATGGGAGGAGAGGAGGGAGAATGAGAGGGGTAGAAATATTGCAAATATAATATTCATGTAGGGAATTTTCAAAAAAATCTAAAGAATGAATTAATGATATTTTGCTAGATTAAGTTTGGTAATACTGTTTGTGATTTTCCTCTATGTTCTGGAATAAGACTGCACTCTAATCTTCCTTATGTAAAACTCCCTCAGTTTTATTGTTTCTGTGTTTAGCTTCATAGAATGAACTGGGAGTGTTTTCTTTTAATCTTTTGGAAAATCTGACAACATTAAAATAATTTGTTTCTTGGGAAAGCTGATGGTTTTCCTTTCTAGAACACAAGTTTATTTCTATGGAGAGCAAGGTATTCAGGGGCTTGATGCCGTCTGTCATTCCTGTGCTCAATCAGCACCTTTCAGATAGCTCTGTTTGATAACTTGCTGCTTACAGTAATGTGCCTACTCTTGCTTTAGCTTGTTGTAACTTTGATAATGTTCCTATAATTTTAAATGTTTTATATTGGCTGTACTAGAAACGTATATATGTAACATTTATGCATAAATTAGTTGGATTTTAGTAGAATGGTTATGCAGAAAGTTGTACTTTCATAGAAGCAGTTAGCAATTTTTTTGTTGTTGTTATTATTTGTCTCTTTGAGACTGTCTCTGTGTAGCCCCAGCTGGCCTGGAACTTACTAAGTACCCGAGTCTGTCCTTGAACTCACAGAGATCCGCCCGCCTCTGCTTCATGAGTGCTGGGATTAAAGGCATGTGCCATCACACCTGGCAGCTTTAGCACTTAAAAAAATGTATTCATATATTTTTATTTATGAGTATGTGTATGTGTCTGTACTTGGAGGTGCCTCTGGAGGGTAGAACAGGCTGCTGGAGACCCTGGAGACCCTGGACCTGAGGTTACAGGTGGTAGTGAGCTGCCTTGTGGATGTTGGGAACCTCTGCAAGAGCAGGAAATGCTCTTAATAGCAGAGCCATCTTTCCAGCCCTCTATCCAGCATTTCCATTATTTTATTTACTACTTAAAAAAATTTTTTTTTAATTTTTTAAAATTAATTTTATTTATTTCTTGTATGTGTATGAATGTACTGTCTGCATGCAAGTCTGTGCACCTGTGTCGTGCAATGCCACGGAGGTCAGAAGAGGGTCTCGGATTCCCCTGGAACTGGAGTTCTCCTGGAATTGGAGTTTCAGACGGTTCTCGGCCACCATGTGGGTGCTGGGGATCGAACCCGGGTCCTCTGTAAGAACGGTCGGCGCTCTTAACCGCTAGGCCATCTCTCCAGCCCCTACTTTTTATGTGTATGAGTGTATTGCCTGTATACATGTGAGTACAATGCCTACAGAGGTCAGAAAAGGGAGTCAGCTCCCTTGGAACTGACATTTTGAAAGGTTGTTAGTTGTCATGTGGGTGTGGGGATTCAAACCCAGTGCTCTGCAAGAGCAGTTGGTGTTCTGAACTGCTGAGCCATCTTTCTAGACCCTCCAATCATCTCTTTTAATTAAATAGAATTTACAGATAAGAATGAAGTTTGGATTCAGATAAGGTTGTTCTAACATCTTGGGTCCATCATTTTCTTGATTAGATGATCTGAAGGAAATAGGAATTTTTATCAGCCTGATTCCTATTTGAATTGGGAATAGTAACAAACTTTATAAAAATTTCCCAAAATATAGAGTGCAATATATTAGATACTGACTGAGTGCTATGTTCAGATCTTGTTATTCTTGCATACAGTTATTAAACAACTTAAACTTTATAAGATCACTAGAATGGAGTATTGTTATCATCTTCTCACAATGCTAAAAGGTGAGGAGATGTTTGAGCTTTTTTTTTCAAGTTTATAAAATTAGTAGAGGAAATGATTCAATTTTTATTTTTTTTTTGGTCTTTTTGAGACAGGGTCTCCCTGTAGCCCCAGCTGTCCTGGAACTCACTCTGTAGTCCAGGCTGGCCTTGAACTCACAAAGATCCATCTGCCTCTGCCTCCCAAGTGCTAGGATTAAAGGCGTGCGCCACCACACCCGGCTCAATCTTAAAAATGTAATACAATTGTGAAATAATACATGTACTATTTCATAGCATTGAATCATTTAAGTAATGTAAAATGTCTACAACAATACTTGACACACAGTAATCTATATTTTATGGCAATAAAATATAGATTCTATTAGTAAAAATTCAAATTCATAATATAGGCACAGAAATTAATTATTATATTCCCACACAAAGTACTTCATATAAAAAAGCAATGAAATGCTGATATGTCTCCATGGAATTATTTAAAAGGCACTTTCACGTGTAGTGAAAAAGTGAAAAGGGAAGCCTGAGGATGCTACACATTGCATAATTTTATATAATTCTCTGGAAAAGGCAAACTCCTGGGACAGAAATCAGGTCAGTGGTTGCCAGGGCTGGGGTTAGGGAGAGTGCTGCCTACAAATAAGCAAGTGGAAAACTTCTGGGATGATGGAAATTTTCTCTGCTGATTGTATAAACTTGCTATAATTCCTTCAAGTGCAAACCTAAGAAGCATGGATTTTATTTATATTATCAGTCCTTGGAAAAACAAAGCAAACAACATTTGAAAAGTAGCCAAAATGCATTTTAAAGCAATCAGGCATTCCTAGTGAGCTTTTATTCCTGATTAACATGCAGACTTATTCCTTTAATTATTTTAAGAATTTGGTGGCTTAAAAAAAAACAACAACAGGGCAGAGGCTGGAGAGCTGGCTTAGTGGTTAAGAGCACTAGCTGTTAACTACAGAGGACTCGAGTTCAATTCTCATCACCCACATGGCTGCTAATAGCCAGCCATAACACCAGTTCCAGGGGAATCCAACATCTTCTGACTCCATGGGCACTGCACAATGTGGGTAGAATTACACACATTCAGGCAATACAGTCATACACATACAATAAAAACAATGAATATAATTTTTAAAAAGTCTAGTGTTAATTGTGAAATATATACTTAGGAAGCATTGAGAATTCCTCACCAATTCTCTGGGAATGGAGAAAATCAGTTTAAGAGTGGGGAGGGCTGTTGTGTCAAATTGTAGGGACATTTACTATGCTTTTGTAAGTTTTTATTTTTTAAATTATTAGGAAATGGATTATAAGTAGCTTTCCATTAAGAATGGAAACTAACACCAAAAGCAATGCAATACCACAGAAATGAACAGTCACGCTATGGAGTCATGAAATGATACCTGTTGAAGCCAAACCTCAAGCATTAAGCCACAGTGTAGTTCAAAATGGAGTAGAAAATATGAAGTGTATACAATATATAGATCCTCAGGTTTCCCCATGCAGAATATTGCATGTGAAGTAGTTTGGATAGAAAAATTACTATTTAAAATTATGTTTTAAAAATGAAGACGAATCCTAATAATGAGAATATATAAAATGGAAATTGAAAGAACAACTTTTAAGGATGATTGTACTCACAAATTATCACTTATTGTTAAAAAAAATGAAAACAAAACAAAACAAAAAAGCAGAGAAAGATGCAGAAAAGTTACGGCAGAATGCATGATCTGGGATGGGTAGGGGTGGGATGGGAGGAAGGGAAGGGGATATATGCCTGAACTGAATTGGAAAATGATGTATGAAATACACACAGCATCAATAAAAAAAATAAAAAAAATAAAATATGAGGTGTATACAATATATAGATCCCCAGGTTTTCCCCTACAGAATATTGCATGTGAAGTAGTTTAGATAGAAAAATTACTATTTAAAATTATGTTTTAAAAATGAAGACAAATCCTAATATTGAGAATATATAAAATGAAAATTGAAAGAACAACTTTTAAGGGAAAAAGGAATCAGGGTGACATAACACCACAGTTCCTAAAAACAATTCTAGATGTGCTGCACGAAGAAGATGCTGACTGGTTACTGTGGAGAGAATAGGAAATGCAATGGAAATCTTCTGAGTTTCCAATAATTCAATTTCAAAATTATTTTCCCTTTGTTTCTATGGAGTAGACTTGATTTTTAATTAAAAAAGCAACAATAAATATGCTGAGTCAATCAAAATCCTTATTCTCAGTAAGGTGTGATTATTCATAACTGGGATTACCTGGGATCCTGGCACTTGAGACACCAAGGCAGGAACACTGGAGTGAGTTTGAGGAGTTTGAGGCCAGCCTAGGTTACATAGTAAATTCCATTAAGCCTGGGTTGCAGAGTAAGAGCTCGTCTTCCAAAATACAACAACAAAAATGTCAGCGCTTGCCTAAGGTGACTATCCAATGTCCAATGGACCACAACCTTAGTCAAGTTTTCTGGGTTATCACCAATTCAATTTAGGCAGAAACAAAGGAAGGTAAAGAAAAGATTTTACCTACAGGAAAAGTCCACTGGCATTAACACATTGGCTTCCTTGAATAATGAAAACTGTTTTTACATTTTTCTAGATACAAAATAGTAACAAGAATGACAAATTCTAATCCTATCTCCTACATCTACTAAAACATTTGTTTTTCAAGACCTGTGCACTAAACCCAGGGTCTGGCACTTGCTACCCAAGCACTGTACTACTGACCTAAACCCCTAACCCTTCCATGGAAACTCTACATAAATTTATAGTTCTATGACTTTAACTGTGACTTCTGTAAAACTCACACTGGTATATTACCTGATTAAGCTGGTATATTTTAACTTTTATATTTGCATTGTAGTCCAAATGGTGACATCAGAAGTAATTTGTTGTCTAGTAAAGATCTTCATAGTAAATAATTTTGGAATGATTCATATTTCTGGGCTTATGATGGTATGGATAAAAATGATAGAGATAATTTAGTCCAGTCTTAAAAATTAAAATTATCTTATGACACATCTTATGGAAGAGCTTGGAAAGTTAATGTAAAAGGTACACATCTGTTTAAACAAATACTAACATATATGAACTACTTGGACAATGTAATCATGAAACTAAGAGTTGAAATATTCTTTAGGATAGCTATAGTAATCTTCTAATAAAACTTGAAGTAAAGATTGTAAAATACCTAAAATGAGTATTGACATAGATCTTACTCATCTTTCTGATGAATGTGCTAGAACATTACCCTGATTATTTTTCCAAGTGTTACATGCAAGGAAAAAGAAGATATGTTCATAGGACAATCAAGAGGTGGTTCTGGGGCTGGAGAGATGGCCTGCCTAGTGGTTAAGAGCACCGATTGCTCTTGCAGAGGACCTGGGTTTGATCCCCAGCACCCTCATAGCAGCTGAGAACTATCTGTAACTCCAGTTCCAGGGGAATCCAACACCCTCTTCTGACCTCAGTACATTAATACACATAAAAATAAATAAACTTTAAAAAAGAGGGGGTTCTATACTCTGTGCCAGCAAAATTACTGTCTATATAAATAAAATGTTTTAAAAGTTTTATCAGTAGGAGATTTCTCTTGGATGATTAATAAAAGCAAGAAGGCAAACAAAGAAACAGAAAATGCCATTTGTCTAAATGAATTATAGAATTCCCTGGCAGTTCTGTGTTCATTTTAATTAACAGCCAACTTACTGAGCTTGTAGCAGAAACAATTATCCCTGAAAATGCTCTGCCAGAACAAAGTGCGAAGGGAGGCCTCCCCTGATGCAGAGTCTGCAAACCCATGCATTACTGGGATGTGGAAACAGCTTAATTTACTAAGTATTTGGGCTGGAAGCCAGAGACGTCTAGGAAGGGCTTGTGAGCACCAAGGCTCTCAGGTGAGCTTGAGATCATGAGGAAGCCCGCAAGTGTTGAGCTTCCACAGGAAACCCGTACATATGGCTAATGTATCACTTTCGATTTTTATTTTCTAGTACTCTGGGAAGTACTAGGAAAGCATTTGGCTTCTTTACCTGCAAAATTGAAAAGTAGGATAATGTCTAATGCTGTGGTGTTAGAATGAGCCTTCCAGTATTTATAGATTGGCTGATTATTTCTTGGCTCTGGGTATACAGTGAAAATCAACAGCTGCCTTTTAACTTTCCTTGCCATCCCTAAATCAGCCTAATTTTTGTTTATACAGCTTATTTGCCCTTTCCTCTTTGTTTTCACAGACAAATCAATGATGATCTACACCACAGCAGTATTCATTTTTGACTGTGGCATCTTTTCTTATTATGAGTTACTCAGATTAACATTGAAAACATATGTCACAATTCACTCAAGTTCTGAGTATTCAAAACTACACTGTATCAGTTTTTCCCACTTATACTACTTCCACAAAAGAATGGGGGAAGTAACTTCTCAATACTCATTTAGCAAAATAGTTCCAGGTGAAAAACTCTAAGACACAAAAGGAGAAATGAGAAATTTGTATTAGCACTGTTGCCACACTTTTATTAGTAGCTGAGTGTTTGATGATTTTTTTTTTTTTATCTTTTTGAGACAGGGTCTCCCTGCAGTCCCAGCTGTCCTGGAACTCACTCTGTAGACCAGGCTGGCCTTGAACTCAAAGATCCACCTGCCTCTGCCTCCCAAGTGCTAGGATTTCTTATAACTAGAACAAATTCTTTTAGTTTTTTCATTTTTTTACATAAATTTATTTTAATTTTTTTAACAAATCTAGACCCGTGTTCCCACCCATTCCCCCACCCCACAAGAGCTCATGCATTCTGCTAAACATGCTTTTCATTTCTTTCTCAGTCTTAATATTCTCCATGAGGAAGTTGACTGTTTTGAGCAGAAGTTCACTGTTTCAGTCAGTTCTTTGATGCAGTCCTTTCTATTGTTCTTGTTGTTTCCAATATGCATTACGCCCAACTGCTTTGAACAAAAGCTCAGGGGGCCCTACAGAAGAAATACTTACAACTAGGTAATTGGCACTAGCATCCACAGATGAGGGATACCATTCGTCATTTGTTTTTCTGGGACTGTGTTACTTCGCTCAGCATGATGTCCTTTAGCTCCAGCCATTTTCCTGCAAAGCTCATGATGTCGTCTTTCTTTACTGCTGCATAGAACTCCATTGTGTAGATGTACCACATTATCTTTATCCACTCGTCAGTTGAGGGGCATTTAGGTTGGTTCCAGCTCCTTGCTATTGTGAAGAGAGCTGCAATAAACATGGCCGTGCATGTATCTCTGTGGTGGCATGAGTCTTGAGGGTACATGCCCAGGAGTGGTATGGCTGGGTCGGGTGGCAAGTTCATTCCAAGTCTTCCAAGGGTTCTCCACACTGCTTTCCATAGTGGCTGTACAAGTTTACATTCCCACCAGCAGTGGATGAGTGTTCCCCTTTCCCCACAACCTCTCCAGCACTTGGTGTCATTTGTTTTCTTGATCCTAGCCAGTCTTATTGGAGTAAGATGATATCTTAAAGTGGTTTTGACTTGCATTTCCTTAATGATTAGTGATGTTGAACACTTCTTGAGGTGTTTCTCAGACATCTCTAATTCCTCACTTGTGAAGTCTCTGTTCAGTTCTTTGCTCCATCTATTGAGTGGGTCATTTGTTTTCTTTTTTCTTTGTTTTTTGAGTAGTTTATATATTCTGGAAATCAATGCTTTGTCAGATGTATCTGCAGTGAAGGTTTCCTCCCACTCTGTGGGATTTCTCTTCACTTCCTTGATTGTTTCTTTAGATGTACAGAAGCTTTTGAGTTTAATGAGGTCCCATTTGTCAATTGTCGACCTTAATTCTTGCGCAGCTGCTGTCTGATTTAGGAAGTCTTTTCCTACACCTATGTCTTGTAGTCTGCTGCCAACTTTTTCTTCTATTGCCTTCAGAGTTTGGGGTTTCACGTTGAGGTCTTTGATCCATCTGGAGTTCACTTTTGTACAGGGCGAGAGGTAGGGGTTTAATTTCATTCTTCTACAAGTGGTGATCCAGTTTTGCCAACACCACTTGCTGAAGATGCTGTCTTTTCTCCATTGTGGCTTCTTGGCCCCCTTGTCAAATATAAGATGGCTGAAATTGTATGTGCTCAGATTTGGATCTTCAGTTTTGTTCCATTGGTCAACAGGTCTGTTTTTGTGCCAGTACCAGGCTGTTTTTATGACTATAGCCCTGTAGTATAGTTTGAAGTCTGGTATAGAGATCCCCCCTGTGTAGCTCTTTTCACTCAGGGTTGTTTTGGCTATTTGGGGTCTTTTGTTTTTCCAAATGAATTTAAGAACGTTTGTTTCTAATCTTTTAGTTTTTTCAACTGATTAAATGACAGTTACTCTGAGATGGCCCAGGTAACTAACATTCTCTGTGTTAGCTCCTCTAAAATCCACAGAAATTGTCAAAGATAGAAGTAATGATCCTTTACTTCTATAACAATGGAATATTCTTTAACTTTACTTCTTTTTTTAAAAACATTTATTTTATTTTATTTTTTTTATTTATTTCTGTATGTGTATGAATGTACTGTCTGCAAGCAGGTCTGTGCACCCCTGTGTGCAATGCTGCGGAGGTCAGAAGAGGGCGTCGGACTCCCCTGGAACTGGAGTTCTCCTGGAATTGGAGTTTTGGACGGTTCTCGGCCGCCCTGTGGGTGCTGGGGATCAAACCCGGGTCCTCTGTAAGCGTGGTCGGCGCTCTTAACCACTAGGCCATCTCTCTAGCCTTAACTTTACTTCTTATACATAGGATACTACCATTCATATATACAGCTTATGTTCTTAATGAATATGTCTAAGCAATGAATATTGTTTTAAGTCTTAAGCTCTTACTTAAAATACTTGTGTAACTATATGTAAAATTTCATCTATTCAAAGAATTGAGTCATTACTCAGCCAAACACATCTAACAAATGAGAAATATTTTATGATGCTGGAACTTCAGCACTTAGCAGATTTCCTGGCACAGAATGGGTGCTATATAAAACTATGTATACATATAATTTATGTATATTATAAAAATATATAAATGCATAATTATATATAGTTTCCCTGAGGTATATAAAAGAAAACTGAGTTTACACTGAAAACTAATGGACACAATTCTTTCCTTCTACCTTTTTGTGGGTTCTGAGGACTGAATTCAGATTGTGAGTGCTTTAGAACAAGTGCTTTACCTGCCGAGCCATCTTACTAGCTCCAATGCTTTATTGGTCACTATTTTTCCTTTTTTCCAGTACTGGGGATTGAAGCCAGGGTTGTGCACTGGCTAGGTGCCTGCTCTAACATTGCGCTACATCTACAGCTTGAGCAGGAGATTTTTTTAATGTGCTTTGTTGTATCATTACAGAATTTCTGATGACACTTGTAATAAATTTTACAATTCTGAAATGTGAAGTGAAAGCAATATAAACAACTATCATAATTAATAATGCCTATTAAGATCTGTTCTAATCCATATCATTTAAATTAAGTAGTCATGATTTATTTACAGTTTTTATTTATTTAGTCATTATGATTTATTTACAGTTACAGAGAATCCAGACTACAACAATTATCAATTGAATTTAAAATAAGGATGCTTTCTTTTATAATAAGTGACTTCCTTTTACTATGGAATATCTTATCTGAAAACTATATTAAAAGATACATCACTTTTTTCCATTTTTAGGGTAAGGGTTCTGATTTATTTATTTGAGTAACAAATTTTAAGTTTTATATGCCATATGCAATTATGATTTTTAAAGAAACATATATCAAGATAACATTTGCTAAAGGAAAAGGCTATGATGTTTGAGAATCAAAGCAGACCTATATAGAAGAGGACTGAGATTAAGTAATGACCAAGTAATATCACTGGAGAATGTTTAAGATTATGATCATGGTTCAGTATAAAATGTCTAGAAATTCTTGACTCAACTAGTAGTAATAAATAGGACATACAACTTTATGAAATATTTTAAGGGAAAGATGCATAATATAAATTAGAACATAATACTTTACAAAGTGGTATGGTTAGTGAAGAAAAAATTTCAAAGGCAAGAAGTTTGGAATGAGGTTCACAATATTAAGTAGTGTGACAAAAGATGCTTTTATGGTGAATGTGAAGCAGAAGCTAAGACGTAAGGAAGGGCCAGCTGTTACCTAGAGCATTCTAAGCATAGGGATGCTTGTGCAAAAGCAGGTGTAGAGCCAATCTGTGTGAAGCATATACTACAGGTTAGTATAGCTGGAGTAGAGTAAGCAACAGGGAGAAGAGAGAAAAGTTCTGAGTGGTAAGTTGGGCAGATGATAAAATCCTGGGAAAAACAACAGAACAGAACCATCAATATCTTCTATCATGGGAAATCTATACAATGAGATGTTATGGAATCACTAAAAAATATGAATGTGCTATAAATTAACACCTCTCAATCTCAATGCTGAGGGTTGGTACCATGCATATACCATTATTCCACCTATGTATATTAACATGCATTCATTATAGAATGAAAATGCTTCATAAAAGAGCACGCAAGAGATTTAATGGGAAACTTTAGGTGGAAAATTTAGAGGAAAGTTGGAATACAGAGAAGCTTTTACTTTTTATTTAATATTCCATACTATGGGTTTTTTTTTTCTACCAGTATTATTGCACTTTAAACAGATTTAAAAAAGAGTGATTTGTATGTGATTGCTATGGTCTCTTAGCAGCCAAACATCATCAGGAGTTGATGCAAGTTCTGCCTGTTGCCTTCTAGATGTCATTTTCACATCCTGAAGTAAAATTTCACAAATATTCTATTTCCTAACTTCCTTTTTCAGGGATTTGCCCAATAGTTTTACGAAGTTATGACAATTCGACTAAGAAAAAAATCACCTCCTCAATTTGGATTTAGCAACAACATCAATGGCCAGTCACACTCTTCCATAGCATAGCTATGCTACTCCTGCCCTTACCACCTGCAGCCACACATGAATAAATTTACTCCCAGCTCTTCCAACTCTTCCCAGATAAGTCAAGTCTTTTCTTTCAATTATCCTGTAATATGAAAACTTCTGAATTTATTTCCAACTTTATTACTCAGAATTTCCAAAGAAAATTAATTGTGTGTTAACCAACCCAATACATGCATTGCTTTTGTTTCAATATTAGGCATGCACACTGTCTAAGAGCAGAGCTCAAGCCTAAGTACCTGGCCATCATGGCATTATATGATGCTCCTCAAGCAACAGGTGCCTTTCCCCTTACCACTGCATCAACTGACTCTTTTATTAAATAATATTGCTTAAAAGGTAATTCTATAAAACAGCCAACAATTGGGTCTAGAATGGTCATATAAATACCCCCTGCCTGCCTGTGGTAAATTCTCTAGATTTATCTGCTCATATTTTATCTTTCTTCAAATGGCTTTTTATTATTGAATATGATGGAAAAGCTAGAGACTGTGTTTCTCAGGTATTTGGGGGAAATCGTAGAGATATTTGGAAAGAAAAAGTGGATCAGTAGATACCTTGATTCACTCTACTGTCCTTGTCTTTCCCCCAACAATGTCTGTGATAAAGAACAGGAGAACTCTAGTATATTCATTTGCCCATTCTTCCGCTCTGTATTTTTTTTTTTAAATATTTGGGTCTTCACACATTTTATTAGATTATCTATATTCACAAAAAAACTTAAGTTAAGTAAGAGTTTTAGTCCTATCTTTGCAAAGAATCCGAATCATCTTAAAGTGCTTTGTCACAAAATCTAAACACAGGAGTAGAATTTTCTGAAACTAATCTACAACACAAGTTCAGATATGTGGTTTCACTGTAAATCACCAAAGTGCATCCAAATATCAATTAGCAGTTTATTTATCTTCTTTTTGAGGAAGTATACACATGTATTTATTTTTTAGATTAGTATAAAAGTAATGGGTTGTATGCATTCCCTTAGCATCTCAGGGTCTTTTTTCTCCTCCCCTGATTCTGTTTCTAGTTTTATGACCAGCCCTTACACACACACACACATCTAGGATCTATACATGAAAGAAAACATGATGATATTTGGTTTTCTGAATCTGGTGCATTTTTTTGTTTATTTTTTATTTAAGACAGGGTCCCCCTGTAGCCCCAGTTGGTCTGGAACATGCTATGTAGACCAGGCTGGCCTCAATCTCACAGAAATCAACCTGCCTCTTCTTCCCAAGTGTTGGGATGAAAGGCTTGTGCCATCAAGCCCAGCTATGAATTTGGCTTATTTTGTTTAATATAATAATTTCCAGTTCTATATATTTTCTCAAATATGCCATAACTACATTTTTTCTTCTGTCTGGGTAAGGCCCCACTATGTATATATACCAGGTTTTGTTTATTCATTCATCTGATGATGGGCATCTGGGATGATTCCATTCAGTAACTACTATTAATAGTAAGCAGTTAGTTAATATGCATGTGTAAGTATTTCATATCCAGCAGTGTTATAGCTGTTATACCCTATATTTTAAAAATATTTATTTATTTGTTTTTCTCTTAAGTTAATTTTTATTGAGTGCATTTCATATAACATTTCTTAATCAAATTTAGACTCATTCCCCCATCCATGCCCTCCCCTTATGTCTCCCCGCCCCCTGCCAGAGCTCGTGGATTATGTTATACATGTTAAGCCCAGTCTTGCATCTTTTTCTCAGTCTTTTATAACCTTTTCGATGCACAAGTTTACTGTTTTGGTCAGTTCTTTTTTTTTTTTTTTTTTTTCCAGAGCTGAGACCGAACCCAGAGCCTTGCACTTGCTAGGCAAGCGTTCTGAAACTGAGCTAAATCCCCAACCCCTAGTTCTTTGAATAGGTTTTTCTGACCCATCCAGCGGGTCAGGAAACAGGGTCCTGGAAGAGAAGGAATGAGGGGAAGGGGCAAGAGACACAAGGAATGGAGACAAGACAGGTTCTGATCAAGTCTCGCTTATTGTAAGAACACAAGTAGAATATAAAGAGTTGGGAATACGGAAGCATCGCCAAACCACAGACACCTCAGTGCTTACATGTTGGAAAGAATGTGCAGATACAGATCTTTACTTAAGGTGAACATTTGCAACACCTCCTGTGAAGTTACACAATGGACTGCAACCTCCTCGTGATTATTTCAGTGCTGGGAAGCTACCAGATGGCTAAACATGTCTGAGAGCCCCACATTTTTCTCTCTCTTATTTTATTCCCTTTAATTTTATATTATTCCAAAATGTGCATATATTTATACTCCACATATAAATCAAAATTACAAATTTTGAAAATAAACTATAGGTTAATTCTTAAACACATTTAGAGATTCACATTTTAACAGTAAAGTTGCATGCAAGGTAAAAAGATGTGTAACTTTACATTCTATTTTTTTGAATATGAATACATATCTTCCATCCATATATGGTAATTACAAAGTGGGACTACAAGTGGTAGGACAATTCTAGAGCCCATTAAGAGATTCACATTGGAATGGCACAGTTGCTTTCAAATACAATGAAATATACTAATAAAGTTGCTCAGTTTGCCTACCAACTGGGGATTTGGTATTAGCATCCACAAATGAGGAAAACCATTTGCTTTTTTTTTTCTGGGACTGTGTTACTTCGCTTAGCATAATGGTTTTGAGTTCCATCCATTTACCAGCAAAGCTCATGATGTCATCTTTCTTTTTATTAATATATTTTTTACTTTTTTATTTATTTTGTGTGTGTATGAATGTACTGTGTGCATGTAGGTTTGTGCACCTGTGTCGTGCAATGCCACAAAGGTCAGAAGAGGGTGTCGGATTCCCCCGGAACTGGAGTTAAAGACAGTTCTCAGCCACCATGTGGGTGCAGGGATCAAACCCGGGCCCTCTGCAAGAGCAGTTGACGCTCTTAACCGCTAGGCCATCTCTTCAGCCAGATGTCATCTTTCTTTACTGCTGCATAGAACTCCATTGTGTAGATGTACCACATTTTTGTTATTCAACCATCAGTTAAGGGGCATTTGGGTTGGATCCAGCTCTTTGCTTTTGTGAAGAGAACTGCAATAAACATAGCTGTGCATGTATCTTGTGGTAGGATGTGTTTTGTGGGTATATACCCAGGAGTGGTATGGCTGGGTCAGGTGGTAGGCTCATTTTGAGTTTTCTAAGGGTTCTCCACACTGCTTTGCACAGTGGGTGTACCAGTTTACATTCCCACCAGCAGTGGATGAGTGTTCCCCTTTCCCTACAACCTCTTCAGCATTTGGTGTCTTTTGTTTTCTTGATCTTGGCTAGTCTTACTGGAGTGAGATGATACCTTAGTGTGGTTTTAATTTGCATTTCTTTAATTATTAATGATGTTGAACACTTTTTAAGATGTTTCTCAGCCATCTTTACTTCCTTACTGGTGAAGTCTCTGTTCATCTCTTTACTCCATCTTTTGAGTAGGTCATTTGTTTTCTTTCTTCGTTGTTTTTTAAGTAGTTTATATGTTAATGCTCTGTCAGATGTATCATTGGTGAAGATTTCCTCCCACTCTGCAGGTTTTCTCTTTACTTCCTTGATTGTTTCTTTAGCTGTACAAAAGCTTCTGAGTTTGATGAGGTCCCACTTGTCAGCTATTGTCCTTATTTCCTGCGCAGCTGATGTTTGATTTAAAAAGTCTTTTCCTACACCTATGTCTTGTAGGTTGCTGCTGACTTTTTCTTCTATCACCTTCAGGGTTTCAGTTTTCAGGTTGAGATCTTTGATCCACCTGGAGTTTATTTTTTTACAGGGCGAGAGGTAGGGGTTTAATTTTGTTCTACAAATGGTGATCCAGTTTTGCCAATACCATTTGCTGAAGATGCCTATCTTTCCTCCATTGAGCTTTTTGTGCCCCTTTGTCAAATATGAGGTGGCTGAAGTTGTATGAGCTAAAGTTTGGATCTTCAATTATGTTCCATTGGCCAATGGTTTTGTTTATTTGCCAATACCTGGCTGTCTTTATGACTATAGCCCTGTAATTGTGTATGCGTGCATGTGTTTGTGTGTCTCTGTTGAGGTATGTGCACATGCATGTGGATGCAGATGGAGAACAGAAGAGGACATCAATCTCCTGAAAGTGGAGTTACAGGTGGTTTTGTGCCATGTTATGTGGATGCTGGAAACCTAGCTCAGGTTCTTTGCAAGAGCAATATGTGCTCTTAACAGCTAAGCAATATTTCCAGACCTTTTATATTCTAAATATTAATTCTCTGTCTACTATGTAACTGGCTTTACTTTTCCCATTCTGTAGTGTGTCTCTTCAATCTGTTGACTGTTTTCTTTGTCATACAAAAACTTTTCAATTTCATGTAATCCTGTCCTGTAGTGTGTCTCTTCAATCTGGTGATTGTTTTCTTTGTCATACAAAAGCTTTTCAATTTCATGTAATCCCATATGTCATTCTTGGAGTCCTTTTTATGTTACTGGGGACCAGAAGGTCTTTGCCTTGTTATAGGCAAAGTTTTTGCCTATTCCTATTAGCGTCTTTGATATGTTTTGAAGTTTGGGCAGTGTACCATCTTTTGTTTCCTTCTATCACATCTGTCTCATCTGTCTTAAGTTTGTTCTTCCTGCATCTAATAAAAATGTGCTCTTATTCCCCTCTAAAGAAATTGCCTGGGGGTGGCTCAGTGGTTAAGAGTGCCGACTGCTCTTGCACAGGACCCGGGTTCGATTCCCAGCACCCACATGACAGCTAAGAACTGTCTTTAACTCCAGTTCCAGGGGAATCCGACACCCTCTTCTGACCTCTGCAGCATGACAGGGTTGCACCAACCTACATGCAGACAGTACACTCATACACATAAAAAATAATAAAAAAAATTTAAAAAAAGAAATGGCCTATTTAGGGCCCATCTTAATCCAGGATGATCTCTGAAACATAAGAGCCTTAATCTATTCACAACTAAAAATCCACTTCATCATATAAGGTAATATCCATAGTTCTAAGGATTAGCATCTTGGTGTCCTTGGGAACCACTGTTCTGCCTATGCTTTGCCCTTCCCCTTCCCGTGTTTTCACAGCAGATCACATATTTGCAGATTCTGGGTTGTTGGGTTTATCATTTTTTTTTTTTTGAAGGGGACTGAAAGCATTATTCTTTCTGCCACAGAAAGCTACTTGAATAAATGTGGAAATCAAATCTGAAAAATAATAAAACTTATAGTATTGCCCTAGGGAGCTTTTTTCTTTATCATCTTTCCAAATTCAGACCTGTCCTTTCTATTCAGCTCCTATAGGTCCATCAGGGATAAGAGTTACCAAACTCCCTACCTTGTATCACTGGGCTCTGCTAGATGGGACAGTCTCCTCCTTCCTTTTTCTACAGTGTCAGTCCTCGCTGTTATTGTGATGAATAACACAAGTTCTTTCTTCTCCCTGAAGTCTTCCTCCATCACTTTAGCTCCATGGATTTGGGGCTTCTTGTGGCCTGTTGCTTTTACCACCATAGGATTTATGTGACACACTATTTCTTATCTCCTGCAGCCCCTCAATCCAGAATAACAAAATTTCTGATGAATGAACTTAAAGGAACATCTTTAATATGTCACTTTTCTCTTAATTTACCATATTTATGTCATGAAATTGATTTTAATTTTTTTGTTTTTTTGTTAACTCACTGTGCTTTCCTAGTCAATGATAGCAAAGGGACGATCATATGGTATATAAAAATCTCCTGTTTTCCCTAAAACCTAAATCTATTTTTAGAAGACCCTAAAATATTATTTTCTTGTTCAAAAGCATATGAAAATCATATGGCTTAAATACTAATGACTGACATTTGGAGAGGAGGACCTTCAGATTTGATTTTTTTGGCTTATTATATAATGGGTTCATGAATAGCCTACTGAAAGTAGTAAATATCTCTATGGGTATTATTGTGATTTGTCTTCTGTTGTTAAAAAATGGAAAAGTGGTTCTGGTAGTATGAGTTCCTATATGGGACACTAAAGAAAATTTGGTAGTTATATTAAAAATATTTTACCCAGTAAAAATTGGGTAGCAGAAATAATTTTAAATTAATATTAAACTGAATAAAGATTGAACAATGGTACAATGTAAATCATATTGAATGCCTTCTAGTGAATTAGAAAAATAATTTCTTAATTCACTAGAAAAATCAATACTTAAAACATTTAAATTATATATATTTAAATATATATATTTAAATGTTTTAAGTATTGATTTTTCTAGTGAATTAGGAAATTATTTTGTGAGCATATTTACTCATGTATTAAGTAAGAGCTTTCCATTTAAGCACCCAACGGCATGTTCTACTCTACTTAGACTTCCCTGAAAACCACAAAATTTATGTCTATTACGTTAAAAGAAATATAATGCTCAGACTGAGTTTTAGTAAAAAAGTACAAAAAATTATCACTAGACTCAAACTTTAACAACTACTTTGTTTTAAAATGAAAATTCATAGGAATTTTTCTAACAAGCAAAACAGTGAATAGCTTAACTGTGCTGAGAAGGAAGAGGAGCAGGTAGAATAGAACCCCCTGACTTATCACAAATTTTCTTGGTCCTTCAAGAATATTTGAAGAATTTTTAGGCCTTCATGAAACATAGTCCAAGAACAAGGAATATATAATATAGTTTGTAAGATACAAAAATGTTCATGTGTTTATTACAGACTTTCCTCGCTAAAGTAAGCATGAATGCAATCACTCAGTATTGACTCCAGGGTATTTGCTATATTATATCTAGAATTTTCTGCTTAGGTCTTCCCTGGCTCTATCAGTCCAATCTTCTACAGTGTATGGATGCAGGACTCATGTATACACATAAATGATACCTGGCTTCGGCCTTAATTTTTTAAAAGAGCTCCCTTGGGTTGGAGAGATGGCTTAGCGGTTAAGAGCACCAACTGCTCTTGCAGAGGACCTGGGTTTGATTCCCAGCACCCACATGGGGGTTAACAACCCCCTTTAAGACTGGTGTGTTGGCACACAATTTTAATCCTAGCAATTGGGAGGCAGAGGTAGGTAGATCTCCGTGAGTTCAAGGCCAACCTGGTCTACAGAGTGAGCTCCAGACCATCTGGAGCTATAGGGAGACCCTGTCTCAAAAAAGACTAAATTAATTAATTAATTAATTAAAAGAACTCTCTCATCCTTCCTATAACACCCTAATTTCAAGTATAAAAAGATCTGCTTTCTCTTCCTTATAGAAATTGTTTTCTATTTCCATATTTCTAAACCTGTCAGGAGACTTTTGCCTTGCCTATACCAGTTCAAAAGCCAGCACTTTACCATTTGATTATAAAGCTTCTTAATAGTCACGCTAAGTTGGTAACCTGCCCTGTTTATGATGCTCAGCTTATGAATTCTTAAGAATTTTTTATATTGAGTATTTTGCATGCATGAAAGTACACACATGTCATAGAATACCTGCTCAGGCCAGAAGAGGGTGTCATATCTTTCCTGGAACTGGAGTTATAGAAGATAGTTGTTAGCTGCCATGTGTGTGCTAGGAACTGAGCTCAGGTCCTCTGCAAGAGCAACAAGTGCTCTTAACTTCTGAGCCATCTCTCCAGCCCCAGCTTATGATTTTCTTTAAAATATTTTATTTGCTATTTGTATTTTTAATTAATTAATTAATTTTTATGTGCATGAATGTACTGTCTGCATGCATGTCTGTGCACCCGAGTTGTGCAATGCCGCGGAGGTCAGAAGAGGGTGTTAGATTCTCCTGGAACTGGAGTTCTCCTGGAATTGGAGTTAAAGACAGTTCTCAGCCGCCATGTGGGTGCTGGGGATCGAACCTGGGTCCTCTGCAAGAGCAGTTGGCGCTCTTAACCGCTAGGCCATCTCTCCAGCCCCATGCTATTTGTATTTTATGTATGAGTGTATTGCCTGCATGTTCGTAGGGGCATTTGTGTTGTGCAATTCCTGCAGAGGTCAGAAGAGAGCATTACCCCTGGAACTGGAATTACAGAAGGTTGTTGGCCACCATGTGGGTGCTGGGAATCAAACCCAGGTCCTCCGCTAGAGCAGCCACTGCTCTTAACTGATGAGCTATCTCTTTATCCCACAGTTTTTGATTTTCTTAAAAGAATCAAATGTGCCCTCTTTATCGTTTTTTTAAGGTATGAGTTCTAGTTTGACTTACAAGTGTTATATTAGTGTATTTGCTCATAGCTAGATTTTATTGAGAGAGTTGTATTCAAAAGCAAGTAGACCCTCAGTGCTGAGTACAGCACACTGTGAAAGCAGTCACAAGCTGCTGCTTGTAGAATGGTCTTAGATGGCATACTACCTATGCTCTGCAATTCCTCCCAACTCAATCCCCAAACAACTGGCAGTAACAATGCACGGCCATTGCTTAGACTCCAGAGCGAACAAGTAAACATTACAGGCTTGAAATAATGAAATGAAGCATCCCACTAATGCACTAAAAGGATTTCTAGATTTCAGTATTTTACCAGAATAAGCTGGGCTATGTACAGGGTGAAAATGAAGTCAAATATCCCTCTGTCATAGTAAGACATGGATAGCTAAGTTCAAGGAAACCTAACTACTTACTCTCACAGAAAAAGGGTGTGATCGAGTTGAACACTGATATATCTTATAGTTACGAAATTTCCCTTTCTTCTCATTTCCCTTTCTATTCTGTTCTGTTCTGGTTTATTGTGGGCCTAATGGAGGAAGAGAAACCACAAAGGATGAGTCAGGATTTCCAGGATCTCTCACACACGCCCTCTAAGCTGCAGCACTTCACTGAGGCAGAATCCTGTTGCCTAATCAGCTTCTCGCTGGAGTCAGGGTGGGAGACTGTGTTGCGGCTTTGCTCACGTCACCCACTTTCCATCAATGCCATGTACTGCCTACTTAATTTGAAAAATCATAAATCTTGCCAAGCACCAAGCTACAATGGCTGAACACTAACTATATTATCCCATTTATTTAGCGCCAACATTTCCTTTTGATTAAGAAATTATTCACACTAACCTAAAACTATTAATCATTTGGTACTTTAAAAGTCGTTCTTAAAAGACTAGACAACTGTTGCAGATTTACCAATCACTTGATGTTTTTATTAAGTTTGCCCATGTGTTGAAATGGGACTAGATTGCATAATCTGGAAATTCAATAATGATTCTGATTTCATCAACTGCCATCTTTTGCTTTTCCTATTTGAAATATCATAGGCATATAAGAGTTAATGATGAATAAATTTTAATATGGTGAAAATTTCTTGCTTTTAATAATTACTAATTTTCTTACTGCTTGAAGCTTATGAATATTTATAAGCAGATACATATCAGCCTTGATTAATATCAGCCAAGGTAGGTTTACTAACTACACTTGATGCAAGTCTGATGGATTCTCCTCATGAGGAATATGCAACTGTCAGTAGAGAGTTCTGGTAACAGTCAATGAGAGCAATCCTTTATTTTTCCTTCTTCTTCTGGATAATTACAAACTAACTAAAAGATGTTGCTTGTAAACTCCTGTAAAAGATATTCTTATAATTTCCTGTCAACAAATAGAGGCTGCAATCAAAGACTAGCATTTCCTTCAGCTGAAATGCTAAGTCAGCTCTCTGTCACTGTGCTGTCCTTGATGTAATTCTGAAATTCATTAGTGTCATTAATATATGCTTTCTTCCTTTTATATGGATGTTCTTGAAGGTCTCATTAGGCTTTGGATCCTGAGGCTGCAGGTGCAGTTAGGGTTCATTGCATTAAAAGAGGCACTGAAGAGCTGGGTCAGGAGAGTGAAGCTGATAGTGGAGATCTCTGGGACAGCAGAAGATAAATACCTGGGCTCCTGTGTCTAACTCTATGTGCTAATAGAGCATCAATGATAAAGACATACAGTTTACTTCCAGAAATACTACAAGAGTAAAATAATGGTGATAGGTAGCAATATTATAAATGTATGGAAAATAAATAATTTTATTTTTGTAAATAAGAATATTATGCTACAGTATAAGTCCTACTGGCCAGGCATGTTATGATAACTGTATTTAAGTAGACGTTCAAAAAAATGGTTATTTGTTATTCAAGAAAATGGTTATTTGTTATCCAAGAAAATGTCATGTACTGAGGACAATGTATGAAGGATCCTTTATTGCAAAACTCATTAATTAACAAAGTTTTACTTTAATATTCTTTGGAAAGTTTGGGCTGACTTTTTCAGAATAACTGACTTTAAAAACTAAATTATTTCAAATTATCCCAAAGCCATGTTCAGTAAAGTATACTACACTATTTTATTTACTTATAAAAAAACCACATGCTTTGTAAGCATAATTTTCTTGTTTTACTATAACCTTATCAAAGGAAATTTATTTATTTTTAAAAGATCCTTATTCTTTTATGTCAAATAATCAACAATTTTTTAAAATTCGGGGCGCGTGTGTGTGTGTGTGTATGTGTGTGTGTGTGAGTATGTGAATCCTGGCAAGGATGTATCTTGGCATGTATGCAGAGGACAACTTTGCAGAGTCAGTTATCTCCTTAGGGAGCGGGTCCTCAGGCTTGCAGAGCCAGTATCTTTACCCAGAGCTATATTGCTGCTGCTAGTTTATCAGCTCTTATTTATGAATGGGTTATTTGTGTATGGGTTTACTTACCAATGATGTTCTATTACTGTGTACATCTGCAATTAATTGTTCTGGTACCAAAAAATATAAATTTACATAGCAATACTGGTTTTCTAAGTTAGACTCAATTACTGAAAAATTAATTCAGATTTTTTTTTTGAGACAGGATCTCCCTGTAGCCCCAGCTGGCCTGGAACTTTCTATTTAGACTACGATGGCCTCAATCTCACAGAAATCAGCTTGCCTCTGTCTCCTGAGTGCTGGGATTAAAGGTGTGCACCACCACACACAGCTGAAAATGTTAATTTTTGAATAGATCATATACATCTGCCTTAGACATTGGAACAAAAGATCATATTAAAACCCAGATCTTCTCTTGATATTTTTCAATTTTAGATAATAACTACTTCTAGGAACAAACCAGTTATAAATTTTTATCCATCATCCCTAAAAGATTTAAAGATATTGATCTTTCATGATTTCTGATCTCCATTTAATCTAAATTAATATGATAGGGAATAGTACAGGGCATTACATTCCAAAGAATGCTCCTCTATAATATGTTTTTTTTTAATGTTCTGCATTTATTTTTATGTATTTATTTATTTATTTTTTATTTTTTGGGGGGGTCTTTTTGAGACAGGGTCTCCCTGTAGCCCCAGCTGTCCTGGAACTCTGTAGACCAGGCTGGCCTTGAACTCACAAATCCACCTGCCTCTGCCTCTCAAGTGCTAGGATTAAAGGCGTGGGCCACCACGCCCGGCATGTTCTGCATTTAAACAGATTATCCATCCAGCCATGTGGAGAAAAACTACTCTGAGATTTAAATTACATAAATTATAAAGTCTCAGTTTTCCTTATTTTACAAAGATGGAATTTAACAAAATTTGAGTTTCCAACTATGATATGAAACAATTTTTATGAGGATGTAAATATATTTTTTAACATTTTTACTGAAGTTATATGTGCTTCATACATCATTTCTCAGTCCAATCTAGATTCATCTTGTCTTCCATGGCCCCTCCCCCAAGTTCATGCACCCTGCCATCTCTCCTCTGTATCTTTTTCTGATTCTTTTCAAAGTTTTTTTCAGAGCAGAGGATTATTGTTCTTGGGGGAACTTTACTGTTTCAGTCGGTTCCCTGTCCCTGTTAATGTGCTATTGTTCCCTCCAAATCTGTATTGCTTCAACATATGCATATATACATCACACCTATACTAAAATGATATCATCTGTACACAAATTCTTTGTCATTTCCATATCATATTTCAGGATTCATATTTTTCCTTTTTAAATTTATATTACTCTAAAATATGCATATGCATCCTCTACCCATACACCAAGATTACCAAGTCTAAAAATCAGTGGTGGGCTAATTCTAGAGCCTGTTAAGGGATTTACATTATCAGAGCACAATTGCTTTCATGGAAAAGGGATATGTAATGATGTTGCTCAGTTTGCCTTACAACTCAGTGCTTGGTGCTATCATCCACAAATGAGGGATACCATTTGTCATTTGCTTTACTGGGACTGTTACTTCACTTAGCATATTATCTTCTAGTTCCATCCATTTACCCTCAAAGTTCATGATGCCATCTTTCTTTACAGCTGCATAGAATTCCATTCTGAAAATGTACCACATTTTCTCTATCCACTCATTGTTTGAGAGGCATTTGGGTTGGTTCCAGATCTTCCCTATTGTTAAGAGAGCTTCAATAAACATGGCTGTGCATGTATCTCTGTGGTAGGATGAGTCTTGTGGGTATATACCCAAGAGTGGTGGGTCAGGTGGTAAACTCATCTTGATTTTCTTCAGTGTTCTCCATACTGATTTCCATAGCAGCTGTATAAGTTTACATTACCACAAGCAGTGAACGAGTATTCCCCTTTCCCCATGACCTCTTCACCATTTGGTATCATTTGTTTTCTTGATCCTAGCCAGTATTATCAGAGTGAGATGATATCTTAAAGTTGTTTTATTTTGGATTTTCTTAATTACTAGTGATGTTGAACATTTTTTAAGATGTTTCTCAGCCATCATTATTTCCTCATTTGTGAAGTCTCTGTTCAGTTCTTTACTCCATCTTTTGAGTGACTCATTTGTTTTCTTCGTTTTTCGAGTACTTTATATATTCTGGAAGTCAATGCTCTGTCAGATGTGTCACTGGTAAAGGTTTCCTCCCACTCTGTGGGTTTTCTCCCCCTTCACTGATTGTTTCTTTCACTGCTATTATGGGTCTGTTTAAACTGTCAATCTCTTCTTGGTTAAACTTTGTTGCTTTCCAGGATTTCAAATATTCATCCATTTCTCTTATGTTTTCAAGTTTAGTAGAGTATAGGTTTTTGAAGTATCCCAGTATGATTGTCTGGATTTTTTCATTGTCTGTTGTGATGTTTCCCCTTTCATGACAAATTCTATTGATTTGAAGTTGCTCTTCTTTCTTTTGGTTAACTTGGGCTAGAGGTCATGTCTGTCTTTGATTATCCTTTAACAAAGAGACACTGTGATTCACTTTGATTTTTTTTTTTTTGCTTTCTTCGTTTCTATTTCATTGTTTTCTGGTCTGATTTTTGTTATTTCTTCCTGTCTATTGAGTTTAGGGTTCAGTTATTGTCTCTCAAGTGTTTCTAGCTATAGTGTTAGATCGTTTATTTGTGCTCCACAAATAAACACCCAGGGCTACAAATTTCCCTCTTAGGACTGCTTTTAAAGTAACCCATAGGTATTGTTGTGTTGCATTGTCATTTTCCTTTAGTTCCACGATTGCTTTTATTTCTTTCTTAACTTCTTCCTTGACACATTCATTATTCAAAGAGTATGTTGTTTAGTCTCCATGTGTTCTTGTAGGTGGCAGGGCTTATCCTGATGTTGATATTGAGCTTTATTGCACTGTGGTCTGATAGAATGCATGGAATTATTTCAATCCTTTTGTATTTGTTGAGGTTTATTCTGTGTCCCAATATGTGGTCAATTTTGGAGAAGGTTCCATGTGGTGCTGAGTAGAAAGTATATTCTCTGGTGTTTGGGCAGAAACAGACCAGGAAAACAAAGAGCTACAAGAAAAGAATGAAAAACTCCAAAAGGAAATGCTAAATAAATTACAGGATGAAGTGAAAAAGGAAATTGAACACTCACCCAGTCAACAGGAAAGAATGGGAGAAAGCCTCAGGAACAGATTGGAGGAAGCAGAAAATAGAATATTGACGATGGAAGATAAAGTGGAAGAACTAGAGTGCACAAGAAAAGAATATGAAAAATTAAAAACAAAACCCAAAAACACAAGAGTGGAATAATCAGGAAATGTGGGACGCTAGGAAAAGACCAGACCTTTGCATTATAGGGATAGAGGTAGGAGAAGAATCCCAAGATAATAGTATTGATAAAATCTTCAACAGAATAATGGAAGAACATTTCCCCAAACTGAAAAAAGACAAACCCATACAAATATGAGGACCACATAGAACACCAAATAGACAAGATCAGAAAAGAAACTCCCCAGGCCATATCATAGTTAAAGCTCTAGACACCTAAAACAAAGACAGAATGCTGAAAGCAATGAGAGAAAAACAACAAATTACATATAAGGGGAAACCCATCAGAATTACAGCAGACTTTTCAATGCAAACTATGGAAGGAAGAAGAACATGCACCAAAGTATTCCCAGTATGAAATGACGATAGATGCCACCCAGATTACTATACCCAGAAAAAAATGTCAATCATAATTGAAGGAGAAAGGAAAATCTTCCATGACATAAACAAGATGAAAGAATACATGTCCAGGAAACCAACCTTTCAGAAAATACCAGAAGCAATTCAAAGGACAGAAGAAAGGATCAACTATCGCCAAACAGTGAGAGAGAAACTAATAAAAGTGTAACTATGAAAATACAAACCTAGATCAAGAATGCTAACAGAAAATAGGATGAAAAGAAGCAACACACATCTTTCAATAACAACCTTAAATAGTAATGGGCTAAATTCCCCAATCAAAAGACATAGACTGGAGAATGGATTAGAAAACAAAATTCATCTATATGCTCTCTACAGGAAACACTCTCACCATCAAGGACAGGCACCAACTTAAAGTGAAAGGATGAAAAAAATATTCTAAGCAAATGGAACCAAAAAGCAAGCAGGACTTGCTATTCTAATATCAGACAAAATAGACCTCAAAGTAAAACTAATCAGAAGAGATAAACAGGGCCATTACATGCCTATCAAAGGAACAATTAACATGAAGATTTAATAATCATATATATATATATATATATATATATATATATATGCACCAAACTCTGGTGAACCCAAATTTATAGACACAATCCTGGAAGACCTTAAGGCACAGATTAATCCCAACACACTAATAGTGGGGGACTTCGATATCCCACTGAGCCCTTTGGATAGGTCAACTGAATAAAGAATAAACAGAAAGACATCTGAACTGAACAATAGAATACACCAAATGGACCTCATAGACATCTACCAAATATTCCACCCAAACACCAGGGAAATAATTTTTTATAATGCAGGTGGTTGGATCTATAGAGAGTTCCAGTGAAGGGGTGTGTATATCCACCTACAACCAGTTTCTAAGTGAAAGTGTTCAAATAATAATTTACTTTAAATTATTACTCCTCACTGTACTCCCTCCACATTGATAAACAATCTAGAAAATTAATATGGCCGGGCATGGTGGTGCATACCTTTAATCCTAGCACTTGCAAGGCAGAGGCAGGCGGATCTTTGTGAGTTCAAGGCCAGCCTAGTCTACAGAGTAAGTTCCAGGACAGCTGGGGCTACAGGGAGAACCTGTCTGGAAAAGAACAAAAAAAAAAAAAAAAAAGAAAATTAATATGAATAACACAATACTAAAGAATTTTAAGTTGGGCATGGTGGTGCACGCCTTTAATCCCAGCACATGGGAGGCAGAGGCAGGTGGATCTCTGTGAGTTCAAGGCCAGCCTGGTCTGCATAATGAGTTCCAGGACAGCTGGGGCTACAGGGAGACCCTGTCTCAAAAAAAAAAATACAAAAAATAAAGAATTTTAATAAACGATGTAGTTACTATTAATGTTAAAACAATTTATTAGAAGGGCATGGTGGTACATGCCTTTAATCCCAGCACTCAGGAGACACAGGCAAGCAGATCTCTGTGAGTTCAAGGCCAGCCTGTCTATAGAGCAAGTTCCAGGACAGCCAGGGCTATAAGGAGACCCTATCTCAAAAAGAAAAAGACCAAAAAAATCAGTTTATTAACAGTAGTAAATGCACCAAACATTAAAGCAAAATATGAGTAGAGGAAATTGAGTGTGTCTTATAAGAAAATATCATTTGAGGGTCTGGAGCGGGCTTCAGCAGTTAAGAGCACTGGCTGTTTTTGTAGAAGACCTGGGTTCAAATACCAGCATCCACACTAGAGCTAACAACTACCACAACCTCCAGTTCCAGGGGATCCAACACCCCTTCTGTCTTCTTCAGGCATTGCATGACATGGATGTATACATATGCAGGCAATACACTCATCCACGTAAAAATATAATAAAATAGACAAAATATATATAAATAAAATATAAATAAATTAAAAAGAAAAATTTTTTTTTTTTTTCTTGTTTATTTTATTTTTCATTTTCATTTTGAATTATTCTAAAAATAAAATCTGTTTATAAAAAGATAACCTGAGAAATGCAAATGAAAAACAAAATAGCTCAAAGATGAGAGTTATACCAAAATTATAGTTTCAGCTTAATTACTGGTGGGAAACTTTCTACAAGTAACTAAATCTAAATTGTTATTACATATAAATTTGTTGCTTCACAATCACCTATAAGATACGTACCTAAGATTGATCAATTTAATATAATATGAATGAATATATATAAGACAGTACCTTAGGATTATAATATACTTAAATTAATATCTATAAATATATATATATATACTATTACATAAATACTATATATATGTAGTGCATTTTGGAGACAGATTCTCTCTGTACCCTCAGCTGGCCTGGAACTCTTTATGGAGACCAGACTAGTTTCCATCTCACAGAGTTCCTCAATCTTGCAGAGATCCACTTGCCTCTGCCTGCTCAGTGCTACGATTAAAGTGTGGTCTATCAACCCTGGCATAAAATTTTTAAGCAGGAAATTTGCCTCAAGTTCAATATTTCAATTTTGCAGATATTTTTTGTTAAAAATAACATATAAATAAACTTGAATGTGCTAAAAGAGTAAAAAGTTTACTTTTCTGAAGCAAATTTAACATAATAGAGACTATTATAGAGAACTTTGCTATTCTAAATTAATGGAAAAAATCATTAATGTAAAGAAAATTGTGGGAAAGAATTATAGAAGAAAAAATAGATGTTAAAGGGAGACCCCAAAAAGACAAAAAAAATAGATGTGAATTTCATACAAAGATTTTCTAAATGAGTCTACAGTGAGAAAAACACTCAAATGTAAATTATGTTAGAGAAGATGGCCAAATTACCAATCATAGATTCAGGATTTACTAAAAACCAAACCAAAGGTTAAATAGCAATTTTTGTACTCAGGAGGCAGAGACAGGTGGATCTCTATGTTGGAGGACAGCCTGGTTTGTTACCAAGGGATACATAATGTGATGATTTCTCAAAATAATCAAAATCAAAACCAAAACAAAAGGAAAATTTTCTATATTTCAATTATATGCAAATTAAAGATAGATAGTAATCAAGAGATAACATAGAGTTATTTAAGATAGCCTGGCATATTAGACCCATCCCTCAGCTCTAGTGAGGATGAGATAGAATACCCTAGTACAAAGACTTTTGGTAGAAAATACACAAGAAAGTGATAAAACATAACAGTAGCACACATCTGCTTATCATGCATATGGAATCTTTACCCAAGAAGATGCTAAGCACTACAAAGTGTGTTCTAGCAATATATACAATCTGATACAATGCATGTATAATTTTTTACTTTTGTATTTGAGGATATCTGCAGAATAAGTTCTGAAATACAAGAAAAATGAATTAACTTGCTTCCATATTTTCATTAGTTTTGTATCTTTTTATTAGCCACAACTGTTTAATCTGTGGCTTCCTTTCTAGCTATTCCTTACCTCAATTTATCATACAATTAAGTTGAGTGAGGTGGAATTCAAAGAAATTAGTTTTACTAATTTTTAAATTGTTTCTTTATTTTCCATGGATAATTTATAAGATTATCAAAGTTTTCCTTAATTATATTTACAACCATTTTTAGCCAAGAAATTTGACTCACATGAATCATTATATTGATTATTTCACTTGCAGTTTTCTCTATAAATGATTAAATATATGTAGGCTATGTGGTATTCTCTGTCTCTTTAACAGGATTATTATTTGTAGAGTTTTTGCTATATTATATTTAATCTTCCAAGGTTATGATATAAAATTAAAGATTCTTTAATAGTCTCCTGTGAAAAATTTACTATAACTTTGCAACAATTTTAAAGTATTATAAATGATTTCTGTTACTTATTTCCTTGTATTTAATTCAAGTAACGATATTAGTTTTGTAATACTAGAATCATAATTCAAGGTTTTTTTATGAGCAAAACATTGATTAACTACACATATATGTGGTGGTTTCTATGCTATCTCATAACTGAATATTTTGCTTTAATATCATTCCCTAATCAAATGTGTGTGAAACTTTTTTTCTGTTCACAAATACAGAAAGCTTTCATTTTCTCTTAGTGCTAAGGCAGAGTTATAGTATGGAGCATGTAATTTGGATCTGGACTAACCGAGCTTGACTTCCTTTCAGATCATTTGTCAGTCAAAATTCTTCAGCTTCAGTTTCTGCTTCTAAAAAAATGCAGCTACAAATAAGTCCATGGAATCAACAGAAGGATTAAGCGAGATAATGCCTATAAAGCTTTTGCAAAGTAGTTACATATCCGCAGGCATATAAATAAAATAAAAATAAAATATTTTTGAAAAGGTGTTTTGTATGAAATTCACAAAAAATCAATAAAATTACACAAAAGTTTATTTCTCCAATTATCAAAAGATAAACTTGATCAGAATTAAGAAGAAAATCAAGCTAAATTCTGCACAGCCAAAGAGAATCTAAAACGTATGCATATCTAAAGATATGAAATCAGGATAGAAAAACCTATGTACAGATAAATGTTAACCAAAAGAAAGGGCTTGTTAATATCAGATAAAACAGACGTTGAGATAAAGGCACCATTAAAAATAATAGAGCTGTTTTATAATAAATAAAGACTCCATTCTTCAGAAAACTATTTTTCTAATAATATAGACCCAGACTGAGCACTCTAAGGCTACTGATACATGTATTACCACAGTGGGAGATTTTTAACACATCTCTTTTCACTGAATTGAGGAAAATGACTAAAGCCAGAAAAGATCCATAACAAGATTTACAGAGCTGATCATCTCAACAACAGAAGACACATTTTCCCAAAACATACAGAACATTTATAGTGTCATTAGTTTTCAGCAAAGTTCAAAGTTCAAATTCATGCAATTTATAACTAAATTCTATAGCATACGTTCCTATTCTCTCTGAAGTCCTTCAACCTTCCTAGGAGTCTGTCTCTTAAACTGTAAAAGGGAAAGATAGTAACAGGAAGCTTCTGTTATGCACATGAAAAAGAAATAAAGCATGAAAAAGTTGTCCTATGCCTCATGAGAAAAAGCTTGCATTTTAACCTGAACAAATTTTAAAAGAAACTGCATGCTTTTGAATAATTTTGGTAACAAGGTACAGATTAGATTAGAAAAGGGGAATTTGAAAGTAGGCAGATGTATCTGAGAAATGGCAACAGTTAAGATGAAAAATATAAATTCTTAGAATGTGTGAAAAAACTCGTAGTCAGAAATATACATGGTTCAAAGAAATGTAGTAACTCAACTTCAAAGAAAACTAATAAAACTTAGGTATACTGAATACATGACTATGAGTTAAAAAACCTTGGAAAATAAGGATACAGAGGGACGTAAGTTTTCATTTCATAAAAACAGACAATTAGGAACCAGACTTTAACGTTAAAAATCTTTACAACATAAGAAAAAGAAAGAGAACAATATTTTTGAATATAGCTTTTGATTATATTTGGGATTACATACAGACAACACTATATATATATATATATATAATATTTTTTTTTTTTTTTTTTTTTTTTTTTTTTAAATTTTTTTATTTTTTCTGTGTGTGTCTTAAAAATGTACTGTCTGCATTAAGTCTGTGCACCCGTGTCGTGCAATGCCGCAGCAGCGTTCATAAAGATGGTGTCGAAATTTCCCCTGAACTGGAGTTCTCTTGGGATTGGAGTTTCAGAGGGTTCTCAGACCACCCTTGGGTGCTGGGATCAAACCCGGGGTCCTCTTGTAGAGAGTCGGCATACGCTCTTACTGCGTGGACCTCCTCCTCAGCCCTGTGACAGCACTGTTAAAGGATTCTATAATATCACTGTCTATATACAAAAGCATCCCTGCTTAGCTTGAGCTTAGTTTCGTCTGTGACATCCCAATACACAATGGTGGTGCTTCATGTCGTAACTGACCGCTATTTGGACACTGCTCCTGGTGTTCATGTACTACCTCTGGCTCTGACCACCTTTCTGTCCTGTCTTCAGCAATGATCACTCTGCCTTGGGTAGCAGAGGTGTGATACAGGTGTCCTATTTAGCGGTAAGTACTCTGCAGAATGATTCTCTGGAGGTTGCCCAGTTGTGGATCTCTGTGTTAATCACCAACTGTTGCATGAGGAAGTTTCCCTAGTGATAGTTGAGAGATGAACAAACCCCCAAGCCTACGGTGTGGAGTTGAAAAAAGGAGTCACCACCCGAGCTGCAGAACGCAATTGGCTACTTGATGCTTGCTGGAAGAGGGAGCGGAGATTCTCTTTAAGGATGTGATTCTGGGTAGGGTAATCAGGTCTAGTGAACAAACCAACAACAAAGGGTATTTACGGAAGCAATTATATTGGATAGGCGTAAATATATAATCTATATTAATATATATATGTATGGTAGTAATTTCTCAGGTCTGTCTCTCTCTCAGTCTCTATATCTTCTCGCCACTTTTTTATCTCGTCCATCTCTCCCTTTCGCCGGAGCGCGAGCCTGCCGCCTGCTCCGGTGTAGGTGTCGAAAGGAGGGTGGCAGATATAGGCGGGGATCGAAATATGGTAGAAATATATAAAAATCTTTAAAACTCAATAAAAACCACTGTTAAAGTAGATTTTCTTCATACTCAAAAGCAAAAATACTATTTTAACAAACTGGTATTAACAATTGCTAATGCTGCATTTATTGTAATAATAGCCCCACACACGCCCCCCACACAACCCCACCCACACTCGATAATTTAGAATACTCAAGAAAATATCTTCTTAAGATACTGATGTTTAGGACACATTAAACAGTGTACTAAATGCATGAGAAGACAATACGAATTTCAACCATTTTTTCTTTTTTTAAAGATTTTTTAACATTTTTATTATTTTTATGCATATGAGTGTACTGTACTGCATGTAGGTTGCTGCACCCCTGTCATGAAATGCCTGGAGGTCAGAAGAGGGCATGGAATTTCCCCTGTAACGGGAGTTAAGATGGGTCTAAGCTGACATGTGGTGCTGGGATTGAACCCAGGTCCTCTGCAAGAGCAGTCAGCACTCTTAACCACTGAAAAATATCTCCAGCCTCCCAAACCACTTCGTTATAATGTTCATTTAACTATAGATTTGGCTAATACAAGAAAAAGTAACTTATCTCAAAAATGCCCTACATAGCCAGCATGTCTACATAGTGAATTCCCGTTTAATAAAAGAACAGTTTTTTAATTTTGTTTAAATGTTTTTTACTTGACTAAAGCCTGCAAATACTATGACATATGCTTTAAATTTAGGGGAAATAATATCCACTTAATATAAATTATACTAATGAGAACAGCTATTATGGAGAAGTCATGGTGGTATATCCTAACAAAATATACTTTTAAAAAATTTGAGTTGAGATTCTTCCCCTCCGCGAGTTCTAGGATGGCGGAGTTTATGAGATGTTACTTGCTAGCGTACAACCGGCCGCTGAAATGCTAGAGAGCGTGTTACCAAAGGCCCAATACAAGCAATACAGCAAAATTGGTCTCCCTGAGACAACAAGACTCCTCCGTCAATATCCAGCGACACCTCAACAGCCGGGAGATACAGTGCAACAGTGGCAGCCAAGTGCCTATATTATACCCCAAAATCCCAAATCTATTTGGCTATAGCTCTCTCCTTGGAGGAATAACTCACACAAGCGTGCGCACAAGCTTATGTCCAGATAGAGTGGTTAGGTGATGTTTTAAGCCACAATAAGAACTTGTCCACCCTTTATAGAGAAACCACATTTTGCGGAGGAGCACCATCCAAGCATTGTGTCTATGCTCACAACTTGAGCTTGACATAATAAGTGGGACTGCTTAAATGCCTGTACATCCAATAGCTTGACTAACTTTGTTAGTATGTCTGAAAAGGGTATCACTGTAAAAGCTGTCAACCGTGAAGGGGAACAACCTGAACAAACTAAAGTCCAAAATGACAACACCAAAAAATTAGACTGTTTTCTTCTACCCACTTGTGCCCCTTTCAACAAAGCCCAGGGAAAAAACTGTGAAGAGGAGGCGTGGTAGATTGTAAGGGCTGTTGGAGAGATAGGGGTGAATCAAGAGACTATAGGAATATAGTCGGGACACCAACCTAATTGATCCAACATGCCTGTGATACAAGCTTCTCCAACTGGACTAGGGGAACCTTGGGTTGTTGTCAAAATTGGACATAGATACTTGCAAAATGCACCAAGTAACTTAATTGTAGGACATACTGAGTAACATCATTTTTATCTGCAAAAAACTGTGTCATTGTATTGTAGAAGCCCTTAAAATAAAAAAAGTAAAAAAAAAAAAAAAAAGAAAAAACATAATCTGGTAACATACTATACAAACATCTGTGTCTATACCAAAGGTAAACTACCATAAAAAATAGTACTGTTTAAATACCTATAATATCTAATTGTTGTGCTTCATAGTAGGATCAAAAGGTTATTCCTGACAACTTGTCAGCCCAGGAAGGAACAGCCAGAATTGACAAGCTCAAAACAACAGCTCCAGAGAAAGGTAAAGACTGTTTTGTTCTCGACCACCTGTGACCCCCTTTTCTAAGCCTAGGGAACAATCTGCGGAAGGGGCCGTGATAGAATGTAGGGCTGCGATTGAGGTGATATGGTGAAAACTACAGCAAATGTATCTGGACACTCATCTGATCAACTTTGATTGAACATACAAGCCAGCCCCCCCCCAGCTGGATGGTGGGACACTTGAGGCTCGTGGTTTGGGCACAACTCGTTTGCAAATTGGTTTTACATAAGGATGTTGTGCTCATAAATTATTACTTTTGTTAAAAATAGAAAAAAATATTTTATTTTGTTATTTTTATTTTTATGTGCACAACCATATTGTCTTGCATGTGTGTAAGTGGGCTCATGTTGGGTGATGCCCACAGAGGACAGAACAGGCATCAATCCTTGGAACTGGAGTTAGTTGGCTGTGGATGCTGGCGATTAGAACGTGGGCTCTTCGGGCAAGAACGCCAGTGTCTTACACCACTGAGCCATCTCGCCACCCCTAACAAAATGTTCTGATTCGCATAAGGTAATTTAATTTGGATGTCCTCCATAAAACTGCTGTAATTAATGTGAAAGCAAATGATGTTCATTCAAAATGAAGATGAGTTGAAATAAATTACAAGCTAGAATATGATGACTATAATAAGCCAAGAGAGGAAATTTGACTTTGAGGGGTCTTGTGCATCATGTCTGTCAATCATTGTTGAAGACTTCTGAACCCTGTATACAATAAAGTAAAAAATCAGAGAAAATTTTACTTTATACATTTCAAAATTTTACATAAAACAATGCTGAATTTCAGTGTTCTGCTGTGTATGAAGACAAAGAGAAGAAAGGGTATCAAGAATTAGACTTTTCTCTCCTTTTCCTGCTAGAAACCATCAAATACTGTCTAAGACTTTACAGGGCTGAGCTTCGGCCAGCACATATACGTAAAATTGGTAATGATACAGAGACGATTAGCATGGCCCACTGCGCAAGGATGACACGAAAATTTGAAAAAAAAAAGCTCATAAAATCCATAAAAAAAAAAAAAAGACTTTACAATACATCGCTCCATTCATGTCGCATCTGGATTACAGCAGCCTACTAATTGGTCTTTAAAAGTTCCATTCTTGCCTATGTTCAATCACACATATCAGAAAAAAATATTTTTTCACAGTATAAATCAAATAACACAATTCACGGTTTAAAATCTTGCCAAAGCTTCCCTAAGCACATAAAACAAACTGAACACTTCCAAACATTGGCATTTAGGCTTTTCCTGAACTGGATATTTTCTACCTCTTCATGGTAACACATGGAGAGGAGAGGGAGAGGGGGAGGAGGGGGAGGAGGGGGAGAAGGCAAGAGGGGAAGGTGGAGAAGGGAAAAGGGAGAAAGAGAAGGAGAAAGGGAGGAAAAGAGGGGCAGAAAGAGATCCATCTGTGGAACCAGGCTAGTGCCTCCAATCCCCCAGAGCCTTTGCATATGCCCTTATTTTTCCATGAACCAAGCTGTACATCTCACTTCAAAAGCTTACCTTTTTGTTTACATGCAGCTTAAATACTACATGCCTGCAGTCCTTTCTGACCATCCTGTCTAAGGTATTTTTCTATGGTTTTCTATCTTAATTCCCTATTTGCTTCTCTCTCAGCATATATGACAGCATGGATTTTTTTTAAGTATCTTTATTCATATTTATAAGCTTTCTCCACTGACATGTAGCTCTATGCTAACCACAATTGTCTTCATGGTCTTTTCTGATTGTATTTTTATGTATAATTTTAATAACAGAAGTGTGTATTATTAAACAGTTCTTTTTTTATGTTTGAAAAAATAATAAGTCGGGCTGGAGAGATGGCCTAGCGGTTAAGAGCACCGACTGCTCTTGCAGAGGACCCAGGCTCGATCCCCAGCACCCACATGGCAGCTGAGAACCGTCTGTAACTCCAATTCCAGGAGAACGCCAGTTCCAGGGGAATCCAAGACCCTCTTCTGACCTACGCGGCATTGCACAACATGGTTGCAAAAACCTACATGCAGACAGTACACTCATACACATACAAAAAAAAAGTAAGTGTTAGAAAACATTCCAATGTATTAAATGAATACAATCCATAGTCAGATAATCGGAGCATGGTTTATATGATATGTTCCTCTTGAGAGTCCATGAGGCACATTAGGGCATTAAAAGTATTGAGAGGTTAAGAAATCATTTCATTTTCACTCAATCCATTGATACTATAGGTACATCTATACTCTTTCATATTCATTTAGTGGTTATTAATCTCCAGAAACATTAGTATTCAACATTAAAAAAGTAGTTTAGAAATGATAGTCGGCCCAGACCAGCTGAGCTGCAGGGACTGTGCCACGTCTGGTAGGGAATTGTGGGAAGGAGAAGCTAGGCCCACTGGACACACAGCAGCCTGGCCCAGACCAGCTGAGCTGCAGGGACTGTGCCATGTCTGGTAGAGGGTAGTGGGAAGGAGAAGCTAGGCCCGCCAGGCACAAAGCAGCCAGGCACACAGCAGCAGCTGGGCCCAGACCAGCTAAGCTGCAGGGACTGTGCCATGTCAGGTAGGGGATTATGGGAAGGAGAAGCTAGGCCCGCCAGGTACAAAGCAGCGGCCAGGCCCAGACCAGCTGAGCTGCAGGGACTGCTCCACATCAGGTAGGGGATTGTGGGAAGGAGAAGCTAGGCCCACAGGGCACACAAAGGGCAGAGTCTGAGTGGACCAGTGGGTCCTATGGACTGGGAAAGGTGTCCCGGAAGGCCATGGGAGCTAGGAGCTTAGGCTCGAACACAGAGGGTACCTGGCAGACTAAAGCAGCAACCCAAACACCCCCCACTCCTGCTTCCAACTGGAACCCCCTAGAACCTAGACAAGTCAACACTCCATTCATAAGGAGAATATAACAAAGATACTGGAAGGAATCAAGGAAAGCAATCCTTCACGAAAGTGTAGAGGCATTAAAAATTTGCATCAGAATACAGGCAAAAAGCTAACTGCATGCCTAGAGCAGAATGAAAGAATAATATGGGAAAAGCACAGAACAACTCCACACCAAATTCCACGGAGCCAGTGGAGCCCCTACAATAGGATCTCCATAGAGGTAACCCAGGACACAAATCCCAAAATAACAATCACAGATATATTCAAAGAAATCATAAAACTAAGGGGAGAGAATGAAAAATTCAGAAAGGAACTAGAGGAAGACAAGGACAAACTTCAGAAAGAACTAAAAGGAGAAAACGACAGATTCTGAAAAGAGCTAGAGGGACAAAATGACAAACTCTGGAAGGAATTGGAAACACTAAAAAGTTCCCATGCTGAAATGAAAAAGGAAACCAATGAGCTACAAGAAAAGTATGAGAAGCTCCAAAAGGGAATGGAAATAGTAAGGAAAACACAGAAAGAAAAAAAAAAAAAAAAAGGAAATTGAACAGTCATCCAATCAAGAGGAAAGAATGGGAAAAAGCCTCAGAAGCAGAATGGAGGAAGCAGAAAAAAGAATATCAGACCTAGAAGACAACACAGAACTAAAAAGCTCAAGTAAAGACTATGAAAAATTAAAAATACACAAGAGTGGAACAACCAAGAAATGTGGGACACTATGAAAAGATCAAACCTCCACATCATAGGGATAGAGGAAGGAGAAGAATCCCAAGAAAAGGGTATTGACCAGATTGTCCACAAAATAATAGAGGAAAATTTCCCCAAACTAAAAAAAGACAAACCCATGCAAATACAAGAGGCAAGTAGAACACCAAATAGACTACACCAGAAAAGAAACTCCCCTTGTCATATTGTAGTTAAAATACTAGATAACCCAAAACGACGATAAAATTCTGAAAGCCACAAGAGAAAAACAAGTTACATACAAGGGAAAACCTATCAGAATCACAGCTGACTTTTCAGCACAAACCATGAAAGCAAGAAGAACATAAACCAAAACATTCCCAGTGCTAAAGGACTATGGATGCCAAGCCAGGTTGCTATACCCAGCAAAAATATCGATTCTAGTTGAATGAAAGAGAAAAATCTTCTATGACATAAACAAGATGAAAGAATACATGTTTGGGAAACCAACCCTTCAGAGAATGCTTGAAACAATTCAAAGGACAGAGGAGAGGAGCAACTACCCCCAGGCACGTTAAAAGAAAAAAAATTTAATAAAAATAAATGCAGAGGTAGAAACCTACATAAAAATGCAATAATAAGATGAAAGGAAGCAACATATACCTCTCAATTATAACCTTAAATATCAATGGGCTAAACTCCCCAATCAAAAGACATAGACTGGCAGAATGGATTAGGAAACAGAACCTATCAATATGCTGTCTACAAGAAACCCATCTCACCCTTAAGGATAGGCATCAACTTAAAGTGAAAGGATGGAAAAAAATATTTGGAGCAAATGGTACTAAAAAGAAAGCAGGAGTTGCTATCCTAATATCAGACAAAATAGACTTCAAAGTAGAAGCAATTAGGAGAGACAAGGAGGGCCATTATATCCTTACCAAAGGGAAAATCAACCATGAAGACTTCACAATCATGAATATATATGCACCAAACTCCGGTACACCAACCTTTGTAAATACAACTCTACAGGACCTCAAAGTGGGGTATTGAAACTATAAACTTCCCTCTTAGGACTGCTTTTAAAGTTTCCCATAGGTTTTGTTGTGTTGTATTGTCTTTGTCATTTAGTTCCAGGAATGCTTTTATTTCTTTATTTCCTCCTTGACCCATTCATTATTCAGGAGTGTGTTGTTTAGTCTCCATGTGTTCATGTAGGTATCAGAGCTTATCCTGGTGTTGATATTGAGCTTTTTTGCACCATGGTTTGATAGATTGCATGAAGTTATTTCAATTTTTTTTGTATTTGTTGAGGTTTTTCTCTGTGTCCAAGTATGTGGTCAATTTTGGAGAATGCTTCATGGGGTGCTGAGTAGAAAGTATATCCTCTAGTGCTTGGGTGGAATACTCGGAAGGTGTCTGTGAGGTCCCAACACACTCATAGTAGGAGACTTCAATACCCCACTAATTCCTTTGGACAGATCAACCAGACAAAGAATAAACAGAGAGACATCTGAACTGAACAATACAATAAAGGAAATGGACCTCACAGACACCTTCCGAGTATTCCACCCAAGCACTAGAGAATATACTTTCTACTCAGCATCCCATGAAACATTCTCCAAAATTGACCACATACAATGTTTGTGTTGTACAGTATCAACTTGTAACGTTTTCTTCTACCTGTAGGGTAATTTAACTAAAGGAATTAACTTGGCTTCCCAAATTAACAACATATAGTCAATGATAAACAGATTAATGCAGAAAAGTTGGCCCAGTTAAACATTAAAAGGAAGAAAAGCCTCAGACTGCTACAGACATTAAACATCTCTGGGGATCCTAACTGTAACAACTATTTATAATGTGCCCTAATGAAATTTACCTTTCAGGTGCCACAAAGTCTTAATATGAGAGACTTCCTTACCTCCTTTTCATAGAACAAAGAAATACATGATGGTAATGAAGTCAATCCCTAACTGTAAACTAGAGCCAACTATTAAGAGGTAATCTCTTATAAAAGAGATATAGTTGCCTTCTTTAATTGACTGATAGTCATAGGAACTGTGAAAGGATAATCCCCTATTCAGAGACAAATATAATACTAAAATCTATATAAGCTGGGTAATTAAGCAAAATATAGTAATACAGGAGAGCTCTGTTATCAGAAATGGATTATTCAGCCAAGGAGATATTGGCTATGAGACCCAAGCTCCCCAAAAGATAAAGGCTTTTTGCCAGCAAACTGGGATACCTGTAAGAAGAGAGGTGGTAAGGACCTGCTGTCAAAGACCTGGTGTAAGCATGGGAAAGATATATTGAGACCACACTTGCAAGTATACAGTTGGCTCTGGAATACCAGAGACTGTTACCAAAGGCCTCTAAATCAATAAAGCAAATATCTTTCTCCTTGAGTCAAGCAAGACTCATCTGTCAGCACCAGCTACACCTCATCTGCCTGGAAATACTGTGCAGCAGTGGCAGCCATATGTCTGTATATCCCAAATCTAATTGGCTATTGGCTCTCCCCTTGGAGGAATAATTCACGGCTGATGCCACAAGCTTAAGTCCTCTAGTGATTAGGAGATGTTACAAGCCACAGTAAGACCTTGTCAGCCTTTACAGAAAAGCTAGTCCATGGATTAGCATACCATCCAAACATCTGTGTCTATACCAACGTAATCTACCATAATAATTAGTACTGTTTAAATGCCTGTATATCTAATTGCTTGTGCTTCATCAGTAGGAATAAAAGGTTATTCCTAGATAAATTGCCAACCCATGAAAGGAAACAGCCTGAACTGATCAGAGTCCAAAATGGCATCTCCAGAGAAAGTAGACTGCTTTGCTTCTTGTCCACCTGTGTCCCTTTTCTAAAGCCTAGGGAACAATCTGCAGGAAGAGGGGGCATGGTAGAATGTAAGGGCTGCAATTGGAGTGAATTGTGAAACTACAGAAATATACACTGCACTCTTATTTGATCAACATGACAGTACATATAAGCTCCTTCAGCTGGACAATGGGGGCCTCAGGCTGTATAAGTTTGGGCTTAGCTACTTGCAAATTGGTTTTACATGAAGGATGCTTGTATTCATTACTTATTACCTTTTATTAAAAAAAAAGAAAAAAAGAAATGATAGTCTACAGCATCAGGGAATAAATATTTGGCTATTGATTTTTCTACTAACCTATTCAATGAATTCAAAGATTTTTACCACAATGAAGCATAGAGTTTAAAAACATAAAAACATTTGTTCTGTAAAATAATATACAGAGAAAAATGACAGTGCTGTAAGAAAAAATGTTAAAGATAACTGAATTTCTTTGAACTAATAATAAATTATTAATAATTTATGAATCCCAAGATTCAGCCCTTGACACAGATTTTTGCAGTGTGTTTATGTGTAGTCTTTTTTACCATGTCTGTACTACTTTTATTATTATTTATGAATAAGTGGGATGACCAAAGTCTTCCCAATTCTTAAAAAAATGCTGCTAATGGTGATTATGTTCATGATTTCTACCAGATGCTATCCTTTAGATAACTATTGCTCCTAAAATATTGTTGCTTAGCTGGCTTACCAGAAGCTGCACTGATAGTTACGAGTACACTTAGAGTCCATGGTCTTTTAATTATATGTTTTTGGCACAAACCAGTTTCATGTCCTTCTTTGCATGTAGGAACTTTTGTGGATATCCACACATTTGGCTGGAGTTCAATTGTCTCTGGCTGCTATCTGATGTTACTAAGTCAACAGTAGATTTTCTTTTCTTTTTGCCATAATTTTACTTTTGTTCTTTCACCGACAAAATTTGCTGCTGAACTTACTTGTGATTACAACAAAAAGTTCAAAATAAAATATCCTTGAACATTTTCCAAAAGAAATTTGCAAAGAAGCCAGAAGAGTTAGATATTAATGTCATTATACTGTATATATATATATATATATATGTATTTATATTTACAAAATCAACTTTAATTTAGCTGTATATTGGTTATTTTGTAGTGTTAGTTTAAAGGACACTTGAAATTGTCTGTTCAGTACCATTAATGCCTTTGTACTTATATATTCTAATCATTTTCTTAGGTAATCTGATATAAAAACATATTCACTCACTTGTTTGTTAATTCATCAAATAAGTCTTGTATATCTATCAGTGTACAGATATCATGCTCAATACCCAAGATATAGGAGTCATATCTAAGCTCTTAGAAAATTGACACATTAAGAATGGAGTTAAGGCACATAAATAAATGTAAGGAAAATGGGTTATATGTCACATGATAGGATTATCAGCTTACGAACATTAAAGAGGAAAGATCACTTATTGTTTCTAGAAAAGTAAGGGAGACGGGTAATTTTAAAAGGGTAAGACACACCATTAATCCCAGCACGTGGGAGGCAGGGGCAGGTGGATCTCTGTGAGTTCAAGGCCAGCCTGGTCTTCATAGTGAGTTCCAGAACAGCTGGAGCAACAGGGAGACACTGTCTCAAAAAGACCAAAAAATGGGGGGAGGGTAAGGCCATAAAGAGATGTTAANAAAAAAAAAAAAAAAAAAAAAAAAAAAAAAAGAATCTTCACAAGAAGAATATAGTTCAATAAAAGTGGGAAAGAAATTTGAAAGGTTGAAAGAATGAGAAATACTTGAGGAATTTTAGCAAGTCTCATTTGAGAAAGACATGGCAGGTAAAGCATAAGACAGCGTTAACAGTTAAGGTTCCTGTGATTTTGTCAGAGAAAAGACTGTAATTTCCTTTGGGAAGGAAGAAGGTAACTGGTGATAAAAACAAAGCCAGGCTCTGTGACTGGAGACAGAGTTGCCTGGAATGAATCCTTGGGAGCACGAGCTGAGTCAGCTCAAACACCAACTGCCACATCCTCAATTACATTTTAACTCATAATTGTTAAATAAAATTATACTGAGCAAGAAACAGGCTTATGGGGCTGGAGAGATGGCTCAGTGGTTAAGAACACATACTGTTCTTGCAGAGGACTTAGGTTTGGTTCCCAGCACCCACATGACAGCCAACAACTATCTGTCTCTAACTCCAGTTCCATGGAATGCAACATTTTACATCCTCTTCTGACTTCTGTGGGTATTGTATGACACAGGTGCACGTACACACACGCAGGCAATAATAAATAAAAGAAAACAGGACTGTGATTGATCCTACTGATTACCATGTATTGAGTTAAAAAGATCACTTTTTCCTATTATTACATCTACAGTAAGATAAAGACAGCTCTCTTTAGCCGGGCGTGGTGGTGCACGCCTTTAGTCCTAGAACTTGGGAGGCAGAGGCAGGTGGGTCTTTGTGAGTTCAAAGCCAGTCTGGTCTACAGAGGGAGTTCCAGGACAGCTGGGAGCTACAGGGAGACCCTGTCTCAGAAAGACCAAAAAAAGAAAAAAAAGACAGCTCTCCTTCCTTGTGACCATATATCCAAAATATATTTCCTCATCTAGTCCAGAAAATAACAAAACACATGTTTGATTTAATTTTGAGTTGATTAAAAATGGTTAACATGCAATTGCACCAACAACTAACTGAAAAGAACAGAGTCCTGTGTGTTTAATTTTGGAGGGATGCTAACTAGCCTGGAAGAGTAAGAAAGACTTTGTTTTGTTTAACTGTAAATTAATTTTACCTAAGAAAGGAGTTGAACTAATTGAACTATTTAATTGACTTTGGAAATACAATATCATTCAAAATGTCATTTATATAAAACCTTGACATTCCATCACCATAAGGCAAACTGTGGTAATGTCAAATGAATATGTAAAGATTTTCTTTAAATTGGATTTTGAGTTTAAGTTTCTGGGTAAGGAATACCATGAAACAGTGACTTCTTCAACAGAAAAATATTTAGTCAGTCCTAATGTTTCTGGGGACACTTAGTACAAATTATAATAATTTTAATGTGAAACTGCTCTGGGCTAATGTTTCACGAAATGCCACAAAGTACTCCACTTAAAAAGATTTTAAAATCAAACACATTTGGGAAGTATTGACATAATAAAGCTAACATGGCAGTGTGTGCTGTGAAGATCAGTCAGCACTCTACGCTGCAGCACTCCCCAAAACATGGGGTGAGGGAACATGGTCTTTTCCAGACCCTTAATCTTTCTTTGTATCTCACTCACAGAATGCCCACAAGGTCTGCAACTTACCCTACATCATAGAATATGACACACACAAAGAAAACATACAAATCTATCATTATCTAGACACCTAGCTATTCACTTACCTATTTACCTACCTGATACAGTTATATTTTGAGAGGGATATTTCCTCGTCCCAGCAGTGAGTCAGGATCTATTTGTTCCCTCTGCCATCTTTCCCAAATATCTTAACCTTTAGTACCTCCAAATTAGCTGTCACAAAGGAAACACCTAAAGTAAATTGTGGTGTAAATAGGTAAGTAATTAGACATGCACTACACATTTATTTCTTTTGTGTGTGTGTGTGTGTGTGTGTGTGTGTGTGTGTATACATGCACCATGGCATGTGTAGGGGTCAGAGGATAATCTGTGGGAGTGAGTTCTTGGTTCTCTCTTATGGGTTCTGGGTATCAACTCAGGTCATCATATTTGGTGGCAAGCGACTTGACCTGCTGAGCCATCTTCTCAGCCCAAGCAACATAAATTTTCAAGAATACATGTGGCCCAAGGAAAGATGAGGTCTAAGCCAAGATACTCTATCTTGCTAATCCAACAACTGTCCTACATAATCACTTGTCCATGGTGGTATTTCATGGTTGGAGATGCCAGAGACCCTAAAGAGGAATCTACTACTGCCACTTTCCTAAACCAAAACAATTTCTGAATATATGCTAAATACATGTCCTTATATTCACAGACATGTATTGCTCTCACCACTCATTAAAGCAGCACCTTTTGGAAACAGATGGAGATTATTACAAAGTTCCACAGCTGAACAAAATGCAGAGAATAAGTGACTGTGGGGTGACCTGCCTTAACTGATACAGCAGGTGCTAAATAAAATGATCTTATTACTGCTAATATCATTTTTATGACACATGTAGAAAATATTCTGTATTTTATGACATGTACATCTTGTATAATCATATAGGAGAGCCACTAAGCAAAAGTGAGACGACTGTTAGTAGCTTTGGTCAAGTAACAAGCTGTCAGACAGAAAAACAAACATGTTAAGTCAGAAATGTCAATAGACAACTTTAACAAGAAGTTTTGTTTGGGGATTTTCAGACACAAAGTTGATTAGTTAAGAAAAGAAACTGAAATTTACACAGGCAGCCCAATCATAGTCCACTGGTCCCAAAAGTGTCATTTATATTTCAGTCAATGATTCACCAAATTATTCCGTCTCTGGAACCTCACACAACTATGGCTATTATCTTACTAACCAGGAATTAAGGGCTGGATGGTCTAGCTTTTCTAAGGAAACACATGCCAAGGCAAGGGATATCTTAGATTAATTTCATTTCTGATTCAAGTGAACTTTGGAAAATCAATAGCAAGCTTCTGTGAAATTCATGTTTTCAGCTTTTCACAGTGAGGTTCCACATTCCAAGAGGGTGGAGTGACAGCGGAGGGAATCACAGACCTCCGCCCCTCTGAATAAAGCCCAGAGGAAATACCAATGGGAACAGAAAAAATGATACTACTCAGAATTGTAAGAACAGACTTGCAGTTTTCAACTGAATTTATTGCTTTTAATTTGTCAAGGATATTGCAATGATACAAACAATCCCCTATTTGATCGATATTAATTTGTTGCACAATATTGCACCACAGCCAATTTTTCTTTGCTGAGCACTTCCCAAAACCATGAACAAATGAGAATTATTCTGGAAAGATGCTTACTTTCGTTTCCTTTGTTTATATAAACCAGTGGGTCAAAACAGGTGATGAAAAATCTTACAGGGAGACTTCAAAGACAGTACAGTGACCTAGTTTTATTAAAAATGTTAAAGCAATAACTGCCTCATTCACTTTCTACTCCTTTCTGGTATAGTAATCTGCAGAGTCCACCTGTGCATTTCTTAAGGCTTTTAAAACTATTTTAATTCCAAAAGACATACATGAATATTTTTATATTGCATTTCAAAAGATACTGAACTTTCTTGGAGATGTCCTTGCCCAACCAATTCCAGACCCTATCTGTTCTACTTATTACCAGTAACCTTTCTACATGTTTGTGTACCAAAAGACAATGTTTAGTACATTTCTTTTTATTAATTAGTATTATAATGTATGGATAATGTTCTAGTTTCTCTTTAAGTGCTGTGACAAAACACACTGACCACTACCAACTTGGGGAGGAAAGAGTTTATTCAGCTTACATCTCCTGGATCACAGTTCATCACTCAGGGAGCCCAAGGTAGGAACTCAGGGCAGGAACCTGGAGGCAGGAGCTGGAGCACAGACCATGGAGGAGTGCTGTTTACTGGCTTGCTCCTCTGGCCCATGCCCAGCCTGCCCTTTTATACTGTAGAAAACAACCTGCCCAGAGTGGCACCACCCTTAGTGGGTTGGGCCCTCCCACACTGCTCAGCAAGCAAGACAATACTCCACAGACATGGCCATAGACCAGTCCAATGGAGGCAATTCCCCAGTTGAGGCTCCGTCAACCTAGGTGTGTCAAGTTGACACTAAAGCTATTTAGCACAGGTAATTATTCAACTTGCATTTATTAATCTTTAAAAAAATCTAAGCTAAAGGCCTTTATACATAGGGGTTAAAAATTAGTGGATATAATCTTATATAAGCAGCAGTTTCTAAACCCTATCAAATGGGCCATACAATTTGAGTATATTACTCATGTTTAAGATAGCATCTCTATTATCCCTTTTAAAGAGTTAATAGGAAACTAAGGGAGGTAACATAGGTACATAAGCTTAGAAAGCTCTAGAATTTAATGTATATACATGAAATATTGTCAAACGTTATTTAGAAAATTATCAGGTAGGGAAACTGTTCTAAATATATACTACAGGTATTTAAAATATTTGTAGGTGAATGCAGGCCACAAGTGGCTACAGACATGAAGTTAATTGCCCACCTGCATGTCAGCCTGCCCCGAGGATGAGAACAACGTGTAATGTAGGGGAGTTGGGATTGGCTACTGAGAGGTGAGGACACTTCGCTTATAAAACTAATTTGTTACATATATTAAACAGATTCTTCATAACATATACCATCCAACAAGATCCTCAGCCATTATTTCATAACTGTAAGCCTATCAGACTTGGGTGTTGGCTGGCAGAGGAGACTGGAGCTCAGCATATCAGCCACCAGTCCAGAAATCAAGCCTTGGGGTCAGCAGCCTCTTAGCTTGTGGAGTAATTTGGTAGTGAGAGGCCTTGGGGAGAGCAAGCAGCTCCCCAGCCGGAATCTATGAGGCCATCAGTCACACAGATTTGACTGCAGAATAAGCAATTCCGTAGCCAGGTGGTACCTGTGAAAGGTAGCACTTAACATATTATACGAAACTGTAATCTCTAAGAAAATGTACTTGGTTTTAGGATCAAATTACTGAATTAACTATTTATAAATCTAACTCCATTCTTACATATAGAAGCTTCTTTGCTAGATTTCCAAGGCAAAAAATGAACAAACCCTACCACACCAGACACGGTCATCACACACATGAGAGCACAGCGGCTGTGAGTGCTTGCACAAGGCCTGCATCATATCCGGGGAGTCCGAATCCTGGAATGCATGGGGGAGGAAAGCTCATGAAGTCTTGACCCTAGCTATGGAGCTATTACCAACCGATGGTTGCTGGGGGAAGGTGAGTTAGTTTTCCTCAGGGATGCAGCTCCAAAACGTGGTCCTACACCCATGCCATACAGGCAGCCCTGAATGGCCAAGAAGGTTTTAAAAAAAGAATGTATATCTCCTTGGTAGAACAATCCATTTTTGATGTCAGAGCTCCTGTATTGATATATTTTGTTTAAGTGCATAGCTTAAGGAGACTTTAGCATTATATTTGGTTCTGAATAGAAAATAATCCTTTTCACAGTTTCTATGTCCATCAGTCAATTAAAGAAGGCAGTTTTACTGATTTTACAAGAGAATACCTCTATAACAGCTGGTTCCATTCTACAGCTGGAGAACGACCTCATCATCTTCCTATTTCTCCTTATTCTGGGGGGGAGTTAAGAAAGTCTCTTGTATTAAAACCTTTGCAGCACCTCAGAAGGTAAGCTTCGGTAGGAATCATTAAAAATAGTTGTTTACTGTAGGATCCACAGAGGGGCCCTGATGTCTGCAGCCATCTGAGGCATTTCTTCCCTTCAATGCCCGAGGAGTCAATCCTTCTGCTGGCACTTTTGGTACATCCACTCACGCAAAGCTGCATTTTCTTTCTCAGCCATTAAGTTGGTGATACTCTGGCTGTTGGAACATACAAATCCTTTCCCATAGTTATTTTAAGATTTGGGTTGCAAGTTTTTTGACAAAAAGTTTTCATATCTATCTCATATCCCCCTTTTTTATTTAAGGTATTAGTTTTGACACATGAGTCTCAAAAAAAGCAGTTGTTTTAACATACCTATAGGGTGGAGAATCAAGGCACAGATTTCATCAAGTTCACCCATGCTGTTTTGGTTACTGTATGTGATTAAACTTGGGAACAAATTCATTTTTGAGTTAAATCATCCTATAGGTGAAAGAGTATGCTACAGGTGATACTATATGACAGCAAAATTATAGAGAACATTTTTATACCAATCCCAAAGTTAATTGTTATACAGATTTTAGTTAAAGCTAATGGGACAAGAGCAATTTATATCACCAATTAACTCAGATTGCATTACTTTTTATCAGCTTCAAAACAATGTTGTCCAATATGCACATATTTACTTTTACTAAGCCTAAAACAACCATGTATCCTGTGGACAGAGTCTGGGCAAAACTGGATACTTGTTGAACTCACGTCCATTAAACATGCACCAATCGAAAATACACCTCGTGTCCCTCTCCCACCCTCACACCCCTCCCGATTCACCACTTCAGTCAGCCTTCTGATGCCTTCTTTCTGTGTGTTGTTTTTTAAATGCATCCCTCTCCACAAGAAATATTTAAACTGGGTTATTGGTTCTAGCTCCACATATGAGGATACCATTGTGTGTGTTTTTCTGGGACTGTGTTACTTCACTTAAACATGATGTCTTCAAGCTCCATCCATTTACCTGCAAAGTTCATGATGTTGTTTTTTTATGCTGCATCATGAATTCCATTGTGTACATGTACCACATTTCTCTATCCACTCGTCAGTTGAGGGGCATTTGGGTTGATTCCAGTTTTTTGCTATTGTGAACAGAGGCAGGCAAAAATATAGCTGTGCATGTATTCTTGCAGTAAGATGGTCTTGTGTCAAATGGATTTTTCGTACAAGGAGATGTTGGTCAGGGATCCAAGCCCCACAAATGGTAAAGGCTCCTTGCCTCCAAACTGGATATCTGCAGGAGAGAGGCGATAAGGCCTGCTGTGAAGACCTGAATATAACATGGGAAAGATGTATGGAGACGCGCCTTGCAAGTATGCAGATGGTCTCTGGGATGCCCGAGAGTGTTACCAAAGACCACTAAACCAAAAAGCAAATATGGGTCTCCTTGAGTCAAGCAGACTCCTCCGTCAGCACCAGCTACACCTCATCTGCCTGGAAAATACTGCTGAGTGGCAGCCATATGTCTTGTATATCCCAAATCTAATTGGCTATTAGCTCTCTCCTTGGAGGAATAACCAACGGCGATGCACAAGCTTACAACCTCTAATGGTTAGGAGAGTTGTAAACCACACACGAAGACCCTGCCATACTTAACAGAAGAAAATGTAATCATGAATTAACATACCATCCAAAATATCTGTGTCTTACCAAAGTAAACTACCATACAATTAGTACTGTAATACCTATATATCTAATTGTGTGTGCTTCATTCAGTAGGATCGAAAGGCTATATTTATACTGTTTAAATACCTATATATCTAATGTGTATGTGCTTCATTAGTAGGATCGAAAGGTTATGCTGGACAAGCTGGCAGCCATGAAAGAAAACAGCCAGAACTGACTAGAGGACCAAGACATCAGCTCCGGAGAAAGTAGACTGTTTTGCTTCTCACACACCTGTGCCCCTTTTCTAAGCCTAGGGAACAATCTGCGGAAGAGGGGGCGTGGTAGAATGTAAGGGCTTCGATTGGGGTGAATGGTGAAACAACAAAATAGACTGGACACTCATTTGATCAATTGATTGAACATACACAGCCCCCCTGCTGGATGGTGGGACCTATGAGCTGTGTGGGTTTGGGCACAACTGCTTGCCATTGGTTTTACATGAAGGATGACACAAAAATTATCACTTATTGTTAAAAAAACTGAAACAAACAAAACAACCACTCAGACGTGAAAGATGCAGAAAAGTTATGGCAGAATGCATGATCTGGGATGGGTAGGGGTGGGGTGGGGGGAAGGGAAGGGGATATATGCCTGAACTGAATTGGAAAATGATGTATGAAATACACAAAGCATCAATAAAAAAAATTAAAAAAAAAAAAGAATGTATAGCTGGGCACTTGGGAGGCAGAGGCAGGCGGATCTTTGTGAGTTCAAGGCCAGCCTGGTCTACAGAACGAGTTCCAGGAGAGCTGGGGCCACAGGGAGACCCTGTCTTGAAAAGACCAAAAAAAAAAAAATGTACAAAGTTGGGAGGGAAAAGTTTGGGGAAGTGGAGGGGAGAGAATGAAGGGTGCATTTGATCAAAATGCAGTAGGGAGAGAATGAAGGGTGCATTTGATCAAAATGCAGTAGGTGCACATATGAAATTCTCAAACAGTAAAAAATTAAAAATTAGAATAAATTAGAAAAGATGTTGGAAAACTATTGATATTTTAACAAGTTTGAAATTTCAATCCAAACCTACATGTGATATCTACTTAGGTAACAGGCAAACGTATAACCAATTAATTTAAATTGCAATTCTTTTAGGTAAAATGTTCTCTCTATATAACACAATACCAAAAGACTTGCACTTTAAGTACATTATAGCAATAAGGTTCTCAGTGGGGACAAATTAAAAAAAAATTAGTCTTTGAATTAAGATGTATTATGATATAGATGGTTAAACATCTCTAACTGGTTATCACTGAACTCTCTTTTTACCATAAAATATTAAACATAAGATGAAAAAGAATGATCTACAAAACCCCTTTTTATGGGGCTGGAGAGATGGCCTAGTGGTTAAGAGCGCCGACAGCTCTTGCAGAGGACCCGAGTTCAATCCCCAGCACCCACATGGCGGCTGAGAACCGTCCAAAACTCCAATTCCAGAAGAACTCCAGTTCCAGGGGAATCCGACACCCTCTTCTGACCTCCGTGGCATTGTACGACACGAGTGCACAAACCTGCATGCGGACAGTAGATTCATACACATACAGAAATAAATAAAATTTAAAAAATTAAAAAAAAACCCTTTTATGAATAATATCATTTACTAGTTAAATCACCTCTGCCATATGGATTCTATACTTTTTGGAGAGGAGTTTAGCAGGGGACTTTTGGGAAATTACTGATGGCTCTTAACTTTATTATTTTCTCTTTACTACCTCACAATTCCTTCTGATTCTCCAAATTCAACTGGACATTCAATTCTCATATTTCAATATTAAAATGGAAAAGAACCATTAAATATGTAAATTTTTATGAAAATAAAAATATTACCTAAGGCAATTACATTGGTGGTGGTAGTGGAGGTATCACAGCAAGATAACTCAGAAGTGAGTTAAGATGCAGAAATACATGACAAAGTGCTTAAGTGCGTCAAGTTCACTCATGTCTGAGAAGGAAGGTGGGGCCCATGGAATATGCATCTAACGTCTTTCTTTCTGATGCCAATGGCTAAGGCAAATATGAATGCTTGGGTCAGTTCAGTTCACATTCAGATTATAAATCTGAGTGAATTTACATGTTTAATAAAGTAGTGGAATAAAATAGACTATAAAACATTAATCAAATAAATCAGATCGCTGAGTCATATGACAGTTTTCAGATCCATTTTAATGTCCTAATTTGTGCCAATTTTTCTAAAGACTTAAATCTTGAACAGTGGCTCTTTAAAAACACTAGTTTTCACTTAAATGACAAATTCAGAAATTACAATGGGTGTTCCCAGAAGGTAGACCTAAGTGGAAGGAGTGAGGTTAGAAATGTCTACTGAATAAACAGAATGGACTGCAATGGAATCCGAAAACCAAAATGCGGTGAGAGATTTTTTTTTTATTATCATGTCCTCAAATATAAAATGAGGGGATTTGAATATATCTTTAATGTTCTCAATAAATTACAATATTCAGTGGGAAAAATTCCTAACTGTAGCAGGGTTACAAACCTATGATTCACACACTAAAAATGAAAATCTGGCAGATTTATGGTTGCTTATGGGGTATTTACTGCTACCAATTACTTTCATTTTTCAGAAGCCATTTTGTTTGGTTATAGAACCACATATTTTCTGTAAACAATATGGAAGATACAGACAAATCCAAGTCAACAATAGTCAATACACATCTACAGTAGCTTCTAAATTTCTTTAGGTCTTACTTAGTATGTATCTCAACTTTGCTTTAAGGATTTTCAAATCAGACTGACTTCACTGTCAAAAAGAATGTTATAGAGCATATTTTGAAATGAGTTCAGGCCTTAGAGATCATTTAATATACGCTTACAACTTCACAAATGATGATACTGAGGCCAACAGTGGCTCGTTCTTTAAGTCAGTTGCTGCTCTCTTATGAGAAGATTCTCTGACAGGAGGAGGATCAACAGTGGCAGAAACACACAATCTCCACACAGTGCCTCTTCAAAAAAATTCATCCAACAGAAGATAAAGGAACAAAGAACACAAACACTATGGAACACTTGTGATAAATATTATTTACAGTGAGGCTGGTAGGCAGAAGAGGGTTTGGGTTTGGTTTCTGAAAGATGTAATCCTAGTCCTACACTTAGAGGGAAGTAAATAGGCCGTAAGATAAAGCAACACAAAGGCAGGAGGGAATCCCAGGCATGCATGGTCATAAACCTTTGGAAGAATTTGGAACAGTTCTCTGCTATAAATGATAAATGCTGAAAAGTGGTTAGCAAAGAGGTCAGAGAGAAATGCAAACTCAAATGCCTACACACAAAGTAATAAACTTTGTGATGGGGGGGGTTAAAGAAATTAAAGATCAAAAGCCACAGAGATGGCTCATTGGGTAAGAGTTGATGTGGTCTAACCTTACAACCAGAATTTTATCCCCAGAACCCACATGAACAGAGAGAATTAACTCTCCCAACTTGTGACCACACATCTCCCTACCCCCACCTTGCCATGCTCTCAAATGAATTAATGTAAAAAAATTGGAAAAGAAAATTAAAGAAGGAATATTCTCCCAAGAGGGTGGTCAGTATAGTTAACTGAGTGTGTACAGGGACAGTCTTCTAATTTCAAGAGGAACCAGAAACCTCACTATTTATTTATTTATTTATTTATTTAATTTGTTCTTTTTTTTGTGAGACAAGGTCTCCCTGTAGCCCTAGTTGGCCTGGAACTCACTATGTCACTGTGTAGATCAGGCTGGCCTTGACTCATAGAGATCTGCCTACCTCTGCTTCCTGAGTGCTGGGATTAAAATTTTCGTTGAATTTTTCTTAATCTTAATCATCCTTATGCCCCCTTCCTTACTGGTACCTTCCCATAGCCCCCTGACCCCAACTGGAATTCATACATTTTGTCATTTGTGTTAAGGCCTATCATGTCAAGTTAGTGTCTCCCTGTGTCTATCAGTGCACGTTCATCCACTGAAATATAGTCAGCCTATCTAGAGTCCTTCCCTTTAGACGATCAGCTCTTCCTCACCCAGCAGTAAAGAGCTACAATAATTCTTCAACTAAGATTAGGGCCAGCTGCCTTTCCATAGTTTTGTGCTGGGTTTTTGTCTGCTTGAGTTTGCATGGGTTTTGTCCATGCTGATACCATTGCTGTAGGTATGTACGAGCAAGGTCCCAGGAGCCTGTAGGACTAATTCTATATGGTCGTGCACATCTCTGGCTCTTATTTTTGAGACAGTGTCTTGCTATATAGATCAAGCTGGATTCAAACTTATGATTCTTCTGCCTCAACCTGCAGAGTAGAGGGGATCATAGAAATGCACCTCTATGCCAAACCAAAAGTTGTCTATATGAGCAGATTATTCATTGGGAAAATGATAAGGTACTTGGCTGATTCTTTACAAATATAAGCTTCTAAAATAGAAATTTTGCCTATAGGAACCAATCACATAATATAGGTCAATAATGTACTAAGCAACCCCTAAAAGGAGGATAGATAGAAATATTACAAGGAAAGAGGTATTGGCTTGATTTTGGTAACTTTCTATCCAGCAACAACTAAACAATGGATAGACAATACAATGGCTTCAATGATGTTGCTCTTGAAAATTCATGTTGAAACTTAATCTCCATTTAGGAACATAAAGAAGTGGAGCTTTGTGGGTAATCTACTTAGATCATTACAGTTGGTGCTCTTCTGAACAGACTGGTGCCTTAAGACAAAGCTGGAAGGAACTCCATTATAACCATATAGAACTACCATGTTAGGACATAGCACTGACCTCTTCTGCCGTGAGAAGGTTCAGCACGAAGCCCCTCGTTGGACACTAAATTTTAGATTTGTATCTCAATCTTCAACTTCACAGATGAAAGAACAGTGAGAAATAAATTTCTTTTTTCTAAGTTGCCCAGTGTGTGACATTTTGGTACAACAACATGAATGGACAAAGAGAGGTATCATTAAACATGTAGTAGTAAGAGAACAGCAAGTACTATTTCATTCTAGTCCCACCTCACGAATTGTATGATTAAACATTAGTCAGTTTACAAGTTTCTGGATCATCTGCATTGTGGTTAATCTCGCCTTATTTAGTAGAAGCAAAAACTGCACCTTCATTTGGCTAAGAAAATTTTTTTAGTTCAATGAGTAAAAACCAGACAAGAATAAGCCAAATGGAAAGTGAAGTCATTAGGTGGGGTAAAGTGATGTCAAATTTCTGAGTGTTTTCTCTCTTAACCTTTTGGATAGGAGCTGGATGTCATTTGCCCAACTGGCACACAAAATGAGCTTATAAAGGGCATCCATTAAATGCTCCATGAATAAAATCTGTTTCTCCTACTTGCTTGACGAAAAGCTAAAATGTTCTTTCTCCTTATAAAAAATGGTACATTTTTGGAAAATGATTAAAATTTTGTCTTAAAGTTTCAGTAGTGTAAAATTATGTTGATATAAAAGTAAACAAAAATTTCAAATGATCACATCTGGAAATAAATGACATGTTTGTAAGCTTGTAATACTATTGCTAAGAAATAGCTTATTTTAATGTGGTATTCTACTTAGTCAATATTCACTCCAGCACAGAGTCAATAAACTTTTGCTAACATTGTCTTATTTTTCTAAAGTATGTTGGTGGTAATAATATGCTAAGGTTAGAAAAGTCTGTGTGTCCAATCATTTGGTTGTATGTTAAATTACATTAGGTAACACCCAACAGCATAGCATCTTGAAATACCAAAGACTTAATTTCTCATTCATTGTATGCTCATCACAGACAGCCTGGAAGTCTGTGATGAGCATACAATGAGCATACTGTCCTCATTCTTTAACTTAGATGCCAGGCAGATACCAAGATTGTCAGTCACTGAGACAGAAGGAAAAATAGTTCTCTGGATTTTAAGTTATACATGTCACTTTTAATCAAAAGTTGTTGTCAAGAACTAGTCTAATAGTCTCATGCAACTACAGCTCAGAAGCACTATTTAACCATGGGCCAGAAGGCAGAGTTGGATATATTTGGCGAGCAAAACTAATGACTATCACAGTTGTCCAAATAATTGCTTTATTTCATTTCAGCATCCTTGTTTTCTCTACCTGACGAGACTGTGGAGTCAGAATATATGAGGAAAGAGGCTTCTAGCAAACTTTTTTTTGTAAGTAATATGAAAAGATTTTATCAGTATTTGTATTTAGTACATAAAGAAATAGTTTTGGATTAAGTTATGTATATTATGAATAAATTCTTCCCATTTGTCTTTGTTTTCCTAACATGATCACTAGAAAAGTTTTAAGTTATATATGTATCTTGTGTTTACTTGAGTTAAGCAAAGCTGACTTGGTGTTTCTAATTTTATGAGATTAGTGTGACTTATTGTCTGAGAATTTATACATGCATGTAATGTGTTTGGGTCACATCTATTTCCCATCCCCTCTTGTCCAATTCCTCACAATTTCCCCTAATACATTTCCCTGCTGCCTTCATGCAGTCTTTTTTAACCTACTGAGTCTACTTAGTACCACCAGTATATGTGCATGGGTATCGAGACATCTACTGAGCATGGGTAGCCTGTGAGACTACAACCCTGAAGAAAACTGGCATTCCTTCTCCCAGCAGCCATCAATTGGGGCGGTACTTCATAGGATCCTCTTTAGCCAAGCTTTTAGCTAGCTTTATCATGTGTAATTCTTTTGTATGCAGATGTAGATGTCTTTGGTGTCTTTGCTTAGGTTTATTCCTAGGTATTTTATTTTTTTTGAGGCTATTTTGATTGGGAAGTTCTCCTTATATTCCTTCTCCAGTTGCTTATTGTTGGTGTAAAGGAAGGCTACTGATTTTTCTAGGTTTATTTTGTATCCCACCACTTTACTGAAACTTTTGATTGTTTCTAAGAGTTTTGTGGTGGAGTTTTTAGCATCCCTTAGGTAAACTATCATATCATCTGCAAAAAGGGATAGTTTTACTTCCTTCTTTTCAATTAGTACTCCTTTAATTTCGCTTTCTTGCCTTATTGCCCTAACGAGCATTTCAAGCACTAAATTGAAGAGGAGTTGCAATAGTGGGCAGCCTTGTCATGTTCCTGCCTTTAAGGGGAATGCTTCCAACTTTTCTCCATTTAGGATGATGTTGGCTGTGGGTTTCTTGTATATGGCTTTGATTACATTGAGGAATGATCCCTCCAGTCCAATTCCCTCTAAGACTTTAAGCATGAAGCGATGCTGGATTTTGTCGAAAGCTTTTTGTGCATCAATTGAGATGATTGTGTGGTTTTTGTCTTTAAGTCCATTTATGAGTTTTATGATATTTATTGATTTACATATGTTGAACCATCCCTGCATCTCTGGTATGAATTCAACCTAGTCATGATGGATGATCTTTTTGATGTAGGTCTATATGCGATTTGCAAATATTTTGTCGAGAATTTTTGCATCTGTGTTCATCAATGATATGGGCCTATAGTTTTCTTTCTTGTTTGTGTCTTTGCCTAGTTTTGGTATTAGAGTGATGCTGGCTTCATAGAATGAATTTGGGATATAACAGAGTATAGGTTTTTAAAGTAATCTCTAATAATGTTCCAGATTAACTTGTTGTCAGATATAATGTTTCCCTTTTCCTCTCTGATTTGGTTGACTTGGGGTTTGATTTTTTTTTTCTTTTAGTTAACTAGGCTAAGGGTCTGACTACCTTATCTTTTCTAAGAACCAGATCTTAGATTCATTAATTCTTTTTATTGCATTACTTCTATTTCATTGATTTCTGCTCTGATTCTTTTTAAAATATTTATTATTGTTGTTGTCATTTCTTGCTTATTGAAGTTTTGTACATTTGATACAATATTTCTTAATCAAATTCAGGTCCGTTCCCGCTTCCGTGCCCCCACCCCGTCAGAGCTCATGCATTCTGCCACACTTGTCTTCCTTTTTTTTTCTCAGTCTTTAAAAAAAAAATTTCAATGAAGAATTTGACTGTTTGAGGCAGAAGTTTACTGTTTCAGTCAGGCCTTTGAACTAGTCTTGTTTTTTGTTGTTGTTCCCTTTAATTTTATATTGGTCCAAAGTATGGATGTATACACTCTACACATATACCCAAATTACAACATCTGAAAATAAACTATAGGTTAATTCCAAAACATGTTTAGTGATTAACATTTTAACAGTAGTGTTGTAAGCAGGTAAAAAGAAATATTATTTTACATTCCTATATTATATAGCAAGTTGATGTATGTTTTAATGTGCTTTTTATAGTAACATCAGGTATTATATTTACTTAAAAAGATAGAAAAAAAATTACTCAGTTTGTCTTACAAATAAGGATTTGGTGCTAGGGTCCAAAAATGAAGGGCACCATGAGTCATTTGTTTTCCTGGGACTGTGCTACTTCACTTAGCATAATGGCTTCTAGTTCCATCCATTTACCTGAAAAGTTCATGACATCATCTTTCTTTATCTGTGCATAGAATTCCATTGTGTAGATGTACCACATTTTCTTTATCCACTCGTCAGTTGAGGGACACTTGAATAGCTTCCAGCTCATTGCTATTATGAAGAGAGCTGAAATAAACATGGTTGTACACGAATCTCTGCAATAGGATGAGTCTTGTGGGTACATACTGGGTGAGGTGGTAGGTTCATTTTCAGGCTTTTAAGAGCTCTCCACACTGCTTTCCATAGTGATTCCATTGAGTTTGCATTCCCACTAGCAGTGGTTGAGTGTTCCCCTTTCCCTACAACCTCTCCAGCATTTGGTATCATTTGTTTTCTTGATCATAACCAATCTTACCAGGGTAAGATGAAATCTTAAATTGGCTTTAGTTTGCATTCCTTTAATTATTAGCAATGTTGAACACTTTCTGAAATGTTTCTCAGCCATCATTACTTCTTTATTTGTGAAGTATCTGCTCAGCTCTTTACTCCATCTTTTGAGATAGTCATTTGTTCTCTTGCTCCTTTGTTTTTAGAGGAATTTAGATACTCTGGATGTTTATGCTCTGTCAGATGTATCACTGGTGAAGGTTTCCTCCCACTCTGTGAGTTTTCTCTTCACTTATTTGATTCACAAGCTTTTGTACAGCAAAAGAAATAAAGAAGTGAAGAGAAAACCCATAGAGTGGGAGGAAACTTTTGCCAGTGATACATCTGCTTATTCTTATTTTTTTTTCCTCTAATGGGATTGGGTGTGATTGGCTCTTGAACTTTTACAAATTTTTAAATGTATCATTAATCCATTTACGTGTGCTCTTTCTGATTTTTTAAATGCAGGTGCTTAGAGCACTAACATTCCCTCTAAGCACTGATTTTGAATGTGTCACAGAACTTTTGCTGTGTCATATTTTCATTTAGTTACAGAATATTTTTATTTCTTTCTCAATTTCTTCTTTGACTCATTCATCATTCAGTAATGAGTTCATTACTTAAAAAAAAAAAGTACTGGATAATTGTATGACAGAAGAAATTTCTCCTTTCTGAATTCAGCTCAACACTACAACCATTTGAATGTTGTTCTTCCCAAGATCTTCCCGCTTCAGTTAAGCATTTCTGGAAGAACCCTCATATGCACAGCCACAGGTGTAAATCTAAGTCCTATCAACAATGAAAATTAACCAACATTTAGTGAGAAAAAGCAGAAAGATATTAAAAACTGTAGTCTAGTACAGAAAAAGGAATGTAGTGAGTTTGAGTTCTTGGTTAAATGGATAAAAAGCAGATATTATTCTTTTCTTCTTCTAAATAAAATATTTTATTATTGTTATAATTTCATGTGTATGGGTGTATTACCTGCATGTGTGTAAGTGCACTTGCGTGGGGAATGCACAAATAGTCAGAAGAAGTGTCAGATTCCCCTGGAACTGGAGTTACAGATGATAGTTATCTGCCATGTGGGTGCTGGGAATCGAACCTAGGTCCTCTGCAAAAGCAGTTGGTGCTCTTAACTGCTGAGCCATATCTCCAGGTTCCCACCCCCAAAGCAGATATCATTCTTAAAGAAATTATTGTTATTAAAGTGAAATCTGGAGATGTGCATGGGGATATTAGGAGATAACATAAAGATAAGACAAAGAAAGCTTCAGCTTATAAAGACTGAGCTAAGAATGTTCCTAAAGAAGTTCCCTGCTTGAAAATAATCACTTTATTTTATGCAAGAAAAAAAGGCCAAAAAAAATCAAACTACTTGGTCAAGGACATGTATCTTATCACCTAGTTCTTACAGGCAGGCCAGATAGGTAGAAACATTCCAAAGGCCTACAGCCCTTTCCAGTTGCTTGCTTATTCAGAGAACAAAACTTTTAAAAGAGTTATACATACTGTATATATTCTAATATCATCTCATATTGTAATTATTTTCTTCTTGAAACACATTTCTAGACCTTATCAAAATAAGAATTAGATTATTTATTGCCTCTGTACTATAAGTTTCACTTCTTGAGAGCTTTATCTCTAAATTGTCGTGTACAAAAGGTTTGAACCCTGAGTCTTGGACTGTCTTTTGGCTCAATGTTAGACATCCTATATTCAGAGTCTAAATGGTCTCTTCTGTTTTCAAAGCTTTAAATATTAGTTATAAATGATCCTCATTGATTTTTAGAATCTGTGTTTCTGAACTAATTACTCATTAAATTTTATTTCGAACAGAGAAATCATTAGTTGATGTACTCTGAGTTATTTTAGGATACATGTAGATACACAGAAGTACAGACCCCAGCATGCAGGGTCTCTGCAGGCAGTAAATATGGTAGGCAGTAAATATACCTTCCTATTTCAGCTCTTATTAGAAATAAACGTTCCTCAACAAAAGAACTGGAAAAAAAGTACCTCTGGAAAGACTCAGAAAAAGATGCAAGATGTGTATGGCAGAGTGCAGGAACTCAGGTGGGGTGGGGGCATGGAAAGGGAAGTGACTCTAAATTCAATTGAGAAATGATGTATGATGTATGGAAAAAGTTTCATAACAACAAAAAGTAAATTAAAAAGATGTTTAAAAAGAAATAAACGTTCCTTTATGAAATATTTCATGTTGTGATTTCTGAACTTTGGTTGGTGATTTCTTTGTTTGCAGTGACCTTTAATCTTGGTATAGTAGTGCTGAGTAAAGTGGAAAAAGGCTCTGGTGTATCTTGCAGAGAGAAGTGTGCTTTTAGAAAAAACACACCTGGAACGAGGATACAGATTGCTTGGTTGAATAAATGACCAGCGTTTCCAGAAAGGTAACTCATACCTTCCCTAGGAACAATGTTGAGTATTGTTAATTCAGAATTCTAAGCTACTGTACAGAATGTGACTGCTAAAAATCACAAGAATGTAATATACATGCCAGTGGTCCTGAAATCGCTTATGCTAAATCTCTAGGTTTATTTTTCTAGAGAACAACATGTATCTACACAGGTATCTTGCGTCCTGACATACGTCCTCTTGCTTAATAAGCACCTCGATTTTAATCTAAGCTTAACTCCCTGTTCTGTCCCTGAAACTGCTCCTGTTTTCATCCAATGCTCAGTTGTCCATCATTCGACCAGTTAAAATCATAGCAATCATTTCTCTTCCTATCTATTTCACATCACTTCTCATTTTTTATCTCTGCCCTTCTCCACCAATGATTCCATCAGCAAGTTTTTGTCTTCTCAATTATCATCATCACCACCACCACCACCACCACCACCACCACCACCACCATCACCATTACTTTTCCTAGAAAAACTTCTTAGTCATCATATCTTCAACCTCTTGTTCACTCTTGATCATGTATTAGGTAGTGAAGCATAAAACTTGTATACTCTTTCTCAGTCAAATGGTTAAATTTTATATTCTCAATAGTATCCACAAGATTTTTATGAGTAATGTGATTCTGTACACTCTTAATAATACCCTTTAATGTAATACAATGAAGAAAAATTTCCAGCTTTCTTTTCCAAACCCACATAGTATAATATGATCTAGCTTGTCCATATCTTTTATTTCTTGTGCATTACTTATCCAAGTTGATGATATTCCTGGTGTCTCAGCTTTATTTTTGTTTCCAGTGAAGATCAAGCACAATCTCCATTTTGTAATGCTTTGAATGTTTTCTTTTTCTTTAAACATAGGTTTACAGGAAAGGAAGACATTAAACTTGATTCTTTTATGAAACCAAATTGATTATTTTCTTAAAGCTATCCTAATACAGCTTAAGCACAAGACTTAGGAGATCAAGACTTGCTCAAATGAAAGGAACCCCAAGAGCATTGATATGAGCTTCTCAAAGACAAATACAGAAAGCAAGACACCACAGGTTGCAAGCTTGGACCTTTTAAAGAGAGTCAACAAATTTGATTCAAATTCCAAGACTGAGTTTGGAGACAGTAAAATAACATAAGGAGAGGAAGATTTAGATGAATGAGGGAGGCTTAATTTTCCTTTCCCTCACAGAAAATATAGTTTTATTTTATTTACTTTGTCACTTTTGAATGTGTGCCAGGTATGCTAATGTACAATATTTTACTTTTTCTTAGCTGTCAATTTGAACTGAATTCCAAATTTTGGATGTTAATGTTAGATTCTATCAAATGTAATTTATGTTTGAATTTATAGTTATTTATCTGTGTTTCCATGATTGGTTAATGAAAAGAGCAAAATACTTTTTGTTATTTGTGTCTGTAATATATCTTATATTCATGTTGGGAAAAGTATTTTGTTTTGTTTTATTCTTTCAGTAATGGGAACAAACCCCAAGGCCATATATATACACAGTAGACACATGCTCTACCATTAAGTTAAACCCCATCACTCTAGTAGTCATCTTAATCTGATATCCCATACAGTCCAGGAATTATTCTATCATATTCCCCCATTATCACATTATATTGTGCTTTTTTATTGGTGTAGTGCTAAACCACATAATATCCTTTTTTACAGATATTACCTGGTCTGTCTTGCTTGGTTTGTGCCACTAGCACTCAACACAATATTTCATGTATAAGGTACAAGTAAAGAGACAAAGGCCAACATGACTTAAATGCCTTTTTTTCCTATTCTGAGTTTGTCTGGTTTCTATGGAAATTATTGTTGTATGATTCTAATAGTTTATATGTGGTACTCTAAAAGTATACTTTAGAACTGAAAGAGCACCATCTTATTAGGTTAGAATGTTGAGATTTCAATATGCCTTACTTGCCTATATATCAGGTGAGGAAACATGAAATGCTCTTTTCAATAGTTTCTATGCTTTACATGCTAGCACTTATTGATTAATCTAGAATAGACTTCAACAAACAAAGAATTTTCCCAAAGTTTCCTTGCAATAGATATATGTAAACCAAATAAATTTTATACCAATATTCAATACTTCAATATTTTACCAAATTCATTTATCTTTTCATTTTATGTTCACTATTTTCTGAGAATTTCTATAAAGCCATTTATCCTGAACTTAAGATTAATACTTCTAAAGTGAACAGAAAACTCCAACAGATTGTAAAAGTGAACATGCTGATTTTCTCTGTAGTCCCTCAGCATCATACAACTCCAATCAAGACAAACTGGGTGACTTCAGATGACAAGAAAAAATGCATGTCTGGAAGAAATATGAACTCCTGCTCACAAAAATGCCTGGACCATGGAAGGTTTGTGTAGGCTACATTGTATTTTCTGGGTGTCAAACCTTCTTAAGGAAAGATTAGAGGAGAGCATGCTGATTAAAGTATATGCTAACCAAGATGATGATTTTTTTAATGAAGTAAAATAATGTAACATTAATGTGTTAAGATCTATATAGTCAGGCATATAAATATGTCAGCATGGAAAGGGGATGTTTCTTTTCCATTGGGCTGGTTTCTAATAGAAATAGAAGAAATATCATTTGCTTGTGAAAAAAGAATATCTACCAAATAACATTCATTAACTGATGATGCTTCCCAGGTGCTGGTAATAAGAAGATACCACCTAAAGGGTTTTTCTCTTTCAGTCACATTTACATAGAACATTTCTTGCAAACTCTTCCTGGATAACTATTGTATCTTCTTTTCTTCACAATCAGTAGTTTTCCTCTATCCAATATGTGATTTACAGGGAAAATTTTCCTAAAACATCCATTCTACTGCTTTTTATCTCAAAATATTTTAAGAGTTCCTTGTTGTAGTCACAAATAAAATCTAAATAAAAAAGCCTTGTGGAAAGATTCAATTTGAATTAGGGGTTAGTTTTCAGATAGCATCCCTCAGGGCAGTAAGTGGAAGTCATGGGGTTCCTCTGACATCACCCCAAGAGGGAGCAACTCCTGGCTCAGGTGCATGACACTAGGCCTGGCAGCAGCATACAGGGGCGTGAGACTGGCATCTGTGATTGGCTCTGAGTTGGTGTCATTTTACTTATAAAAGTGACTTGCAGCCTGCAATGAAGTGAATTCTCCATTACCATTATCACAGAATTCCAAGATTCATTATTTTACACTATATAGGCTGAAGCAGGCCTGGATTTCAAATGTCGGTGGCCAGTGGGTTAAATTGCGATCAATCAGATCGCTAACCTGGTAGGCTAGCGTAGGGACTGGATGGAGACTAATAAGGTCACCAACCTGTGGAGTGGATAGTAAGTGGGTGTAGGCTTAAGATTAGCCATCAGCCTGAAATTCTTGTTCAGAGGACACTAGTTTCTGGGCAGGTTGGATAGCATGGCCATGCAGGAAGCATTCTGCTTCCCAGGCTATGGACCTGAGAGGGACAGAAGTCACTCAGGACAGGTGATGAAAGTGAACAAGTGACCTCTATGTCAAGGGATCAGTTCCCCAGCAGTGATTGCAGGCAGCCACTGTTCCCCTTTCCTTAGCAGGACTGTGCTCTACCTGCTTGTAACAAGAGAAGGTTCCTACAACGTCTAAAATATTATTCTTGTGATTTTAGTTCCATTTGCCTTCCAAACTTTAATATTCCCACACATTACATGGTATTACATGGTATTGTGTCTGGACCTTTAATTCCCTTACTCCTTTCCCATGTGTTTTTTGAGGCCATCTGTTCCTCTAATAGGATATCCTTACTCTCAGGCACATTCCAGTTTTATCTAACCCAAAGAAGGTCTGCAATCAAGCTATGTATCATTGCTTCTGCTAGAAGTGGTTGAGCAGTAGATAATCCATGAGATTGTCCTGGAAACATGATTGCTCTTACTTGTTCATTGGGTATACTTCTGGGATGCTTTCATTATTTATAATTTATGTGGAAGAGGGATATGAAGGAGGAAGAGACAAGGAAATGTCGACTGGTCATTTTATAACATGTATTATTTCCTTTTGTGTCCTACTGGCATTACAGTTGTCCATTGTTCTACCTCAATGACAATTCAGTTGAGAAATAAAGCCCATTCCATATGGGCTGTGCTACACAGCAGCATCCTATCTAAAAAATAAAAATAAAAAAAATAATAAAAAAAGAGCCATCTGTTACTGCAGAGTAGTACTCCATTATGTCGATGTACCACATTTTTGTCATCCACTCACCAATTGAGGGGCATTTGGGTTGGTTGAGAGAGCTGCAAAAAACATGAATGTGCATGTATCTTTGCAGTAGGATGAGTCTTGTGGGTATATACCCAGGAGCGGTATGACTGGGTCAGGTAGTAGGCTCATTTTGAGCTTTCCATAATGGTTGTACAAGTTTACATTCCCACCAGCAGTGGACGAGTGTTCCTCTTTCCCCACAACCTCTCCAGCATTTGGTATCTTTTGTGTTCTTGATCTTAGCCAGTTATATCCGAGTGGATGGCATCATGACCTTTGCAGGCAAATGAATGGAATTTGAAGCCATTATGCTAAATGAAGTAACACAATCCCAGAAAAACAAGTGTGAATGGTCTCCCTCATTTGTGGATGCTAACACCAAAACCCCAGATGAAAGGCAAGCTGAACAACATTATTGTTTTACTTCTGTTTATCTGAAAGAAACTATGTTGTTATAATGTAAATCTCTTAAGGAGCTCTAGAATCGATCCAATACTTACTTTCAGACTCTCTAATTATGGTATATGAGTGGAAAGTACATATTCATATTTTAGAGTAATATAAAATTAAAGGAGGAAAATGTGAATTCCTAAACAAACAAACAAACAAACAAAAAAACAGAGAAAGATGCAGGACACTTATGACAGAGTGCATAATCTGGGGTGGGGTGGTGGGAAGGGAAAGGGGAAAATAAATATTTCTAAACTGAACTGAGAAATGATGTCTGAAATATACAAAACATCAATAAAAGCATTATTTTAAAAAAAAGAGCCAGGCATGATGATTGTGAGATCATGCCAAGCTGGTCCACACAATGAGTTCCATGCCAGCTGGGGTTACAGGGAGAGCCTGTCTTAACAAACAAAAGAAAACAAAAACAGCATCTAGTAGAAATCTGTTCAGTTACTAAAGGGAATAATGGGAGCCAGGATAGCAGCTTCAGTTTTCAGTGTCTGCTTTATTTTTATTTGTTTATGCCTTGAGAAGCATATTCATCTTCAAAGCCAAACTCAGATCATAACTGCTCTGACCAGGGTTTAACTTGATTACACCTTATTCCAAAATCCACCAATGAAGACTCAGCTCTCTATTCTCAGAAATACATAGATTTTGAATATATCATGACATTTAAACCTTTTTCACATATTAAAATTAGTTATATGAGTTTGAAAGCCAGTTCAGAAAATATTATGTAGGCAAAAAATGTGAATTAATGCTATTGATGAATCTTCATCATTATTTCATATAAAAAATTACTGAAAATGAAGCCTGAGACAAGCTTTATTCTGCTTTTCCAAAAGTAGTATATGAAATAGTAGGACTTAAAAATGCTATAAATTAGACATTGCTTTAATATATCCACAATTTATCCTGATATGAATACAATATTTTTTAAATAACATGCACAAATTTGATTGAGATAAATTTAAGAAATTGCTTAAAATTATATTATTATAAAAGATTTTTTTCTGATTAAAATGCAACCATTTGATAAAATGGTTACAATAGGATACAGTACACAATCAATGAAAAAATAAGTCAGGAAAATAAGGAATTGGAGACTTAAAATTTTACTTTGCAACAATTCACTTAACACATTGAAACAGTACAGTAGATTTCTAAAAGAATGCAATTAGTAAAGGTAGGAACTCAGCAAGGCTGCCCCCTGTCACCACTCCTCTTCAATATAGTGCTTGAAATACTTGCTAGAGCAATAAGACAAGAAAAGGAAATTAAAGGAGTACTAATTGGAAAAGAAGAAGTCAAGCTATCCCTATTTGCTGATGATATGAATGATATGATTGTTTACTTCAAGAATGCTAAAAAATCCACCAGAAAACTCCTAGAAATGATTAACAGCTTCAGTAAAGAGGCAGGATACAAAATTAACCTTAAAAAATCAATGGCTTTTCTTTACACCAAAACAAGCAACTGGAGAAAGAATTCAAAGAGACCTTCCCACTCACAATAGCCTCAAAAACAATAAAATACCTAGGAACAAACCTAACCAAAGACACCAAGCATCTCTACAAAAAAATTTTTAAACCTTTAAAGAAAGAAATTGAAGAAGACATCAGAAGATGGAAAAACTTCCCATGCTCATGGATTGGGAAAATAAACATTGTAAAAATGTCCATTCTACCAAAACTTTTGATAGATTTAATGCAATGCCAATGTCAAAATCCCCAAGAGTTTCTTCACAGGCTTGGAAACAAAGTCCTTAAATTCATTTGGAAAAACAAAAGACCCCGAATAGCCAAAACAACCCTGAGTGAAAAGAGCTACAAGGGGGATCTCATATACCAACTTCAAACTATACTACAGGGCTATAGTCATAAACACAGCCTGGTACTTGGCACAAAAACAGACCTGTTGACCAATTGGAACAAAACTGAAGATCCAAATCTGAGCAACATACAATTTCAGCCATCTTATATTTGACAAGGGGGCCAAGAAGCACAATGGAAAAAGACAGCATCTTCAGCAAGTATTGTTGGCAAAACTGGATCACCACTTGTAGAAGAATGAAATTAAACCCCTACCTCTCGCCCTGTACAAAAGTCAACTACAGATGGATCAAAGACCTCAACATGAAACCCCAAACTCTGAAAGCAATAGAAGAAAAAGTTGGCAGCAGACTACAAGACATAGGCTTAGGAAAAGACTTCCTAAATCAGACAGCAGCTACACAAGAATTAAGGTTGACAATTGACAAATGGGACCTCATTAAACTCAAAAGCTTCTGTACATCTAAAGAAACAATCAAGGAAGTGAAGAGAAATCCCACAGAGTGGAGGAAAACCTTCACCACAGAAACATCTGATAAAGCATTGATTTCCAGAATATAAAAACTACTCAAAAAACAAAGAAAAAGAAAAACAAATGACCCACTCAATAAGATGGAGCAAAGAACTGAACAGAGACTTCACATGTGAGGAATTAGAGATGGCTGAGAAGCACCTTAAGAAGTGTTCAACATCACTAATCATTAAGGAAATGCAAATCACTCTACTAGACAAGTCTACCTGTCTTCTCTCAATAGCGGCTAGCGATCAAATGAACAACATCATAACCAAGTGCTTGGTGTGGGGGAAAGGGAACACTCATCCCTGCTGGTGGGAATGTAAACCTCGTACAGCCACTATGGAAAGCAGTGTGGAGAACCCTTGAAGACTTGGAATGGAACTTGCCATCCGGAACCAGCCATACCACTCCTAGGCATGTACCCTCAAGACTCACCCCACCGCAGAGATATATGCATGGCCATATTTATTTCAGCTCTCTTCACAGTAGCAAGGAGCTGGAACCAACCCAAATGCCCCTCAACTGTTGAGTGGATAGAGAAAATGTGGTACATCTACACAATGGAGTTCTATGCAGCAGTAAAGACGACATCATGAGCTTTGCAGGAAAATGGCTGGAGCTAGAGGACATCATGCTGAGTGAAGTAACACAGTCCCAGAAAAACAAACGACAAATGGTATCCCTCATCTGTGGATGCTAGTGCCAATTACGTAGTTGTAAGTATTTCTTGTGTATGGCCTGAGCTTTTGTCCAAAGCAGTTGGGAGTGATGCATATTGGAAACAACACCACCAACAACAATGGAAAGGACTGAATCGAAGAACTGACTGAAACAGTGAACTTCTGCTCAAAACAGTAAACTTCCTCATGGAGAATATTGAGAAAGACTGAGAAAGAGATGAAAGCATGTTTGGCAGAATGCATGAGCTCTGGTGGGGTGGGAGAATGGGGGGGACACGGGTCTAGATTTGTTAAAAAAAATTTATGTGGAAAAAAATGCAATCAGCTACCTCTCAAATATTGTAAATATATTTCTTTTGTGAATACACTGTAACCCAGCCATACACTGTGCAGCATTAATCATTGCATAGGAGGTAAATTAAGTAATAACTTCCAACTTGGCAACTAGATTAGCTTATAGTTTCCTCTTTTTGACCAATAATTGAAAGTATTGCCAGGCGTGGTGGCACATGCCTTTAATCCTAGCACTCGGGAGGCAAAGGCAGGTGGATCTTTGTGAGTTCAAGGCCAGCCTGGTCTACAGAATGAGTTACAGAACAGCTGGGGCTACAGGGAGACCCTGTCTGGAAAAGACCAAAAATAATAATAATTGAAAGTATTATGGAAAGAAACTTTTAAGGACATTCTGAACCCTTTCCCAGGGGCAAGTGCTCAAAAGTATGGTCAAAGAAAATTGTACACCATCTTGACCTCTTATGTTGCAATCATTAATGTCCAGCTTTAAAACTACCTACAATTTACTTTGAAGCCTGAAATCATGTTTGTTTTTTATTTACATGCTAGAACTCATCCTTTCTTTAGTTGAGAGTTATTATCTTGTTCCTTAAATATTTTGAACTTTTGTTGTTTTGGTTTTGTACTATAAAAGTGTTTAATTTTTTTAATATAATACTTTTATTGATGTTTTGTGTATTTGTGTATTTCATACATCATTTTTCAGTTCAATTTAGACATAATACCCTTTCTCTTCCCCCGACCCCACCCCAGTTCATTCATCCTGCCATATATGTCCTGTATCTTTCTCTCAGTCTTTTTAAAGTTTTTCTTTGTGGAAGTTTGTTGCTTTGGGTAGAATTTGACTGTATCAGTCCATTCTTTGACCCAATCCTTATGCTGTTGTTCCCTCCCATTTGTATTTCTCAAAAATATGCCTATATAGATGTCATATATGTACCAGAATTAGGTCCTCTGGGAATAAACACTGAAATGTGTTTAGGAACTCATATTTTTCCTTTTATTGTTATATTACTCTAAATTATTACTATGTAACTTCCACACATATACCTTAATTACCATGTCTGAAAATGAGTTGTAAGTTATCTCTAGGGCCCACTAAGCAGTTCACATTATAGCAGCACAGTTGCTTTCAGATAGAAAAAAATATAACAATAATGTTGCTCAGCTTGCCTTTCAACTAGGAATTTGGTTCTAACATCCACAAATGAAGCAAACCATTCCCCATTTGTCATTGGGGGACTGTGTTACTTTACTCAGTACAATGGCTTGCAGTTCCATCCATTTACCTGCAATGTTCATTTTACTTCTGCATAAAACTCCATGGTGTAGATGTACCACATTTTTGTCCTCTGCTCCTCAGTTGAGGGGCATTTAGTTTGGTTCCAGCTCTTCAGTATTGTGAAGAGAGCTGCAATAAACAGAGATGTGCATGTATCTTTGCAGTAGGATGAGTTTTGTGGGTAGATACCCCCGAGTGGTATGGCTGGGTCACGTGGCAGGCTCATTTTGAGTCTTTTAGGGGTTCTCCACACTGCTATCCATGGTGGTTGTAGGAGTTTACATTCCTACCAACAGTGGATGAGTGTTCCCCTTTCCCAACAACCTCTCCAGCATGTGGTATCTTTTGTTTTCTTAAACTTAGCCAGTTTTATTGAAGTGAGATGATATCTTAGAGTGGATTTAATTTGCATTTCCTTAATTATTAATGATGTTGAACACTTTTTAAGGTGTTTCTCAGCCATTTTTACTTCCTTTCTGCTGAAGTCAATGTTTAGCTCTTTACTCCATCTTTTGAGTGAGTCATATGTTTTCTTACTTGTTTTTTGAGTAGTTTATACATTCTGGATGGTAATGCTCTTTCAGAGGTATCACTGGTGAAGTTTTCCTCCCACTCTGTGGATTTTCTCTTCATTTCATTGATTGTTGCTTCTGCCATACAAAATCTTTTGAGTTGGATGAGTTCCCACTTATCAGCTGTTGACCTTATTTCTGGTGCAGCTGCTGTTTGATTTAGAAAGTCTTTGCAAAATCAGTAGCCTTTCTTTACACCAACAACAAGCAACTGAAGAAGGACTACAAGGAGACCTTCCCACTCACAATAGCCTCAAAAACAATAAAATACCTAGGAACAAACCTAACCAAAGACACCAAGGATCTCTACAACAAAAATTTTAAACCCCTGAAAAAGGAA
>VZQC01001595.1:651862-751039 GCA_009823505.1 Rhizomys pruinosus | reverse complement strand
TTACATTCTACCACGCCCCCTCTTCCGCAGATTGTTCTATAATCATTTATTTTTTCCCTTTCTTTTTTTTTTTTTTTTAATGTGCGCATTTAGGGCTATAAATTTCCTTCTTGGGACTGCTTTTAAAGTATCCCACAGGTTTTGTTGTGTTGTATTGTTATTTTCATTTAGTTTCATGAATACTTTTATTTCATTCTTTATTCCCTGACCCATTCATTATTCAGGATTGTGTAGTTTAGTCTCCATCTGTACTTGTAGCTAGTAGGCTTATTCTGGTGTTAATATTGAACTTTACTGCACTGTGGTCTGATAGAATGCATTGAATAATTTCAATACTTTTGTATTTCTTGAGATTTCTTTTGTGCCCCAAGATGTGGTTAATTTTGGAGAATGTTCCATGGGGTGCTGAGTAGAAAGTATATTCTCTGGTGTTTGGGTGGAATATTCTTTAAATGACTGTGAGGTCCATTTGTTGGATTGTATTGTTCAAGTCTAGTGCCTATCTGTTTATTTTTGTTCAGTTGATCTATCCAATGGGCTCAGTGGGGTATTAAACTCCCCCACTGTTAGTGTGCTGGGATTCATCCGTTTCTTGAGGACCTGCAGAATTGTGTTTATAATTCGGTGCACCTGAGTTTGGTGCATATTTAGGATTGTGAAGTCTTCCTGTTTAATTGTTCCTTTGATAAGGATGTACTGGCCCTCTTTGTCTCTTCTGATTGACTTTATTCTTAGGTCTATTTTGTCTGATATTAGATTAGAAATTCCTTCTTGCTTTTTGGTACCATTTGCTTGGAATATTTTTCTCCATCCTTTCACTTTAAGTTGGTGTCTGTCCTTGAGGGTGAGATGAGTTTCCTGTAGACAGCATAAAGATGGATTCTGTTTCCTAATCCATTCTCCCAGTCTATGTCTTTTGATTGGGGAGTTTGGACCATTAATATTTAAGGTTATTATTAAGAGATGAATGTTGCTTGTTTTCAACTTATTTTTTGTTTGTATCCTTGGTCTACGTTTGTATTTATGCTGTTATGCTTTTATTAATTTCTCTCTCTAGCTGTTTGGAAATAGTTGCTCCTTTCCTCTGTTCTTTGAATTGCTTCCAGTGTTTTCTAAAGTGTTGTTTTTTTGACATGTATTCTTTCATTTTGTTTATGTCATGAAATATTTTTCTTTCTCCTTCACCTATAATTGACATTTTTACTGGGTTTAACAATCTGGGTTGGAATCTAAAGTTGTTTAGCACTGGGTATATTTTGATCCATGTTCTTGCTTTCATAGTTTGCACTGAGAAGTCAGCTGTTTTCTGATATGTAATTTGTTGCTATTCTCCTGTAGCTTTCAGTATTTTGTCTTTGTTTTGAGCATCTAGCATTTTAACTATGACATGGGGTGAGGAATTTCTTTTCTTGTCTATTTGGTTTTCTATGTGCTTCTTGTATTTATATGGGTGTGTCTTTTTTCAGTTTGGGGAACTTTTCTTCTATTATCATTTTGAAGCTCTGATCAATTCCATTGTCTTGGGATTCTTCTCCTTCCTCTATCCCTATGATGTGGAGATTTGGTCTTTTCATAGTATCCTACATATCCTGGTTGTTCCACTCTTGTTTTTCTTTTTAATTTTTCATAATCTCCACTTGAGCATTTTCGTTGTCCCATGTTATCCTGCAGGTCTGATATTCTACTTTCTGCTTCATCCATTCTGCTTTGGAGGCTTTCTCCCAGCCATTCCTATTGATTTGATCAGTGTTCAATTTCCTTTTTCACTTCTTCCTGTGGTTTCTTTAGTATGTCCACTTCCTTTTGGAACTTGTCACTCTCTATTGTAGCTTCTTGCTTTGCTAGTCAGTTTATTTTTTCATTTCAGCCTGGGATCTTTTCAGTGTTTCCACTTCCTTCCAGAGTTTGTCATTTTCTCCCTCTTTTTGGAGTTTGTGCTTCTCTTTCTGTAGTTCTTTTTGGAGTTTGTGTTTCTCTTCCTCTTGTTTTCAGAGTTTGTTTCTCTTCTTCTAGTTCTTTTTGGAAGTTTGTGTTTCTCTTCCTCTAGTTCTTTTCAGGCTTTGTCCTCCTTTCCCTCTTGTTCTTTCTGGAGTTGTTCATTCTTTCCTTCTAGATCCTCCCTAAGTTTTTTATTCTCTTCTCTTAGTTCTGTGATTTGTTCTTTGATTTCTTTGAATATGCCTACGAGTGTTCTTCTAAGGTCCATGTCTTGTTTTCCTTCCAGGGAGATCTCCTTGTAGGGATCTTCTATAGGACTGGTCGAGTTCAGTGTGGATTTAGTATGAGCTTTTCCCATGTTGTTATTTTTTCGTTGTGGTTTGACATGTGAGTTTATTTTGTTTGGATTCTGTTGCTAATTTCAGATGTTAATATGGAGGATTGGTTGGTCACTCACTATGCTTCCTACTGGTCAGTTCCTCTATGTTGGCTGTGCAGTCTAGAATCACTAACAATGCACTCAGTGGAGCCTCTGCACTATAGCTCCACCAGCTTACTGGATTCTCTGCACTACTGGTGTGTGCTGGCCTCCTAGATGTCTCCCTGAGTGTGGCGTGGTGTCCTGCCTGCTTCTTGAGCCTGGGGCCTCTGGCGCTGGTCCCTATTGCCCATGCCTTCCCTGCCCGCCTGGATTGTTGTTTAAAATTTTAAACTGGTCTTAACACAATCACCTCTGTAGAATAAAGAAGTATTAGAAGGAATTCTTAGTAAATAGGTTTACATGTTTAAATCAAATATGTTATATTTGATTTAAGGCTTCTCTGTATGTATAAAGATTTCTGATTTTTGTTTTTAATATTATTGTTTTGCAATAATTTAACTCAACACAGTTGACAGAAATATGGTTTTTATAAAAAAAAGTGCTCTTGATTTCAATATCCATATCCTAAGAAATATATCAGAAGCATCCAAAGATAAATTTTTATACAGATAGACATGTCATAAGTTCTAGTTTATTTTATTGCTCACTGATTTTACTATATTCTGTTCTATATGAATCATGAATGACAAGGGTGGGTCAATTGTGGAATTATTTTAAATTATCCATTAAAAGAAGAAACCATAAAAGATTTTTAATGGTTTTCTAAAAACTTTATTTTATTTTATGTGTGTGAGTGTTTTGCCTGCATATATGTTAAGCATACCCATGTCATGTGATACCTGCAGGTGCCAGAAGAAGTTGGATCCCATGGAACTGGAGTTAGGGATGATTATAAGCTGCAATTTGCAGGCTGGGATTCAAACCCAGGTCTTCCACAAGAGCAGGCACTGCTCTGAACCTGTGAATGATCTCTCCAGGCCATGTCAAAGTTTTTTTCCTTTTTTTTTTTTTTTTTTTTTTTTTTTTTGTCTTTTTGAGCCAGGGTCTTCCCTATAGCTCCCAGCTGGCCTGGAAATCACTCTGTAACCGGCTGGCCTTGAACTCACAGAGATCCACCTGCCTCTGCCTCCTGAGTGGTAGGATAAAGGCATGGGCCACTGTGCCACTGGTCGTAGCCACCATGTGGGTTGCTGGGAATTGAATCCGGGTCCCCTGCAAGAGCAGCTGGTGTTCGGAACCACTGAGCCCATCGCTCCAGCCCCCAGTCAAGGATTCTTAATAAAACAAAATATATGTGCAAAAACATTAAAATATTTTGTAAAATGTTGAATCTGCTCACATTCTCAGTCATTTACAGGTGATTTAGCAAAGCCAGTCACCCTGACAGTGTTACTAGTGGCATGCTGTGTATTCTAAGATTCATGGATGTTATTCTATACTCAAGGATGACTACCTTGTTCTATTTTTCAGTGAGTCAACTACTTTGGAGCTCAGACCTTCTTATTGTGGCATAGTTAACTCATGGTCCAGAGAATATGTAATATCTTTTTGTTTTGACAAAGCACTTTATTCACAATATATAAATACCAACAGATAATATTTAAAGTAGATGATTTAAGCTATAAATCATATTAAAATTAAAACATAGATTTTTGAATATGTCATACGAAATACTGAACTATAAATTATGGACAGAGGTCATATCTTTAGATAAATTTCTCAGCAGGAATAACAAATATTTGCACATTATTCTATCTTTGTTAATTGTTAAAATGACTAAAAATGATTATTATCATGCAAGATTTAGGAGAAATTTATCTATTAAATTTATTCAAATAATAGAGCATATAATGCTTGATAAATTCTTTGTATCTGAAAATATATAAGATTATCATAGATTATAATTACTTTTAATTATACCTGAATCTGTTAGTAATTTGATATTTGAATGCAAATGACGGTTGTTCCTAGTATTATAAACATGGAGGTATACTTCTAAATACCATTGAATATCTACTGAAATATATTACCTTCAAATTCCATTAAAAGAGACATTAAATTGTGTGGAATTACAAGTCTGATTTTCTGATACATTTAATAGTCATACTTTAAAAGGCCATAAAATTCTAGTTACTACTGCATAAGCTAAAATATATATAAATAAAAAAAAATGTTAAAAAAATGGGAAAAAAAAAAAACTCTCAGGAAAAACTGTAAAATGCAATCCCAATACGACAATACATAATAATATATTTGACCAATCTTACAGTTTCAAGCACAATGATAAATCATTACTGAAGTGCCCTGACCACAATCAGTGAAATTTGGAACAAGTCCAAGGGGTCATTAATCAAAACATGAACTAGGAAAAGTGAGAGCTGCAGTCCCAACAGTTAAACACACAGTACAACTAATAACAATCTAGCTTGATTTAAAATCACCACCATGTTTACCTTTGCAAGTAACGTAACTTTATGATAACATTAAAGTAGTATGAAAAATGAAGTTTATTTTGATGACCAAATAAATATAGTAATTCAGTATTAATTTAAGCCTCCTTATCGGACACTAAAGAAGTTTAAACTTCAGAAACCAAAAATCCACAAATTAGATATGAATCTGATTTTCCTATAGATTAAAAATATGCAAATAATTAAAAAGTGCAGGATACCTTCAAAAAAATGTAGACATCATAGCCATTTTAAGAACAAATACAACATGAAAATAGTACCATATTTGAAACTGGCACATGCATTAGATCTCTCAATTGTTATATATGCATGTATGGTTTTTCATATATATCAGATTTTACCAACTACTTTAAAAACACAGCCTTCCTAAGACATTATTTTTGTCCAATATAATATCTGACTGATTACCAAAGAGAAGGAAAGACTATCGGCTGAGTAAACATGAAAGAGGTAGAAACAATTTTCCTTTCCCTAAGAATTATAAGAAAATGAATTCTCTTAGGTCAGAGAAATTGAAAACGAAAAATTGAATTGAGAAATTGAATAAGAAACCTCCCAACTAAAAGGGAGCCCAGTCCCAGAGGTTTCATGGTGGAATTCTATAAAATGTTTGACGAGGACTTACAACCAATATTACTAAAACTAGTCAGAAAGATACACAAAATAGAAATCTAGACCATCTCATTAATGAATATGGATGCAACAAAATACTTGCAAATTGTTTTTTTTTTTTAGGTTGAAAGCTTATATTACATTTTATTTTGCAAGAAAATAAATTATAACAACTTAAAAAATAAAATCCAAAAATTAACATTCAATCAAAATATTTCAGCCTACTGCATACAGAAACTGCTACCATTTAAAATTGTACAGCGTTATCGTCTTCGTACATAGTGGCACACATTCAAAACTCAAGAGACCAGGAGGGCACATTCCACTCAGGAACTCAAGTTAGTTCAACAGTCTAGACCACATATAGAGTAGATGCCAGGAAAGCACTCACATTTTATTTCACAACCATGACCTTGGAAGAATTAATGACAGCATCCCAGTAATTTACATGAAAATAGAACCAGCTTGAGTTTTTGATAGCAAATCTGTGTAAAACTAGCAAATCTTTTCACCAACTGATTAAAAATTTTGCCCTGAGCACAGCTAATGAATATCCTACGACAAATAAGGCAAAACTTCTTAATCACTAAAGTATTATGCATTAAATTGTAAATGAATAAATTAAGAATGCTAAATTTCTAGATCATTAATACTTATGTCATAAAGCAAGAGACTTAAAATGAACAGGGAGAAGCCTTCTAATAATATAAAAATTTAGAAGGACTTCAGATCATTATTTTTTTTTCTTTGAGACAGGGTCTCCCTATAGCCCAGCTGGCCTGGAACTCACTCTGTAGACCAGGCTGGCCTTGAACTCATAAGATCCCCTGCCTCTGCCTCCCAAATGCTAGATTAAAGGATGTGCCACCACACCTAGCAAAATTTATTAACTTTTAAAACAATATTGATGTATCAAGTGTGTTCTGTGTTTTGTTTCATTTCTACTTACTCTGGCTGTGAGCTGACAATTTCTTGAAACTAGAAGGTTAATGCTCACATTGGAAGGGAACCGTGGACCTGACCTATGCTCACAGAACACACTGGGACAAGGGGTGTGGGGTGGGGGGGGATGGGCTGGCTCTCTTGCGTACTGGGGCCAGGGTCCCCACTTGCACTATACGCACAGGAAAGAGCTGACAGAGATATGAACTGTGAGCGATTCTGGACCTACAGGAAATTCCTGGTTTAATATTTAAAAATTACCCAAATTCTACTGCTAAACATGTAAATTTTTTTTTTTTTTTGAGACAGGGTCGCTCTGTAGACCAGGCTGGCCTTGAGCTCAAAGATCCCCAGTTCGCCTCAATGCTAGGATTAAAGGTGTGTGCCACCACGCCCAGTGTAAAAAATAAGTTCTTAAGGATAGTATAGGCAGACAGGTTGTCAACTAAATGGTTTTTGAGAAACACCAAAATGGTAGTTAACTGTGTGGTGTGCTGTGTATGTATACTTCTATATATCTATATAGATGATACAAAACAAAGATGAAAACTGTTAACTCTACAGTATTTGCTGCTGTTCAATTAGGACTAATTTAACTATTAACAATATATAAAAGTTTATAAAACTTTGCTATGGATGTCAATGGGTACCCACTTTGGCAATTAAATTTGCCATTATAAATCAAAACATTATGATTCTCATTCTTAAATGACCAAAAATATAGAATTTATAGAGAAGTCTTATGAGAAAATTAAGGTTTTAAAATGACAACTCTGGAGCTAGTAGAAAAGCATACAGTATTACACTACCAAACTGGGCTTTGAAGAGCATTTTTGTGGAATCTGCTCCCAGCCTCAGAAGCTTTGTAAGCTCCCTGCTGGAAAGAAGAAAAGGAACTGTAAAACATTTAAGGTTTTGCTAATTGTAATGAAGTATCTGTTCTGAAACTCGTAGGAAACGGAAATCATCTTGTAATTTAACACCTTACAGCACAACTCTAAAGTAGTTACTATTAGAACAGCACATTGTACAGAGCAGAGTGCTCAGTCTTCTCCAGTGACATGACTGCTAACCAAGGGCACATTTGGCGTTTAGGAGAGTAATTGTACAATCACCATGGCCCTTCTTTCTGTTCAATAGCTTGCTGTTGGCATGTTCTCCTGTCCCAATACGAGAATGCCAGAGGAGGAAGCAATCGAAGGAGAAATCGTAGGCCATTTCTTAATACTTGCAAATTGTATACATGACACATACAAGTTAAATTCATCCTTCCAAGGACCACCGGTTGATTTTATCTGTAGAGATGCAGGTGATGGTTCAAATACCAATAAATATAATAAATAACATATAAATGGACTGAAGACAAATACACACAATCATCTCAATCATGACAGAAAAACCTTTCAAAAAATCCAGCGTCCCTTCAGCTTAAAGTCCTAGAGGGAATTGGATTAGGGAGCATATCCTCAACATAATCAAAGACATATAAGGAAACCCATCGCCAACATCACCCTAAATGAGAAAAATTCAGAAGCATTTCCCTTAAAAGGCAGGAACCTGCAAGGCTGCCACCTTCCACCAAAATTCCCACCACGTCTTAATATAGTGAGTGCTGTGAAACCTTCTAGGGCAATATGCAAGAAGGAAATTGAACGGATACTAATGTGAAAAGAAATATCAAGCTACGCTATTTTGCTGATGATATGATAGTTTAACCTAGAGGGGTGTGCTAAAATCTCACCAGAAAATTCCTAGAAATGATTAGAGTTTCAGTAAGTGTGGAATACAAATTAACCTCTAGAAAAAAATATCAGTAGTCTTTCTTTAACCAACAATAAGATTTGAGAAGGAATACAGGGAGATTCTTCTCACACTCAACAAAGCCTCAAAATAATAAAATTACTGGGAACAAACCTAACCAAAGACATCCAAGACACTTTACAGTAAAATAATTTTAAATGAAGAAGGAAGTTGAAGAAGCATCAGAAGATGGGAAGACACTTCCATGTCTCATGGATGGGAAATTTAATACAATAATAAATGTCCATTCTACCCAAGTAATCCACAGATTCCGAATGCATTCCAATTAAAAATCCCAAGGAGTTTTCTTTCACAGGACTTGGAAAAAAAGTCCTTAAGTTCATAGGAACACCAAAAAGACCCCCCAAAGAGCCAAAGCAAGCCTAACAGTNGGGAGACCCGGTTCAAAAAAAAAATCAAACATTTCCCTTTTAGAAGTTTATCAGTCATGTCTCACCTGGCCTGGATGTCCATCATGAGGAAGGAACAATGAAAACCTGGCACATTTACACAAGGAATATTATTCAGCTGTTAAAAAATGAAATTTATGCTGGGTGTGGTGGCGAATGCCTTATCCTAACTTGGAGGCAGAGGCAGGCGGATCTTTGTGAGTTCAAGGCCAGCCGGTCTACAAAGCAAGTTCCAGGACAGCGAGGCTACAGGGAGACCTGTCTCAAAAAAAAAGACGCCCCCAAAATTATGAAAATTTCAGGAAATTGTGGAGATGGACCCAGACCCAGAAGATAAATATCATGTTTTCTCTCATATTTGTGGATGCTACCTTTGAATCTTTAGATCTGTGTTTTTAAATAGGAAAATCCATAGAGATCAAGAAACTAATAAGGGGCCATGAGGGTTGCTTTCAAGGGGGGGGGGGTAATAAAACACAGGCCTTATGACGGAACAAGAAGGATTAGTGGGTGGGGGATGGGAAGTCAGGGTAGAGGAGGGAATATGGAGCCCTCTCCATAATTAACACTAAAGACTTTGAAAGCCATATGGAGACTCAGACCAGCTCAGTTTTCCAGTCTGTCTGGTTAGACCTTTCAAAGGCAGTCCCCACCCCAACTTGCCTTTGGACTCCAGAGACCAGCCTTCTACCCTGGATCTCCCCACCCCACCCTGCCTTGGATTCTCGAGACCAGTCTTCTTTCCTGGTAAGTCTGATCCTGCCACTGTGCCTTAATTCCCCTACAGCCTGAGCAACTTGGGATTCCCCAACTGCACATCTGTAGGCCACTCGTGGCCTGATTAGTAAGCCACGTTGCTGAATTCTCCTGCGCCATCAACATGGTGCCCTTCCTGGTATCAGCTGCATGTAGCCCCCTCGCTGTGATTTGTTGCCCCCTGCACTGAGCTGTAAACTGCAGGTAAACATATATAGAAGCTTGTGCAGGCTGAACACTATGTAACTGCATGATGAAGTTGACCTTTTCGATGATTGGATGCGCTCTGATGTTCTCTGTGCTGATTGGTAGAAGCTTCCTATATACCCTGTACTGGAAATAATGTTTGAGTTTTGCCCTCTGAGGCGCTCGCTCCGGGAGTGGGTTTTGCTCTGTCGCACTTACCCTTAGTAAAGAGGGGACCAAGGACAGGTCAAACGAAGGCCCCACACATCCTGCCCTAGCCTTAGGCACAGGCCCGGGTTCTCCCTTAGCACCCTGGATCTCTGGACTACCCTTCAGGTCCAGACCGCCCAGTGTGTCCTGATTCCCTACACTCAGACTGGCTCAATTTTTCAGTCTAGTTTGTTGTGCCTTTCACAGGCGGTCTCCACCTCTGCTTGGCTCTGGACCCCTGGGACCAGCCTTCTATCCTGGCTCTCCCCACCCCACCCTGCCTTGAATTTCTGAGACCAGACTTCTTCCCTGGAAAGTCTGATTCCTTCCACTGCACACTGACTCTCCCATAGTCCAAACAACTCCAAATTCCCTCACCCCGTCGTGAACCCCTTCATGTGCCCCTTCTAGACTTGGCACAGCTCTGCCTTTTCTCTTAGCTCCCCATGGCTGTGAGCTCTCCACATCTCACGTGCCCATCCCCCTACATCGGGACCCTCTGCAGCCCCCACCCCCAGTGCTGCGGGGCCGGGCTTCTCTGACCTTCAGTAAGGCCTCAGAGCTTTTCAGACTGCCTGAGAACACCTGAATCCAGCCTCTGCCTAGCAAGCTTCCCAAATTGTGCTGTCTGCTGACTGGTAGGGGCCCAGACCTTAGGCAAAGACTGAGCGTATCTAAATGGGACCCCGTTTGAGTCTCTGGGGGAAGTCCTGAGTAAGCAACTAGAGTCCATCCAGTATCTACTCAAAAAAGAGAACCCGGGGCAGCTTTTCATACCCAATAAGAAAACAACCGAGGGCCCAGCTTGGTGCTGCTCCCGGAAGCAGGCTGATGGCTGTGAGTTTAAGGCCAGCCTGGTCTACAGAGTGAGCTTCAGACCAGCTGGAGCTACAGGCTATAGGGAGACCCTGTCTCAAAAATACCAGGAAGGAAGGAAGGAAGGGAGGGAGGGAGGGAGGGAGGGAGGGAGGGAGGGAAAGAAAGAGCATATCAAGTATACAAACAAAAATCAGACTTCAACTTAACCAAGGAAGGCTTGAGTTTCACATCAGAATCACAAACAAAAGAAACCCTCATGCCAAAATCACAATGAAAAAGTAATATGAAAAACCCAAATAATATGTCCCCACCAATCACCACCAGTCCTGTAGCAGAGTTCTACAATGAGAACCCCTTAGAGATAACCCAGGATTTAAAAGAACAATCATAAACATGATCAAAGAATTCAACTTTTTTTTGTCTTTTTGAGACAGGGTCTCCCTATAGCTCCAGCTGGCCTGGAACTCACTCTGTAGACCAGGCTGGCCTTGAACTCACAGAGATCCACCTGCCTCTGCCTCCTGAGTGGTAGGATTAAAGGCATGGCCCACTGTGCCACTGGTTCGTAGCCACCATGTGGGTGCTGGGAATTGAATCCGGGTCCCCTGCAAGAGCAGCTGGTGTTCTGAACCACTGAGCCATCTCTCCAGCCCCCATGTCAAGGATTTTTAATAAAACAAAATATATGTGCAAAAATATTAAAATATTTTGTAAAATGTTTAGAATCTGCTCACATTCTCAGTCATTTACAGGTGATTTAGCAAAGCCAGTCACCCTGACAGTGTTACTAGTGGCATGCTGTGTATTCTAAGATTCATGGATGTTATTCTATACTCAAGGATGACTACCTTGTTCTATTTTTCAGTGAGTCAACTACTTTGGAGCTCAGACCTTCTTATTGTGGCATAGTTAACTCATGGTCCAGAGAATATGTAATATCTTTTTGTTTTGACAAAGCACTTTATTTCACAATATATAAATACCAACAGATAATATATTAAAGTAGATGATTTAAGCTATAAATTGCATTATGTAAAATTAAAACATAGATTTTGAATATGTCATACGAAATACTGAACTATAAATTATGGACAGAGGTCATATCTTTAGATAAATTTCTCAGCAGGAATAACAAATATTTGCACATTATTCTATCTTTGTTAATTGTTAAAATGACTAAAAATGATTATTATCATGCAAGATTTAGGAGAAATTTATCTATTAAATTTATTCAAATAATAGAGCATATAATGCTTGATAAATTCTTTGTATCTGAAAATATATAAGATTATCATAGATTATAATTACTTTTAATTATACCTGAATCTGTTAGTAATTTGATATTTGAATGCAAATGACGGTTGTTCCTAGTATTATAAACATGGAGGTATACTTCTAAATACCATTGAATATCTACTGAAATATATTACCTTCAAATTCCATTAAAAGAGACATTAAATTGTGTGGAATTACAAGTCTGATTTTCTGATACATTTAATAGTCATACTTTAAAAGGCCATAAAATTCTAGTTACTACTGCATAAGCTAAAATATATATAAATATTTTGTCATTCCTGTATATATCAAATGGGAAAAAAAAAAAACCTCTCAGGAAAACTGTATTTTAAAAATGCAATCCCTAATATTCGACAATACATAATAATATATTTGACCAATCTTACAGTTTCAAGCACAATGATAAATCATTACTGAAGTGCCCTGACCACAATCAGTGAAATTTGGAACAAGTCCAAGGGGTCATTAATCAAAACATGAACTAGGAAAAGTGAGAGCTGCAGTCCCAACAGTTAAACACACAGTACAACTAATAACAATCTAGCTTGATTTAAAATCACCACCATGTTTACCTTTGCAAGTAACGTAACTTTATGATAACATTAAAGTAGTATGAAAAATGAAGTTTATTTTGATGACCAAATAAATATAGTAATTCAGTATTAATTTAAGCCTCCTTATCGGACACTAAAGAAGTTTAAACTTCAGAAACCAAAAATTCCACAAATTAGATATTTGAATCTGATTTTCCTTATAGATTAAAAATATGCAAATAATTAAAATAGTTTCAGGATTACCTTCAAAAAAATGTAGACATCATTAGCCATTTTAAGAATCAAATACAAACATGAAAATATGTACCATATTTGAAACTGGCACATGCAATTAGATCTCTCAATGTTCATATATGCATGTATAGTTTTTCATATATATCAGATTTTACCAACTACTTTAAAAACACAGCCTTCCTAAGACATTATTTTTGTCCAATATAATATCTGACTGATTACCAAAGAGAAGGAAAGACTATCGGCTGAGTAAACATGAAAGAGGTAGAAACAATTTTCCTTTCCCTAAGAATTATAAGAAAATGAATTCTCTTAGGTCAGAGAAATTGAAAACGAAAAATTGAATTGAGAAATTGAATAAGAAACCTCCCAACTAAAAGGAGCCCAGTCCCAGATGATTTCATGGTGGAATTCTATAAAATGTTTGACGAGGACTTACAACCAATATTACTAAAACTATTCAGAAAGATACAACCAAAATAGAAATCTACAGACCCATCTCATTAATGAATATGGATGCAACAAAATACTTGCAAATTGTTTTTTTTTTTTAGGTGAAAGCTTTATATTACATTTTTATTTTGCAAGAAAATAAATTATACAACTTAAAAAATAAAATCCAAAAATTAAACAGTTCATCAAAATATTTCAGCCTACTGCATACAGAAACTGCTACCATTTAAAATTGTACAGCGTTATCGTCTTCGTACATAGTGGCACACATTCAAAACTCAAGAGACCAGGAGGGCACATTCCACTCAGGAACTCAAGTTAGTTCAACAGTCTAGACCACATATAGAGTAGATGCCAGGAAAGCACTCACATTTTATTTCACAACCATGACCCTTGGAAGAATTAATGACAGCATCCCAGTAATTTACATGAAAATAGAACCAGCTTGAGTTTTTGATAGCAAATCTGTGTAAAACTAGCAAATCTTTCACCAAACTGATTAAAAATTTTGCCCTTGGAGCAGAGCTAATGATATCCTACTGCAAATAAGGCAAAATACTTCTTAATCACTAAATATTATGTATTAAATTTAATGAAATGAAAATGCTAACATTTCTAGAGATCTTAATACTTATGCATAAAGCAAGAGACTTAAAATGAACAGGGAGAGCCTTCAATAATATAAAAATTAGAAGACTTCAAGATCATTATTTTTTGTCTTCTTTGAGACAGGGTCTCCCTGTAGCCCTAGCTGGCCTGGAACTCACTCTGTAGACCAGGCTGGCCTTGAACTCAGAGATCCACCTGCCTCTGCCTCCCAAATGCTAGAATTAAAGGAGTGTGCCACCACACCTAGCAAAATTATATTAACATTTTGAAACAATAATGATGTATCAAGTGTGTTCTGTGTTTTGTTTCATTTCTACTTACTCTGGCTGTGAGCTGACAATTTCTTGAAACTAGAAGGTTAATGCTCACATTGGAAGGGAACCGTGGACCTGACACATGCTCACAGAACACTGGGGAACACAGGGGTGGGGGGTGGGGGGGGAGGGCTGGCTTCTCTTGCGTACTGGGGCCAGGGTCCCCACTTGCACTATACGCACAGGAAAGAGCTGACAGAGATATGAACTGTGAGCGATTCTGGACCTACAGGAAATTCCTGGTTTAATATTTAAAAATTACCAAATCTACTGCTAAAATGTAAATTTTTTTTTTTTTTGAGACAGGGTCTCTCTGTAGACCAGGCTGGCCTTGAGCTCAGAAGATCCACCGGCCTCTGCCTAGGATTAAAGGTGTGTGCCACCACGCCCAGGTGTAAATAAAGTCTTAAGGATAGTATAGGCACCATTTGTCAACTAAATGGTTTTGATAAACACCAAAATGTAGTTAAACTTGTGTGGTGTGTGTGTATGTATATCTATATATCTATATAGATGTATACAAAACAAAGATGAAAACTGTTAACTCTACAGTATTTGCTGCTGTTCAATTAGGACATAATTAACTATTAAAAATATATAAAAGTTTAATAGAAAACTTTGCTATGGATTCAATGGTACCCACTTTGCATTAAATTTGCCATTATAAATCAAAACATTATGACTCTCATTCTTAAATGACCAAAAATATTAGAATTTATAGAGAAGTTCTGAGAAAAATTAAGGTTTTAAAATGACAACTCTGGAGCTAGTAGAAAAGCATACAGTATTACACTACCAAACTGGGCTTTGAAGAGCATTTTTGTGGAATCTGCTCCCAGCCTCAGAAGCTTTGTAAGCTCCCTGCTGGAAAGAAGAAAAGGAACTGTAAAACATTTAAGGTTTTGCTAATTGTAATGAAGTATCTGTTCTGAAACTCGTAGGAAACGGAAATCATCTTGTAATTTAACACCTTACAGCACAACTCTAAAGTAGTTACTATTAGAACAGCACATTGTACAGAGCAGAGTGCTCAGTCTTCTCCAGTGACATGACTGCTAACCAAGGGCACATTTGGCGTTTAGGAGAGTAATTGTACAATCACCATGGCCCTTCTTTCTGTTCAATAGCTTGCTGTTGGCATGTTCTCCTGTCCCAATACGAGAATGCCAGAGGAGGAAGCAATCGAAGGAGAAATCGTAGGCCATTTCTTAATACTTGCAAATTGTATACAGATAAACATTGAAAAGGTCATCCTTCATGACCAAGTTGGATTTGTACCAGAGATGCAGGGATGGTTCAACATAGGTAAACCAATAAATATCATAAAACATATAAATGGACTGAAAGACAAAAACCACACAATCGTCTCAATTGATTCAGAAAAAGCTTTCGAAAAAATCCAGCGTCCCTTCAGGCTTAAAGTCATAGAGGGAATTGGACTTATGGGAGCATTCCTCAGCATAATCAAAACCTTATACAACAGACCCACTGCCAACATCACCCTAAATGGAGAAAAATTAGAAGCATTCCCCTTAAAGGCAGGAACCCTGTAAGGCTGCCCCCTATCACCACTCTTCTTCAATATAGTGCTTGAAACACTTGCTAGGGCAATATGGCAAGAAAGGGAAATGAAAGGAGTACTAATTGGAAAAGAAGAAGTCAAACTATGCTTCTTTGCAGATGATATGATAGTTTACCTGAGGGGTGCTAAAAACTCATCAGAAAATTCCTAGAAATGATTAAGAGTTTCAGTAATGTGGTGGAATACAAAATTAATCTAGAAAAATCAGTAGCCTTTTTACACCAACAACAAGTAACTGGAAAAGGAATATAAGAAGACCTTCCCACTCATAATAGCCTCAAAAAATACCCAGGAATAAACTTAACCAAAGAACTCTACAACAAAAATTTTGAACCCCTGAAGAAGGAGAGTTCAGAAATCAGAAGATGGGAAGAACTCACATGCTCATGGATTGGAAAAATTAATACAATATAAATGTCCATTCTACACAAATTAATACACAGATTCAATACAATGCCAATTAAAATCCCCATGAGTTTCTTTCACAGACTTGGGGAAAAAAATCCTTACATTTATACGGAAAAAACAAAAGACCCCAAAGAGCCAAAGCAAGCCTAACAGTATGCTATGAAATGATTTATTTACTGCTTGAAGAGTTGCATCTATCTGCATCAGCTTTCATAGGATCTTGGAAGAAATAATAAAAATTCTTAGGTTAAAATAATTCTGTGAAAATTTCTGCCTATGGCATATTAGCTAATTATATTATATATATTATGTTACTATAAAGAAGGATATCATTCAAATTTTAGGATGTATGCCAAAAAAGCCAGCATATAGTAAAATTTTATTTAGAAAAATATCTTGCATATAATTTTATAAAAAGCAATTTTATAATCTTCTATGTATTTAGGTGATAATAAGTTATTTACATGTGAAATTAATAAAATAATTTGTGTATTATTTATCAGCATAGTCATTTTGTTTATATAGGAGTAAGAGGAAACACGGAAAACTACAGGTTATAGCTTCAAGTGGTTCAAGGTAGTAAAAAGCATGGAATGTACAGCATGTGGTTATACTGAAGAGTCATGAGATGCCAGCTGACAGAATGGGATGAGTGTTCTTCAAGCACTCATCATATTGCTTGAATTAGTCACACCCATTTATATGAATATTTATCAATAAATACCAGATTTAAAGAGTTCAGAATCTTACTAAAAGCAGGAATTCATCAACAACCTAAAAATATTCCCCCAAATAACTTATATTTACTACAAAAATGAAATGACAGTAAATTTCTACACATCAGAACTGCTAGCACATGCTAAATTAAACTATCACATCTGTAAACATCCACATAAATTACAGTAAGTTTTCAATTCTTTACTTTCCTGTGCTTCAAAAGAATGAGTTTCATCATTGTGAATTCAAGACTATACAACATTAAAATGTTTGAAAGAACAATTTAAAACAAAAAAGAAAAATACAGTAACTTTAGATAATTTAAAATCCATAGATCTCAGAGCTGTAAAAATATATAAAAGATCACAGTTCCTTACTCAAACTGTTTTGATAAATTTCCTGAATAGTTACAAAGTAGTGTCAACATCCAGGGAAAATGGAATAAAATTCCTCAACAATGCAAAAGGCTGTTATATGGGGGAAAAGGATGAATTAATTCCTAAAGGGCAGACAGGCCCCCCCATGGTCTGGGCTCAGAGCAGTGTGCATCAGCATTCACTCCATCTGCTTTGTTCTCTCCTCTAGAGTTATTTCTATTGAATATTCTTAGAAATATACCTTATAAAATATTTAATATGTTTTAGTAAATGTTATAAAAGGTCCTATCTTCTTCAGTATAGTAAACTGACATAGATCACCATGTAAAGAGTTATATAATATGTAGTGGCCCATTAACTCTGAACTAAGAGCTAACATTGATAGACAGTAACAACTCATTTGCTTGGAAATCTAAGATAAAAAGTATTAATTTACATGATTTGTTACAGAGGAAAAAGTGCTTAGGAAACAATAAAACAGATACAGATTTAATTTAATACAAAATGAAGACTAATACTCAGGAATTGACAATGTCTTATAGTGGTTTTTGTTGTTATGATGTTTGTTTTGTTACTCTGACCTGAGTGTACTTTTGTTTTATAGAACTTTCATTTCTGATTTAAAAAAATAGAAAATAAGAATATTTAAAACATTATAAGAATTCTAAAATTTTGTGTCTATAAGCAAAATGAAAAGGACATTCTGAAGTATAAAAATAACAAAAAGCAATTTTATAGTTTACATTTTGCTTTACTTGGACAAAGGAAGAGGAATTATAATGAAGGGTGAAGCACTCTACCTCTGATGGATACGTTCCAAACTAAACATCGTTTAACCTGAAGCATTCTCTCTGACACCTAATACATGCTATTAATTTCTACTTAGGGATGATTTTGACTAATGGTACTACAGTGATATAATTACCACGAAATTCAAAACAGCCCTAAGGTTTACTTCAACCTTTACAATGCTGAAAGTATACAAGAGAAGACAACTTTTAAAATACTGTAAATATATAAGACAAAGGCAAAACAATTTAAAAGAAGAAAAGGAACATAATAGGAATGTTTTTATTAAAAAAAAGAAAAGCATATTACTTTTATTTGAAAGCTACATAAAAAGTCATTTGTCAAAGCTAAACTTTTTTCATCTGTCTACCATGCATCTAAAACAAACCTGTTTTAGCAATATAGTGTAAGTAAACATTGTGGTAATCTTAAAATTTTACATATTCATATACACAGTGAAACAATGTAAGATGCTGCTCTGCAACTTAAAGAAACAGATTTCATTCCTTCCTCACACCATAAGATTTTATCAGAAGATAGAATTAAACCAAAATTATCAGGAGACAGAGGTTATGTCTGATTTTGACTTTCCTGAATCCACAGGGATTTATTATCAATTCCTGCACACAACTGATCCTCATGAGCTATATTTTACTGGCCAGCTAAAGGAAGGGCAGCATTTTTTTTTTTTTGTATTTTTGAGACAGGGTCTCCCTTTAGTCCCAGCTGGCCTGGAGCTTGCTATGTAGACCGGCTGGCCTTGAACTCACAGAGATCCGCCTGCCTCTGCCTCCCAAGTGCTGGGATTAAAGACCTGCACCACCATGCCTGGGTCAGAAGGGCAGCATTCTTTAAGTATTTTAAACTGCTGGTAATTTTATTCTTAGCCAAAATTATTTATAAAAATAGAACGGGTACTCTAAGTCCTATAAATTAGGAATATTTTTGTTCATTGTGTAAGAAACACTAGTATACCTTGGAGTATATGAACTCTTTCAAATTTTAAGAGCTGAGGGATAAAGGCAGATGATAAAACAAACCAGCAAGAGATGAGTGCACACTGGCATACTTAATATAATGCTATAGACATACAACATGCAATAGACACACAATGGACTCTGCACACTGGACAAAAGAACAGGTCAACTATTGAAATCGCTGACAATTATACCAAATAATCTTACTGCTATCAATTGTAAGGCATTTTTGTTTGTTTTGTCTTGAGATCAAGGATAGACTCTCACTCTGTAGCCTAGTTGGCTTGAACTCACTATAAAGAAAGAAAGGCTGACCTTGAAATTGTATAATCCATCTTCCTCAGCCATTTGAGTGGTAAGGATTACAGGAGAGAGTTACTGCATCACATGTAATACTTATTTTTATGCTAGAATTATAAAAAGTGTCCCTGTAATCTTGCCAGACTTGTGACATGGCCAATGCCTATCCCCTCCACCCTGATTGCCTATAGAATTCTAAAAAGTTTTGTTCTCAGGATCTCTACACTTTTAAAAGGTTTTAAGTACTTCAACAGTTTGATACCCACATTTTTGTTTATGTGGGCTATATTTGTTGAGAATGAACACTAAAATATTCATTAATTCATTTCAAAATAACACAAATGATGTGCTGATAACAAATAAATCCTTTATGAAATGTCACTATATTTTCCAAACAAACCAAAAAAAAAAAAAAAAAAAAAAAACCTGTGACAACATTGTTTTATGCTTTTGCAGATCTGTCTGATGACTAGCTTGATTGAAAACAGTTAGATTTCCATTAACTTCTGCATTCAATCAGCTATGAGATGCTACATTAAATGAAAGATATAAAAGAGAATTAAGCCACACATAGGTATGGAAATAGAAAGCCTTGTGCATTCCTAACAAAGGGCCTTAAAAACTTTAGGTGTCTTCTTTCCACATTCTGAAAATAACCAAATTATAATAATATCACCTGAAATATAGTTGTTCAATAGCTGAATGCCAAATTAACCCCAAATTTAGAGAAGAAATAAATACTCATAGCACATATGTATATGTATATATATACGGCCAGACTTCTAATGATCTACGCAACTGATTGTCAACTGATAATATATAAATGCCCATTGTTTTGCTGTAATGAAATGTTTTAACATTTCAACTCATTACAGTTATATTAAACTATAGATTCATGGAAGACAGTCAGAAACAAAGTGAAAAACAGTAAAACTAAATTGTGTAGATGATAAGAACAAAGGATTTTACTAGGAAAAAGCCCCAAGTCAAGTGGCTAATTGAAATGTTGTATGGGGGTCTTTTAAGTAATAATTAGACTGAAACACTTTACTAAACACAAGATGGAATCTAATATTTTTATTATCCTACATGTCTTTCTAATTAAACTGTGAAAAGCACAAGGAAAACAAATTTGCTTATAGTTTTGGCATTTCTTCCTTAAACATTTATAGGAATTAAACAAATATCAGAGAAAATATATTATGTTAAACATTTTATAATTTTCCAAATGATAATTTTTACGATGAAGGATTAGTAAATTCAGAAAACATAAATTTTCACATGATATGGTAAGAAAATGTGTCACAATTTTAGACAGTATGGAACACTTACTTTTCCTTCTCCTGAAGCTGGCACTCTTGTGGAACCATCTTTGGTTCTGTCCCCAGATTTCTCTGCATTAAATGTCTCCTCTTCCTGCTTGGTGCAATATCAGTGACATCAGGACTTGAAAAAATAGAATCATCCTTACAATGTGTGGCTACAATAAAACAGAATACAATTACAAAAAAAGAATACAATCCAACAAGTTTATATGTGTAATTTATACTAAATATCAAAGTGCTTCCTTAACACTGATATAAGTTAGCAATACTAAAATATACCAAAGCTATTCTCTTAACCCTGTATGCATATTTGGTGATGAGAAGCAGTTAAGATTGTATGAAATGCTTATGAAAATGAAAATAATGTATAGAATCTACATGAATAATTTGATTAAAACAATATTTGCCTATCTGAGGCAAATACCTTCTCAAACACTTGATTGATCCATTTTAATATTTTGGTGTCAGAAATGGGTAGAGATCTTGGAGATGTCTATAAAAGGTGTTTGAAATACACTATAGGAATTATATGAATAATGTTAATGTTCAAAAGCAATTCTCTGCTAATGTGGTTGTTAGTAACAAGGATAATTAAAGACATTAAAGTCAAATGGGCTTAAAATAAGACTAAGTAACCAAGTTATAAAATAGTGACATAGTCACTAATTTGGCTAAAGTGTTCATTAAGCTTCAGAATGTATGGTATGTCCCTTTATTCTCTATTAAGTTAGTTCTAGAAAGGTAAAGCCACATTCAGAAGACACATTCATTCACCAATACACAGAACATCTGGCATCATCCATGCTGCTATGCAAAAGAGGTGCTCTGGTTTGAAGACAGGTATTATATCAACATAATTTGAACTTTAGTATGACTTTTATATACCTACCCCTATGTCTCATTTTTAAAATATCAGAGGAAATACTAATTTTGAAAACTCATGTTCTGGGTAATTTGCTTGGGGTTTAATATGCATTATACTATCAACCCATGAAATAAATTTGACATTAGCTGTTACCGTAGTCATTGAACTCACTGGGAAACCAAGTTTTCTGAAAGTTCACTGAATGTTTACCTAAACATACTTTATTTTCCAAAGTTATTTAACATTTTTATAAAGAAGTTGTATTTTATTGTAAATTTTGCTGTTCAACTTTGTAGAAAATTTCCATATGTTTATTCTTTTTTATTTATTTATATAGAATTTTTGTGAATTTCATATAACACATTTTGATTCTACTTAGATCCCAGACCTTAACTGCAACACTTATATGAACTCGTGCCCACTTTCATGATATCTATCTATCTATCTATCTATCTATCTATCTATCTATCTATCGATCTATCTATCTATCTATCTATCTAGTTCTGGTGAGGTGGGACTGCCTTGATCCTTGGGGGGCTCAAGACCTACACCAGAACACCCAGCTTTGGCTCCAGACAGGTCCAGGGACTCAGTGAGGTGCCAGGAAGACAAGGCCTAACTGCCTTGACCCTTGGGCGACTCACCACCTGCCCTGGAAGACCAGACAGGCTCCAGACCATGCTCCAGACAGGCACATGGACTCAGTGAGGTGCCCAGAAGGCAAAGTGGGACTACCTTGACTCTTGGGGGCCTACTGTTGTGCAGGCCAAAGTAGCAACACAATACCCCCCCATCCTGGTGGGGCTGCAGTGCAGAGGACCTAACAGGCTAACAGGCATAGCATTAAGGATTATAGTCTGTGCAGCCAACATTGAGGTGTCAGAATCCAAAGAAAGAAATAAACAGACAAATTCACATGCCAAAGACTCGAAGAAAAAATAACATGGGAAAAGGTCATAATAAATCCACACCAAACTCTACCAATCCTACAGAAGATCCCTACAATGAGATCTCCAAGGAAAGAAGCCAAGACACAAACTTTAGAACAACTGTAGACATATCCAAAGAAATTAGAGAACTAAGGGGAGAGATTGAAAAACTCAAGAAGGGCCTAGTGGGAGATAATGACAAATGATGGAAAGAACTAAAGGGAGAAAATGACAAACTCTGGAAGGAAGTGGAAAAGCTGAAAAAATTCCAAGCTGAAATAAAAAAAAGAAAATGACCAAGGAACCAAGGAGCTACAAGATGAGAATGATATGCTCCAGAGGGAAGGGGAAAATCTAACGAAATCACAGGACGAAATGAAAAAGGAAATTGAACATGCATCCAATCACTAGGAAAGGATGGGAAAAAGCCTCAGAAGCAAAATGGAAGAAGTAGAAAAAAGAATATCAGACCTGCAGGATAATACAGAGCAACTAGAAAGCTCAAGTAAAGATTATGAAAATACACAAGAGTGGAACAACCAGGAAATGTGGGACACTATGAAAAGACCAAACCTCTGCATCATAGGGATAGAGGAAGGAGAAGAATCCCAAGACAACACTACTGACCAGATCTTCAACAGGATAATAGAAGAAAATTTCCCCAAACTGAAAAAAAGACAATCCCATACAAATACAAGAAGCATATAGAACACCAAATAGACAGGACCAGAAAAGAAACTCCCCACATTATATAATTGTTAAAACACTAGATGTTCAAAATAAAGACATCTTAAATCTAAGGGAAAACCCATCAGAATTACAGCTGATTTCTCAGTCCAAACTATGAAAGCTAGAAGAACATGGACCAAAGTATTCCCTGTGCTAAACAACTATAGATGCAACCCAGACTACTATATCCAGCAAAAATGACAGTTATAGTTGAAGGAGAAAGAAAAATCTTTCACTACATGAAAGAGATGAAAGAATACATGTCTAAGAAACCAACTCTTCAGAAAATCATCAAAGCAATCCAAAGAACAGAGGAAAGGAACTATCCCTAAGCAATTAAAGAGAGAAATCAACAAAAACATAACAGGGGTAAATGCAAACCTAGACCAAGAATGCAAACAAAAAACAAGGTGAAAGGAAGCAACACACATCACTCAATAATAACCTTAAATACTAATGTTCTAAACTCCCCAAACAAAAGACATAGACTGGGAGAATGGATCACGAAACAGAATCCTTTTATATGCTGTCTGCAAGAAACCCATCTCACCCTCAAAGACATACACCACCTTAGAGTGAAAGGATGGAAAAAAATACTCCAAGCAAATGGTACCAAAAAGCAAGCAGGAGTGGCTATTCTAATTTCAGAAAAAAAAAAGAACTCAGAGTAAAATTAATCAGAAGAGACAAAGAGGGCCATTATATCCTTGTCAAAAGAACAATTAACTATGAAGACTTCACAATCCTAAATGTCTATGCACCAAACTATGGTGCACCTAACTTTATAAACACTACTCTGCAGGACCTCAAGACACAGATTAATCCTAAGACACTAATAGTGTGAGACTTCAACATCCCACTGAGCAACTTAGATAGATCAACTGAACAAAAAATAGAGAGACATCAGAACTGAACAATACAAGACACCAAATGGATGGACTTCACAGACATCTACAGAATTCCAACCAAACAACAGGGAATATACTTTCTACTCAGCACCTCATGGAACATTCTCCAAAATCGACCACATACTGGGGCACAAAAGAATTATCAACAAATACAAAAGGATTCATTCCATTCATTCTATCAGAACACAGTGCAATAAAGCTCAATATGAACACCAGTATAAGTCCAACTAGCTACAAGAACACCATCCTGAATAATGAATAGTTCAGGGAAGAAATAAAGAGTGAAAAGTATTCATGGAACTGAATGAAAAAGACAATACAACACAACATAACTTGTGGGATACTTTAAAAGCAGTCTTGAGAAATTTATACCCCTCTTAATGGGCTCTAGAATTGATCCAACACTTACTTTCAGACTCTGTAATTACTGTATATGAGTGTAAAGTATGTATTCATATTTTAGAGTAATATAAAATTAAAGGAGGAAAATTTGAATCCTAAACATAAAAAAAAGAATGAGAGATTCAGGACAGTTATGGCAGAATGTATGATCTAGGGTGGGGTGGGGGGATGGGAAAGGGGAATATGTCCAAACTGAACTGAGAAATGATGTCTGAAATACATAAAACATCAATAAAAGCATTATAAAAAGATATTTAAGTTCTAATATTTTCCTCATACATAACTTTACCAACTACTAAAACACGGAGATTTTAGAGAAGAATAAATTAAAATAAAGAATATTCTTTTTCAGAATATGTTCAAGCTATAAAATTTCCCTTGTTTTATTAAGTATTAAGATGACCAATGAAGATACAAGTACAAGCCTACGAACATATCTAGCAAATGTGTTGGAAGGAGAATCTTTTGATGATAGGTGGAGTTTAAAAGGTACACATTTATTTTAAAAAGTTACAAAATTTCTACCCCTCATTTCACAACCCAGGTTGTTTAAAAATTGGCAGGTAAAAAGGATATTTAAGTGTGAAATGATGATAAAATTTGGGTCAAAGCCTGAAATTCTCTTTAAAAGACAATGTGACATTATTTCTGCCACATGCACTCTAAAATTGTCCTCATGGAAACTGGGAATGGTATTTTGTTAGCAGAGCTCAGAGAGAGCAAGCGAAAGGAAGGGATGGGGAAATGCTGATCTATGGTACTAACTTACTGTGTAACAAGAGCAAGAAGTTGTGGGATACCAGGGAATAACAGAGCGACTACAGAATGTAGTAAGCAAACAAGTATTTCTAAAAGAAGAAAGGATTCTGAAAGTTTTGACCATAAATAAATACATTGTAAGAAACATAAATTAAAAACCTACAAATGTGAACCAATGTGTTAGAGTGAAGTATAACCCAGCATCTAATGAGGAATACACAGAAGTTTGATGGGACAAACAAAGTTTGTACTCCTGAGGGCATGATGGTATACTGGTTGGCTTACAGAATTAAAAATGTACATATATTAGAAACAAGGTTTATAAAGGAGATTGATTAGTATTGCACATGGACTGTCATGGATGGCATTAAACGTGATGAAGATAGATAGGCAGACTAAAGTTTCCACGATGCTCCTAAACATTTTATAGACAAGTTATAAAAAAATCCCATAAGGTCTATATACTTGTGCTACATCTTTAAGTGGTTCTATCTCTAGTTGTGAACTCCAGACAGAGCCATTGCTTGATGATAGAAAGTATAATCATTCCACCTTTAGTAATCTTTATATTGTCCCCAAAGTGAATATTTTACATGGGTAATCACTGGGATGCCTAGAGGAACAGAAATCCTGTAGTTTCAACATGTTTATAGGATGAGTTCTTGTGTTAAACTGTGCTTAGTAATCACTAAATGTTTAACAAGGACATGTGGCAAATTTAATCTAAGAATATATTATTACTTTGAAGCAAAATTGTGGGGTATCTAATTTTTTCATTCTTCCAAATTCTTGGTGACTATCATTTAGCACAAAACAGATGAAGTTATATAGGAGCAAATAATTCTAGCCAATTAATCACAAAATTATGACTGACAATTACAGTAGAACCTTGATATAAGATGGGTGTGTGGAGAAAGAGCAGCTGTATAATGTTACTGGCCTCTCTCTCTCTCTCTCATTCTTATTTTCTCACCCTCTTTTGGCTTATGCTCATACCATGGGAAACAGTGTTCTCTGTAGCTTTTCAGGCACATGTAATGCAATTTAATTGTAATAATATATTACACTATATATCACTTTTATTAACAATATATCAATTTATATATTCTTTTACAAAGAGCTTCTAACATCTACTAGTCTTTAATAATTGACAGCATATTCTATTACATTCTCCTCCCTCCACCATGCAACTACAGAAAACAGGAAAAAGACTTATTTTAGTCATGAAGAAAAGCTTGAACAGAATTAGAACAGAAAAGCATGGACTGATGTTCATGATTTTAAAAAGCCACAAGAAGAGGAAATGCACAAGTGTGGACGGCATGGAAGAAATGGGGTAAAGGAAACAGACAGGTATGCTGATAAAGTTGCAAACTTTCAAATGCAATAGGAAGAGTAAAAATTGTCTACTGACTGGAAAGTGATTTTCCCATGATTCCACTTCCAGAATTCCCAGTTTTAAAAATTGTCCTTAGTTTTTTGTCATCACAATGTATCTTCCATATTTCCAGCAATCTTTTAGAAAGAAATCAGGAAAAAAAATGCCATTTGCAGTCAACCCACTCCAACTGAAATACTGATTGGCAATAGCCATTGGATGATTTCAAGTTCTCATTAGGTTTCTGGACTAGAAAGTGGTGAATCTTTGCACAAACCCTGCTATTGTAAGAGGTGGCTCCACAAAAAGCCACATTTCTTCTCATCTGACAGCAGAACTGCAGGAGCTTGGCAGCAACAGGAGACATGAGGAGTGTGCTGGCTTCCCTGGGCACTCAATGTCAAAATAAATGGCACTTAGCTAAACAGCCAGGAATCTGGATGAATCAATCCCGTGAGTAAGAATACCTGGTAGAGCTCAGTGTCTGACCTATAAATATTATTATATAATACTATTATTAAAAATATTTTTCTGGGTTCTAATTTGTTTTGTAAGGCTCTCGTTACATCACACTTAGGAGCTTTCCCCTTCTTATGATGGATAACGTTACTTTTCTAATGGAGAGTCCCACTTCTCTTCTTCTTTCCAGGCTATGCATAGTTATTGGTATTCCTCCCCACCTACCCAACACACACCACACACACACTTGGGGCACATTATTCACGGTCTTGACAATGTGGCTTTCATGTCAAATTGTAGAATGATGGAGGTACAAATCTTCATATCATTTCATCATGAATATAAATTTGTGCTACTTGCAAAGCCCAAGGGCAAAGAAATAAAAACTTTGTCTCCCTACAGCTTATAATGCAGTCTGAGATCCTCACTTTGTATCTTATCTACATGTGACTCCCATTTGCTTTTGTTACCACAACTTCCAGGAATCCTCCTTCACGGTCTATAAGCTATTTTGAGTCTCCAGAGTTCCTAGTGCTCATTAGCATTCCTTATTTTCTCCATTTTCAATCTTACTCATTCCTTTATTTGACCACTCATTTGCCTCCTTCAGCACTGACTCATTTTCTCCACCTCTAGTAGTTCTCATCCACTGAAATCTTTTTTCTTCTTAGACTTTATACTTAAAGCCACTCATTTTATACAGGTTATCTTGTATTGTTATTCTCTTTCTGCATTTTCCTCTTCCTTCAAATTAGAGTATAAACAACCTTCAAGGAAATCTACATCTTAGACTTTGAAATACTGTTATCTTGCTACTCAATAGTTTTATGTGTGAGACATCTGAACATGCTAACTTTTATCTTCAAAATGCATTTCATATTTAAAGTCCAAATGTACTTCCTCATGGATGACAAATGAGGGCAGGGAAAGTAAAGTGAGAATACCTGGGAGAAGGTTTCCATTTTTGCCATATCTTAGTATTTCACACAATCTCTAAGTTCCTCAGTTGAAAAGATGTATTATAAATGATTTCTGATATGATGACTCAACCATGTATAAACTAAGTAGAAATCACTTTTTATATGCACAATGTTTTTATAAATCAAAACATGTCAGATATGACATAACTGCTGCAATATTAACAAAATGTTTGTTCTTACAGAGATGAAGCTGAGTGTCCACATTAACAGATTTACAGAACATTTAGGCAATCTTGCAGAATTTCTCACAAACTGAAAAGAAGGAAGACAGCTAAGAGACTGCTATGATTATTTGGGGCTACTTAACACACATATCCATTTGACAAATATTTATTATGTACAATCACTAAGAGAAGGCTTTGTTTTTCCCAAAGATGAAAGTGTTAACTGGTGAGAAACCCAATGTCTAATGCTTAAAGTATAATTATAAATCTAAAAGCTTAGAAAACATGTTCTTTTTTTTCCACAGAGAAAACAAGTAAAAACTTAGGGCTACCTAATGCTTCTGTAGTATGTCTCAGTGACAATAAAGCAATCAGAAAAAGAAGCTGAAATAAAGTACATTACACCACACTTCAAAAAGCAGGATCTCTTTCCACCCTTTTACCTCAAGATGATGCCTGTCCTTGAAGGTGAGGTATGTTTCTCGTAGGCAACAGAAAGATGGATTCAGTTTCTTATATCTTTTTTTTAAAATTTTATTTATTTATTTATTTATTTATTTATTTCTGTATGTGTATGAATGTACTGTCTGCATGCAGGTCTGTGCACCCCGTAGAGTGCAATGAACACAAAAGGTCACAACTGGCCAAGTTTCAAAGAATGGGAATCTTTAGGGTGTAAGCCTGTGAATAGAACTCCTATATTAAACCTCACCCACCCATGGCTCAGGGATCATTGCCAAACAGGAGGCAAAAAGACTGTAAGAGCTAGGGCTAGTTCATGAACACAGGGAAGCAGCGGCTTTTAGGTTACTGGAAGCTTGCACATTTGAACTTGTAGAAATGGTGGCTTCAGGCATGGGATCAATGTCAACTCAAACAAGGTCCCAGAGTGAAGCCAGGGAAATGAGAGGTAGGCCGACCTTGGACTGATAACTACTGGGGACTGACTACTGCTTGGCAAGGTAGAGCATTCCTCACTTAAGATTTCTAGGTGTGCTGACTAGACTCCAGTGGATGAATATGCACAGAAGGACACCTGGGTTCGAAAGTTTGAATGGGTAGGACTTAACATGGACGGTGTAATGTATGAGTTCTGACTGAGGTTGGGGGCATGGTGTGGGGGATGAAAGTAAACAGGAGTCATTGTGTGAAATGTACAAATGCACAATAAAAAATAAAAACAAATATATTTCCTGGGAAAAGAAGTTTGTGAAAGACATTAAGACTTCAGTTTATATACTTTCACAGTTAAAATAACAAACAGCACTCGGGAAGCAGAGGCAGGTGGATCTCTGTGAGTTCAAGGCCGGCCTGGTCTACATCTTGACCTCCAGGCCAGCTGGGACTAAAGGGAGACCCTGTCTCAAAAGGACCAAAAAAAAAAAAAAAAACCAAAAAACCTGGGAATTACTTTTAATGGTTAATAAGTTTTCAGAAAACAAAACTACAGTTTTTCAGATTTCAATACTCACTCACTTTAACAGATATTTGGAGCCAACACAGAGCTTTCATTATTGTACCTGCATCAGGTACAGAATTCTGTCAACCCAAGACAGTTACTAGTGTTTTGTTCATACACATTTCTTTGGGATGCTAATTTTTCCATTTTTCATTTCTGCAAACTTTTAATGAAACTTGACTTTTTATAAAGCTTATAAATTCTGTCATTGAAATGGTAAATGTGTCAAAGATAAATAAAACATAAAACACTGTAAAAATAATATAGATCTTTAAAAAAATATTAGTGATTCTTTGAGACTTTCACACAATGTATTTAGATCATATTCAGACATCCCCATCTCCCCAACAACTGATTTTTTTTTCAAATAATACTTCACCAGCATAATCTGAAGTTACTCCAGTTTAAATGGTTAGAACTAAAAAATGATCATTCACTTAACTATTAACTCAAAATCAAACTCTGGGAACAGTGGCTGAAGTGAAGCTACACCTCATGAACTGTGTGGATGAGGATGAGCACAGGCTGTAAACATTCTCTGTTGGTTAAAGGCAGTAGGAACAACAGGAGGACATGATGGAGATTGTCCGGAAATAATCAACATTTACCTCATTTGGCCCATTTACCTCATTTGCTTAATCTCAGAAAAGTTTGGATTAATTAGGTATAAAACATTCTTTTTATTTCTCTTCAATAACGTTAATGCCTTTCTGATATAAATTTGCCAAGGGTTCTTTGAGGAGACAAATATTGCGGACAATTTCAGAGATATTCTTTGAAAAATATGGAACAATTTTTTGAAATAATTTTTTAATTAACAATTTGCAATGCTACAATCTCTCGCAAGGGGGAGAGCACAACACTCCTTATCTTCTCCCCAGTTAAAGTACCCTGTCCCCATTTCTTCCTCAGCGAGCCCTGTCTCCTACTATCCTGTCCTCAATCTCCTTTTCCATATTCCCATGGTTCTTTTCCATTTTCCTGGCTCCTTTGGTTACATCAGGATATATACTCACACATAGGGATTGGAGTGAAGATCCATAAATGAGAGAGAATGTATTTCCCTTGTTTTTCTGTGTTTCTGTTACTTCACTTAGTATAACAATTTCTACTTCCATTCATTTGCCTGGAAATTCCACGATTACATTTTTCTTTGTCACTGAACAGAACTCTATTGTGTAAATAGAGTTTCATTTCATCATCTACTCATCAGTTGAAGGACATTTAGGTTGTTTCTATTTCTAACCCATTGTAAAAAGAGCAGTAAGCAGTGTACCTTTCACCCTTTATCAAAGAACCTTCTTTTTTGCAACAGATGGAGACAATGAGAAATCCAGAACTGGTCAAACACAGAGAATAATATCTGTGAGAAACTTAACCCTAAGTGACACATCTTCAGTGCAACTTCTCCACACAGGAAGAATGCATCTCTCCATTCTCAACAAAGAAAGTTCCTTACACAGCAGATAGTGATTAACACAGAAACCCACAATTGGCCAATATGCCTTAAACAAGAAGCTGCAGAGTGCTTATCCCTGAATAGGAAGCATACTATTTCAAACCTCTACCTCCCAAGATTCAAGGATCACTGTAGAAGAGGAGGTGAAAAGATTGTAAGAGCCAGAAGAGGTAGGTGACCACAAGGAAACTGAGTCTTCCCAGACAGCTGGTTAGTTACTTACATAAATTCAGAGCAATGGTTACATTGTGCACAAGTCCTAGGCAAGCTCAAACCAGGCAGTATCCCAGCATTGGCATGGGAAGTAGGTAAGAAATCCCAATCTGATCCATTTTTTGGAAACTGATGGATGCTTGGCTGGCTAAATCTACTGCTTCATGGACCAACACTTGATAAGTGGGAGTTGAGATAATCAGCACATCTGTTTAAAAGTTTCATTTTCCTTTTAGATAGTAAATAGAATCAAAGGGAGTTAAAAGTGTCTCTCCTCTCTGTCTCTGTCTCTGTCTTTGTCTCTCTCTCTCTGTGGGTGTTAAAAAGAGGGGGTATGTCATGCTATTAAAGAGCAAAGATTCTAGGAACAAGAGAGATTGCTCAGTAGTTAAGAGCTCTAACTGCTCATGCAGAGGATCTGGGTTTGATTTCTAGCACCCACTATCTATCTGTAACTACAGTTCCAGGGTAATCCAACACCCAAAGTTCTGTGAGCATTGTACAACACAGGTGCACTTACACACATGCAAGAAATATACTCATCCAGATAAAATAAAAATAATAATAAAATATTTTTAAAAAGAAAGTACAAATTCTAATCTCTTAATGTATTTCAATCTTGAAACTTGAATGTTGGATACCAGAACAAAACAGAACTCATAGAGTAATATATCTTACTTCTTCTGTAATATGTAATATGAGCTTTTGCACAAAATGCATTTATCTTAGTATTTAATCATAAACTATGATGGATATTCTGTTACTATCAGAAGGTATTCAATTTATTTTTGTTTTAGTCTTTGTTTACTTGTGTGTGTGTGTGTGTGTGTGTGTGTGTGTGTGTGTGTGTGTTTGTGAGACAGAATCTCACTAGGTAGCTTCAGCATGTCTGGAAGTCATTAGGTAGAACAAGCTGGCCTTGGTCTCACTGTGATCCTCCTGCCTATGAGTCTCCAGTGCCGGGGTTATAAAGCCCTGTGCCAGTATTCACAGCAAAAGCTGGTCATTTTTAATAATACCATTTGGTATAAAATGGAGAAACAAAAATAATACTTATAGAAGAAATATTTCTAAATTATGCTTATATTTTTGATATGTATGTCTTTATAATAAACCGACATTTAGAAAGATGGTTTCTCATTTTGCTTAGTACATATTTGCTGAATTAAAGGATCCCTGTGGAAAGAAAACAGCACTAGCAAAAATACTAAAGGTTCAAAAATAGAATCTAGGGGCTGGAGATATGGCTCAGTGGTTAAGAGCACCAACTGCTCTTGCAGAGGACCCAGGCTCAATTCCCAGCACCCACATGGTGGCTAAGAACCATCTTTAAGCCAGGCATGGTGGCACACACCTTTAATCCCAGCACTCGAAAGACAGAGGTAGGCAGATCTCTGTGAGTTCAAAGCCAGTCTGACCTACATAGTGTGCTCAAGGCCAGCTGGGACTATAGGAGACCCTGTCTCAAAAAGACAAAAAAAAAAAAAAAATTAGAATCTAAAATATATCAAAATTTTTATAATTAAAGACAGACTTTAACAAAAGCAACAAAGCAAAAGCTTGACTGATAGGCTTATCCAAAAACAAAACATAAGCATGATTTTCAAACATCCCTGCAAAGAATACAAAGAAGTACATTATTTGTAAATAATCATTACCAGATATTTAGCCAAGGAACATAGTTACACAAGGGAGGTTAACATAACACAGCTGGGAAAAAGGAGAAGAAGAAAAAGTTTGTTCTTGCCACTGTTACAAGACAGAAACATAGACATAGATGCGAACCTACAGAAAAACAAGTGACAGAAATAGTGACCTTCAGGAATGAATATTCTATAGACAACAGTCCATTTCTTATGGGTCATATGATAATTGGGAAAGAAACATATGGGGGAAATTGAAAGAGAGGTACTGAAAAGGAGAGGAAGAGAGTGTGGAGAAAACAAGGTAGGGAATAGACCAGTATATTTTTTACTAAACTTTTCTAAAACGAATTTCTGCTTTTGTTTTCTTGTCTTATTAAATGAAGTATTTTTCTTCTGTCTTTCATACAATTATTTACTATACTCACATACATATTTCTTTTGGTAAAAATCATTCTTTTCTAGTAAAAAAATAATGCATTTTGTAAAAAAATTTTGTTAAAATCTAAAACTGCACATTTTAACATCTCTGAATTTTCTCCAAAATCTTATGTAATTGCTCAGAACAGTAATTTTATCTAATTTCTACTTATTTATTTTTATTACCATCTCATTTTTACAGAAAATGAAATTTAAATTAGTTGTTCTAGTAGCTACATATTTCTGATTTATGTGTGGGAACAATAAATTATTGTATAACTTCCCTAACCTAGGTAATTGTACTAAACATGATAGGCCCAAAGATCAGTAAGTTCATATAACTCACTTCCTCAACTCCCCTGTTCTAACCTATAAAGTACAAGATTCATTTCAAATTCTCTTGTTTCAGTAATTATAATAAAGTAAATAGGGAAACCTAATGACTTAAGCCCTGAGTCATTTTGTTTTTTATTACTAAAACACCTGTTGTTTTTTCCAAACTTATTTTGATTAAATACCAAAGAATGTTGACTTTGTTAATCAAGGACATAAAAGGCAAAGAAAACAAGGTTTCTTGACAGAGCCTCTCTCAGAACTTTGCCTAACCCCAGTAGTTTTAATATGCTACTCTTTTGCAGCATGGTGTTTTTATAAAGTAGACTATACTAATGTTTCAAGCTAATCTGATTTATCTTTGATACAGTCTTAACCTATATATATATATATATATATATATATATATATATATATATATATATGCTTAACTCAACAACATTAGTATACATTGAAAAACATTGATCTCTGCAAGGAAGACCAATTTACTTTTATGTAAAACTTACATTAAAGCTATTTTTAATATCTCAATAATTTCTGCTGACGATAAACAGACAACATGATTGCACTTCTTAAGCAGAAGGGAGCAAAAATGGTCATGGTTCTACTTTGACCTTCTACCTGGAAGCCCTTTATGAACCTCAGAACAAAGAGACAGTTGGAGCCCAGGAAGAAAACAATGACTTCACTCAACTGAAGGAACAAAAAGAGTTTTTTTTAAAATACTTTTATTGGCCGGGCATGGTGGCACGCGCCTTTAATCCTAGCACTTGGGAGGCAGAGGCAGGAGGATCTTTTTGAGTTCAAGGCCAGCCTAGTCTACAGAGTGAGTTCTAGGCCAACTGGAGCTACAGGGAGACCCTGTCTCGAAAAGACTAAAAAGAACAAAACAAAAAAAACAATAAAATACTTTTATTGATGAATTTTGTATTTCATTCATTATCTTTCAGTCCAATTTAGACACATTCCCCTCTCCCTGCCCCCATCCCACCCCTGTTCATGCCTTCTGCCATACATGTCTTGCATTTTTCTCTCAGTCTTTCCAAAGTTTTTCCCTGCAGAGGCTTGTTGTTTTGGCTAGAGTTCAACAGTATCATTCTGTTCTTTAACCTAGTCTTCATGTTGTTGTTTTTCCCTTCCCTTTGTATTGCTCCAACAAATGCCTATATAATCATCACATATGCATCAAAATTATGACCTCTGGGAATAAACTGTATGTTAATTCCAAAATATGTTTAGGAATTCACATTTTCATTTTATGTCACTAACATAGGTGGAATTTACTCCGTGAGTAGTAAAGATAACTACAAAAATAAATAGTCCCCAAGAGGGTCATAGCAAGTTGTTGGATGAATGCTAAGCTACACATGGATAGAGCAAGACTCTAATATCTAGAAGAAAATAACTTTTGGCTGAGCTATGAGCTGTGAGCTGACTAGAAAACTAGATGTTAAACTATGTACAGGACATACACAATTGAAAATGCTGAGCACTCAGGAAATATTTCCACATGGTCTAGGCCGGCTGTATTAGTCACTTTTCTGTTGCTGTGATAAAGCACCATGACCAAGGAACTTATAAAAGGAAGAGTTTATTTGAGCTTATGATTGACGGTTCCAGGGAATTAGAGTCCATTGTGGCGGGAGGCATGGCGGCTGGAGCTGGAGCAGCAAACCGAGGGTCACATCTCGCAAAGAGCACAGGAAGCAGAGAGAGCAACTGTAGACCACGAGGCTTGTTAAAACTCACTAAGCCTGCCCCCAGTGACACACTTCCTCCAGCACGGCCACACACCCCAAGACCTCCAAAAACAGCGCCACTAACTGGAGACAAACGTCTGAATACTTATAGCCTATGGGGGACACTCATTCAAACCACCACACCGGCCATACTTAAAAGTGATTGGATAAAGGGGGCTGGAGAGATGGGTCAGTGGTTAAGAGCACTAGCTGCATTTGTAAGTTCAGTTCCCAGCAGACATGTGGTTATCAACTGTCTGTAACTCCAGTTCCAGGGGCTCTGACATCCTCTTTTGGCCTCTGCACACAGGGATGCACTTGCACACATGTAGGCAAAACATTGATACACATAAAAAATAAAAATCAATCAATCAATGAGGGACATCTGGGTACAAAAGACTGACCTTAACATATATGAGAGAATGTATTAAATTGTGGGGAGGAGTATGCATTAAATTGTGGGGTATGGATGGAGGAAGGAGTCTAAATAAAATTAAGATTTACTGTATTAAATGCATAAAAACTTACTGAAAAATATACATAAGAAATTAAAATTCAAATATAAGCATAAAAATAAACCAATTAATCCAAAAAAAGTAGAAAAAGGATCAGGCTGATTGTCAGCAAATTAACTGCCTGCTACAACATATCAAACCTCCTTAAAGAAAGACAACAAATTCCTGACTCTACACAGCATAGAGATCATAACATTAACTATATATTAAAAATTAACCATGAATTAAGAAAAACTGATTCACAAAGGAGAAGAAATCATTAATGTTTCAAGTACATGAAGAAAAATATTGGTTTTTATTACATTCAGCATTTTATGCTAGCCCACTCTTTGGAAAACTGTATCTTTAAATTAGTTACATCTGAACTCTAAGAACAATTTTGTTGTTATGCAGTTTGAAATGATAAGCCCTGCTCCATCTCTACGACCACCTGCTCCATCTCCATGATTGCTTAGCCTCAGACTTTCATAGTCACAGGATCCCAGCAGGGATATGAGCTGAATTTGTGCTTGAGACCTTGAAGACTGGTCAAGTCAGCAGACATAACACATTTTTTCAGTGTTCCTTGCCTTTTCCACATTATAAGGTGCTTCTGATTTTCTACCTCTTCCCTCTTTCATGGGAACATGAACATTTTGCTGACACCAGTATTCAGGATCAAAACTATTATTTTGGTAACTCAGTTCTCATTCTCATTTAATTAATTAATTAATTAAAATATTTTTATTGAAGTTTTATGCATTTCATATAATAACATTTCTCAATCTAGTTTAGATTCATTCCCCCTTTCCATGTCCCCCACGCAACTCAAGTTCATGCATTTTGCCATACATGTCTTGCATCTTTTTCTCAGACTTTTTAAAGTTTTTCTTTGCAGTGGTTTACTGTTTGGGGCAGAAGTTTATTTTTTTAGTCAGTTCTTTGACCCAATCCATCGTTTTGTTGTTGTTCCCTCCAATTTGCATTGCTTTAAAATTTAATTTAATCCACAATCTTTCCTGAGGTAACTATATACAGTAGACTGCCCTTTTGTCAAAAAGAAATTCCTTTCTAAAAAAAGAATGTGTTTCCATCAAAATTCTTGTGTTAAATTCTTAAATCCTTGATACAACATATGACTTTATTTGCAAACAGATCTTTGAAGTGATCAGTAATTTTAGGTGAGATCACATTGGTAGGCCATACCCTAGTGTGACTGTGTACATATAAGAGGCTGGACAATTATGCCATGTGCATATACGCAGAAAGAAACACCAATGTGCAATTCAGACAGGCTTGGGAATGAAAAATCCTACCAACAACTTTATCTCAGGTACACAGCCAGCAGAAATGTAAGAACAAATGCTTCTGTTGTTGAAACTATTATTTAAATTTGTATTGAGCTTTTGTATATTTCATATAATTCTTTTATTTTTATTGAATTTTTGTGTATTTCATACAAAACACATCTCGATCAGTCTTTTTTCCACTGCCACCCTACCACACTGGAATTCATACATTTTGTCATTTGTGTTAAGGCCTATGATCCTAAATTATTGTCCCTGGCCACTCCTCAGTGCAAGTTCATCCACCAAGCTCTAGTAAGCCTATCCAGAATCGCTCATTTTAGAAAGACCAGCTCTTCCTCACCCACCAGCTGCCAATATTTCTTCAGCTAAGATTGGGTTCTGCTGCCCATTTCCCCAGTTCCATGCTGAGTTTCTGTCTGAGTTTGCATGGGTCTTGTGCATGCTGACACAATTACTATAGGTTCATATGGACAGGGTTCCAGGAGCTTGTATGCTTCCGTTTCCATATGATCATGCACCTCCTCCTTGGTTCTTACAATCTTTCCACAATGGTCCCTGAGCCCTGAATGAATGAACCTTAATATAGGAGACTTGTCCATGGTGTGTGGTTTTTTTCTTACAGAAGCCCTAAATCTAGCCAGGTCTTTGACAGCACAGATGACAGTATGGACAAGTGCCATGTCAGCTCAATCCAGAAAACATCCCATATAGATCTGGGGAAGGAGATAAGAAATCCAATCCTATCTGAGGGCTACTGGCAACTGATGGCTTCTGGAAAAGGGAAATTCAGTCTCCTTTAAGGGTGAGACTCTTAGCAGGTTGACCAGGCTCAAGTGGATGAACCCACATGGAAGGGTAATTGGGAACACAGATCTCTCTCTCTCTCTCTCTCTCTCTCTCTCTCTCTCTCTCTCTCTCTCCCTCCCTCCCTCCCTCCTTCCCCTCCTTTTTTTTTTTTTTTTTTAATTTTTTATATATATATAGATATAATATGATATATAGATACTATATAGAATATAAATAATAATATATTATGAGTAAGAATTAGTGTTGTGGGAGCATACTAATGGGGTGTATATATTATAAGAGGGGACTAAATTTGATTAAAATATCAAAACCATGAAAATTTGAAAAAAATTCAGAAAAATCTATCAGTTCTTCAACATATTTTGCTTTTCCTAAAACTTCCATTAAACCTTATCACTGTGGAACTGAATTGATGACACCACATCCGTTAAAATGCCATTCCTATTTTCTGAATTCGTACAAAATACAAGAGGCAGAGGTTGGAGAAGAATGCTGAAAGTATTTTGGTAATGGCACAGCCATTGAACTCAACGACATCACTGAAATTGTGGTAACCTGCACAATACCTGAACAAGATTGGTCCCCTCAACATTTCATCATACATGGAGAAGAGGCTGATGAGACTGGACCCCTATCAATGAGCAAGTATGGACCAATTATTAATGTATACTGAGGGGGGGAGGAGTGTCACTTTATTCAGTTGATAATAGCCACTTGATAAGTATTACATGATCCAGTGATCCAATAACCTATGCATAGGAGCAACAACCAGTAATTACTTAGTTCGTATCAAAAAGAAAGAAAGAAAACAACAATCAAAGTGGAAGTACGGTGCTTATTGGAAAAAGAAAAGAAATCTATAGGAAAAGAAAGCGAGGATGAGATAGAGTTGATAGGAGAGGATGGGTGAAGAGAGACCAAACTGATTTCGATGGAGACTACAGGAATAAGTCTGGACTCCTATGATCAACATTCCTGTGCATACAAAGCTTCTCCAACTGGTCTATGGGAACCTGAGGTTTGTTCAAAATTTGGACATAGATACTTGCAAAATGCAAAATTACCTGTAAACTTGGTATGACATATGAGTAGACATCAATGCGTCTGCAAACAACTGTGTCATTGCTGATTGTAGAATCCCTTAAAAAATAAAAAATAAATAAAATAAATAAAATAAAAATAGATAAAAGTAAAAATATCTTAAAATTTTTACATGAGTAATAAAAACAAGCTGGCAACATTTTACAACTGTGGCAAACCAAGCCATGCTCTGCTGCTATACAAGTGAAGCACTGTCATAAAAAAAATGTAAGCCATAAACCAAAAAAAAGTAAGCCATAAATTACAGTAATAAACCAGCCTTCTCAGAGGTTATAAAACCAAAAAAAAAAAAAAAAAATTTAAAGAAAAAGAAATCCTGCAAAGATGCTTGAAACTAGTCAATCATGACATGCATTTATGATATGAATTGAAAAGTCTGAAAATCAAGAAAAAATAAGTACAATTTTGTAATGATTAAATTAATGCCTTAACAGAAACTTTTACAACTCAATTTTTTGTGGGGTTTTTTTCCTACTTTCTTATTCCATTTAGTTTTTATTTCAAACTGCTCCACATGCTGAATGAATTGCTTTTAGCAAGTTCTATGGGACATGCAGCTCAGGTTAATTAAATATAGCCAGTTGCCTTTCATGTGCCCATATGATTAATTTGGGTTGCCCTAAGAAGACGCTCAAATAATCAATAATCATTGTCCTCCAGCAGTACCTTTACAGTGTAAGTCTCAAAGTGCTCAGAGCTCTCCCTGGGGAGCTTACCCACCTTTGCGGCTTCTGCTGTCAACACTACCAGGGCTTGCACAGCTCTGCATACAGCTCCTGTCTCTTTCCTGTGCATTTCCCTTTTTATTTTCTCATTCTGCATTTCCTAAAGCACAAATATAACATCCAAAAGCTAGAATGTTCCTGTAAATCATTAAGCTCTGTTAGCTGGTTTCCAAAGTCTGCTTCAGTTTACATCACTATTAATCTCATTTTTAATTGAGGCTTTGTGTATTTCATACAAGATTTCTTAGTCAAATCTAAACCCACTTCCCCCTCCCTGCCCCATTCCACCATACTACTGTTAGAATTTTATTCAGTTTATTTCTCATCACCATGGCAGACACACACTGAGTCTGCAACAACATCCCTATCTTCCTTGATTATTTTCTATTCATTCATTCATTCATTCATTCATTCATTCTTTCATTCTTTATCATTCGTCCACTCATTCCACACTTTCATGGCTTTGCAACTGATGTCTTCTGTTCTGCCCTGCATTCTGAGTCTCCTCACTCTTTTTCGCCTCTCCCAATTATTTCTTCAGTTGTAGTTCAAACAATATGTCTTTTCTTTTGAAAACCACAAGTGAAGAACAATTCCTTTTTTATCTTCATAGCAATTTTCTCTACTGCATTTAAAACATTTATGCCTTAATCTAATCATTGATTTATTTACTATACAGAGAGCATTGTCTATTATCAAAACATTCTATTTATACTTTTTTGTATTATACTTGTTTATTCGCTTTGCTCTTCTCTTAGGTGAGGCTGAAAAGAGAGACAATGTTTTATTTAACATGTCCTCCCTCCAGCCAGACTTCAGGTCCAATACCATAAAATACATTCAAATGCTGGAGCAAATGAATTAATTTGTTGCTAACTCATTATTTTCTTCTACTTTCCAACATTTTCTAACTTCTCCAACAAAAATTAAAATTCTGTGGGTACAGAATCATGAGGCATTTAATTATAAGTGATGCAGTAAAATGTGAATAGGAATTAAACATCTTTTCTAAAGAGAAACCAAGCCTAAGAACATGAACAGATAAAGCCAAATGGAAATAAGTAATGTTTCTCATAAAACTAGAAACAGAGTACCATATGACCCAGCTATACTACTACTGAGTATATACTAAATGATTCTAAGCCAGCATATTACACACATACTTGTAAAAACATACTTACTATGGCACTATTAATGATAGATAAGAAATAGAATTGGCCTAAATGTCTATCAGCAAATGAATAAAGAAAATTAGCTACATATACACAATGAAATTTTATTCAACTATTAAGAAAATAAATCATAAAATTTGTTTGGAAAAGGATGCAAATGATATTTATTATGTTAAAATGTTGCCCTCATATGAAAAAAAACTAGGGGTGTGTTTGTGTGTGTGTGTGTGTGTGTGTGTATCTGTGTGTGCAAGCACCTTATATGTAGGTCATGAATAATGCAGAAAGCAGATCACGAGAAGAACAGGAATTCTTAAATGATCTCTTAAGAAATTACAGATTGAGGAAAAAGAGAAAGGGAGTACTGATATGAAATTGAGGAACTATTTGCATTTAATTCCTGCTGGGAAAGGGAGAGTCAGTTTTCTTTAAGGACATAACAGCAAGTAGGTTGACCAGGCTCCACAGTGTGGAACTACAAACCAAGAGTATTTGGGAACACAAATTAGATTTGATAGGCCTTCAAAATAATAGAGGAAATGAATTCAGGAATAGTAGTAAGGTTGGGGTAAAGATGGGGGAGAGGGTCTGAAAACGATTAAAATACACTGTATGAAATTTTCAAAGAATCAATAAAAATATTGAGAGCAGCTAAAGAATTGCCTAAAGCTTGGAATCATTAGCATTAATGTATAATTTGCTAGAAACTAACCATTTCTTAAAAGTTAACAATATTTTGCTATTTTTTTTCTACTTTACAAAGTCTGAATCTTGGGGCTGGAGAGATGGCTCAGCAGTTAAGAGCACTGACTGCTCTTGCAGAGGACCCGGGTTCGATTCCCAGCGCCCACATGGTGGCCTTTAACACCAGTTCCAGGGGAATCCAACACCTCTTCTGACCTCCTCGGTATTACACAACACGGGTGCTCCAACCTACACACAGACAGTACACGCATACACATAAAAAAATAATAAATTTTGAAAAAAAAAAAAAACAAAGTCTGAATCTCAGTCACCTTCATACTTTCTGGTAAAAAAAAAAAAAAACAAAGTCTGAATCTCAGTCACCTTCATACTTTCTGGTACTGTTTGTTTTTTAAATGATGAACCAAAGGACTCTAAAAACATTAGTAGCCAATCTTGCTTTTACTTTTTAATGAAATGTAAATAGCCTCACAATGATCAAATTTCTATCAATATCAGCAACATGCCTACTTAAAACAATTCTGTCTCCTTTCCTCAAATGTACACAAAAGCAAATACTTTGCCTATGTTATTATTTATTATTATGCATTATATTTTTTCTGTCTTGCATTTTTTTGTCTTGCATTTTTACTATTTATTTTTGTCTCATTTAAAATTTGTTTCTAAGCCAGGCATGCTTTTAATCCCAGCACTCTGGAGGCAGAGGCAAATGGATCTCTGTAAGTTCAAGGCCAGCCTGGTCTACATAGCAAGCTCTAGGCAAGCTGTGGCTACATGGAAACCCTGTCTCAAAAAAGACCCCCCCCAATAAAATAAAATAAAATGAAAATATTTGTTTCTATTCACACACTAATATGGACAGGGGAAATTTCACAAAGCCCCATGTCTCGAGGTGGTCCTTCCTCTATAGGCAATTAATGGCTACTGAGGAAGAGAGAACTAGTTTTCTCAGGGAAGAGTTCCTTGAAAGAGATTATCAAATTTCAAGTGGTCATCCATAAAGACATTTACATATAAGCATCACTAAATAGACTCAGCAGAATGTATATACATATTATTGTTATAATATATAGCATATATAGTTGTATATCTATTATTACTATATAAACTAATAATCCAAGAAGAAGTCAGAAAATCCAAGAAGCCAAGAAAATTGAGAGTGAGATGGGGATGTGGGGAGAGATGGAGGGGGAGGAAAGAGAGAAGTAATGTATATAATGTATGAAATCCTCAAAAAAACTAATAAGATAAAATTTGGTTGTAAGTTCAGGAAAGAACATTCTGAGAATTCAATAATGTACAATGACCCAGATAATCCCTCAAAGAATTATTAGAGGATATCAGCTTTGTGTAAATTTGGAAAATTCCCAGGGATGGAAAGCCTCATTACTTTTCTTCAAACTCACATTATTCTAGTCTAGCAGATATATACAGTGACATAAATCAAAGATGGAGCAATAAGTAACATTTGTATTGAGATCAAACATTAAGTTTTTAAATTTCTTAGAGATTGATCTTTTGGGGGGCTGGAGTGTTGGCTCAGCCGCTAACGGCTACTGGTTGCTCTTGTCAAGGACCTAGGTTTGATTTCTAGGACCCACATGGCAGCCAACAACTGTCCTAATTCCAGTTCCAAAGGATCCAATGCCTTCCTCTGACTTCTGCAGGCATTACATGACACAGGTGTACTTGCACACATGCAGGCAATAACTCATATACATAAAATAAAAATAATAAATAAAAGATATTATTTGTTTCCAATTGGCTTTTTTGTGATAAGTCAGACCATATGATAAATGACAACTTGGCTCATAAATTTCAATAGGATTTGCTTTAAATATAGTTAGTTCACACATATAAAACAATTAACAAGAGTTTGACAATAAGATATAGTTATTACCTAAGGGAAAAAACCTAAAATAGTCATTACATGGCCTGAGCTATCACTCAAAAATTAGTTCAGCTGGGTGTGATGGTGCATTCTTTTAATACCAGTGCTCTGGTGGCTGACATGGGTGGATTTTTGTAAATTTCAGGTCAATGCAGTCTACATAGCAAGTTCTGGCTAACCTAGGCTACATAGGATATCCTTCATCAGAAAAAAAGAGAGAGTTCTAATTTAGGCTGTTCCTCTTAATCATCATGTGCCCTTGGATAGATTATACGAGCTTCCTTATGTAAGAGCCCTATGGCCTAACATATATTGTGGTCAATATTAAATGAGATAAATTACATAAAGCAACTACCTGTGCAATATTTAACAAGGAGCACACAAAATCAATGCTAGCTCACTTTCCCATTACCCTTTTGACAGGGAACTTGCAAGAGTAAATAACCTTACTTTTAAACAAGCAATGATTGAAAACAGCAAGTGAACCTTCCACAGCATAAGGAACAAATGGTTTCAAACAGAAGTCCTAGTGCTCTAATGAATAGTCTATCCAGACATTTGAGAATAATGTGACAGTTCAGCTACTGCCCAAGATACTTTAGCTGTAGGGGCAATGCTGCTTAAATCTGCATGGAACACTGTTAGCAAAAATTTATTACAGATATCCTATGAAAGTATTTGGACACTTAAAAATCCCCCAAATATGTAGGATCCCTGGTAAATCCTTAGCACTATGCTGACAGTGTGGTGGTAAACCATGGTTTCACCTACTTTCTTATAGCTCAAAATCAGGCAAGCATACCAATAACTAAAATAACAACACTACTACATACTCATTCTAAACTTTATGAAGAACATAGAAAATCATTTTTAAAATATAACTTATATTACTGAAAATGCTGAAAGAATACTCTATTTTTATGAACACATTTTATGGAAGCAGTCTGTACACAGACTGAAATCATATTTTAAGATGTAGCTTCATGGAAAAAAAGATAAGGATTTGAAGTTCTCCTTAGGGTGGTGTCCAACAAAATAGTTTAAAACCAGGATGATTTGCAGTTGAAAGGAGTATGCTTGGAGAGGAAAGTCACTAAAAACACCTTACTAGATTTGCAAAGCCCAAGAGCAGAGGGAACTGTGACTTACTTGAATTGTAATAAATGACAAATCCATTGAAGGAGTTCTCACTGGCAGTTTGTAACCTATCACAGTCAGTGCATCTGTGAATAAGTGGCACATCATCCAAAGAACAAAGAAAGAATGGAGTCTTTTGGATATTTTGGGTAAAATTCAATGTTTAAAATCGCCAAATATAAGTTCTGACTGGTGGGCTTTGTTTAGTAATGTGTCTGTGCTAAAGTCAGCTCAGAAGTTGACTTGATGAGGTGCCAGATAACAATAAGAATCCAAATGTGCCAACAATTTACAAATGGCATTTAAGCAACTTAGGTAAATTATTCTAAAAGGATAATCTGATTAATTTCACTTGACTCAAATATATTCAATTATGCTGCAAGGAGTTAGGTTACCATTTTACTAAATGTTAAGAAGCATACTGGGGCAAGATAAAGAACTGGGTACTATGGGGACATCACAAGATCACCTTGGACATCTTTCAGAGCACAGGAAACAAAAGTATGGAGAAGAGAAGACAAAGTACATGTAAAAAAAATCTTCAATACACTCAGGCACATAAAATAAAAATAATAAAAATTTTTTAAAAAGATGAATGGAAGACACATGGGAACTAGCCATGTCATGCAACTGCAGAGAGCTGAGACTGTGTGCCAGGTAGTGTGTGTACAAACTGGCTTATGAGCTGGGCATGATGGTGCATACCTGTAATCATGGCATTCGGGAGATGGAGGCAGGAGGACCTAGAGTTCAAGGCTGGCCTAGACCACACAAAGTTTCAGGCCATCGTGGGCTTCATAGTAGGATCTTATCTTGAAGGAAAAATTAAATCACAAAAAACAAGATGAATTTCTAAGTCCCGGGTTGGATGCCCAACACCATAAGAAAAAAGAATAGTCTATAGTGTGCATACTACAAGAATACAATATCCATTTAATTTTAATTGTTACCTTTTATTATTTTACAATATATTTCAAAAAAATCTCATTCTAGTTGCCTTAACTTTTCTATATGATCTGGAATAAAAGAATACTTAGAACAACAACAACAAAAAAATCTTACCAGTTCCTAAATTTTTACTTAAAAGAATAAAATCGTAGGCATAACAATAGTCCTTACTATACAAAATGCAAATACTTTTACACACAGATGGCTTTCAGAATCCCTGCATAATAATAGGTATAGGGCTGGAGAGATGACCTAGCAGTTAAGAGCACCGACCACTCTTACAGAGGACCCGGGTTTGATCCCCAGCACCCACATGGCGGCCGAGAACCATCTGAAACTCCAATTGCAGGAGAACTCCAGTTCCAGGGGAATCCGACACCCTCTTCTGACCTCCGAGGCATTGCATGACACGGGTGCACAGACCTGCATGCAGACAGTACATTCATACACATACAGAAATAAAAAACAATAATAGGTATAAAAAACAAGGTATCTATTACTCACAATAAAAGACTAGATATGTGCTTTCAGCTCATAGTTTAACTATCTTCCATTAAAATGAACTCTACTGTCTCATGTTATAGACATGCATTTTTCTTTTCAAAATGCTGACAATGAAATAAGAAAATAGAATTATGGGTCTGGAGAGATGGCTCAGTAGAAAGAGTACCTGCTGCTCCACCATGAGGACCAGAGTTCAAAAACAAGCACCTGCACTGAGTAGTTCACAAATGCCAGTTAATTCCAGCTCCGGGGAACAAACATCCCCTTTGGACCCTACTGGCATCTGCACACACATGTGCTCATACAGTTAGACAAACCCACACATGCACACGTACACACATATACATACACACATAAATAAACCTTAAAAGTAAAACAGAATTAAAGTGAAGCACCATGTAAAATACATGGGTTGCTGTAATTTATTAATATTTAAATAAAAGGTAGAACACTAATGTACAAACAACCTCATAAAAAACTAACTGTACAGGACGGTAACGGTGTTTTCTTAGAATTACAAGGAGGGCTGGAGAGATGGCCTAGCAGTTAAGAGCACTGACTGCTCTTGCAGAGGACCCAGGTTCGATCCCCAGCACCCACATGGTGGCTGAGAATCGTCTTAACTCCAGTTCCAGGGGAATTTGACACCCTCTTCTGACCTCCACGGCATTGTACAACACGGGTGCACCAACCTACATGCAGACAGTACATTCATACACATAAAAAAAAATTAAATGAAAAAAAGTTAAAAAAAAGAATCACAAGGAGCTGTTGAGTCAAAAGATATCATAGTTTCCTTTGAAAAGTGAGAATAAATTCTTAAGTTCTTAGAGTCTCATAGCTCAAAATTTTTGATCCCAAAAGGAAGTGAAATGAGAGAAAGTCATTAATATTGTGGTAGTACTTTCATCCTGGGTTCTCAAAGAAATGTGCTTTTTATTCTGAGATACAAGGGACATAACTGCCCGTTATACTTTGTAAGTTATAAAAACTTGGCTTTGAGTAAAAGGCTTTCTGACCATTTGTTTATACAAGGGTGTCTATGATGCTATTTTTGTTTTGTATTCCTTTTTAATATTTTGTCTTTAAATTTGCTTTGAAATTTTTACACATACATACAAACATAAATACATACATATAGTTCATTTTGACTATTGCTACCTTCACCCTATCTTATCTTCTTCCTACCTTATCACTGTCATACCTCCTCCCTACAAGTTCCTTTCCTACTTCATGTCTTTTGGGCTGGTTTTGAGACACACTGGATTTAACCAGTGTGTGATCATGAGTTTGGAACTATCCACTGGAGCATGTGTATTCATTAATAGGGAGTACAAAACTTGAATGACTGCCCTTCGCCCAAAACCCATCAGCAGTCCGTATTTCAGCAGGGATGCCCAGTGCTGTGCAGCCCTACTGCAGGCAGTCCCTGCTATTGCAGGATAGCACTGGCTGCGTCATGCCCAGAAGTAGCCATTTCATAGCCATCGTTCCAGTCCTTTAGTTTTTACAGCCTTTACATTCCCACTTCTGCATAGTTCCATGAGCCTTAGTGGCAGTGGTATTAATGTCTTGTTAAGGAGTGAGCACCAGACGTCACTTATTCTAAGTAACTTGAATGCCATCTGTCTCTGCATTCACCACCATTCACTGAAAAGGGAAGTTTCATTGATTAAGACTGAAATTAGCATTTGGCTATGGAAATAAACATCAATATTTAGAAGGCAGCTTGGCACTGAGGTAATTTAGGTAAACAGTAGTAGTAAGGACCCTCCTAGGGCATAAGACCTCTTCATGTGTATTTAAACAAATTTACAGTACCAGGGACAAATTCCTTCTTGTAAAATGGGTCTCAAAACTAGAGAGTGCTAGATTGGCCCTCTAACAGTTGTGTCACTACTGCACCAGTAAGCACATCTTTCGGGACAGGTTAATAATGTATTCATAGGGTTCTCATCTGCATAAGACCCCTGGCACCCCTTCTCCTTAGTAGTTTACATTGCAGCTTCTGTTACTGTGAAAACTGGCTGGCAGGGAGGTAGCTTCCAGGTGAGTTCACCTTTGATTTCTCCCTATCGTATGCCCTTTAGGAATAAATCTAAGGTGTGTGCTGCCTTCAGCAATCAGTTCTTATCAAGTCATTCTAATGGGCAACCAAGAGAAATGAAAGGCTATGTATTTTGGGGGAAGCCTCAGGAACTTCCTGACAAACAACTTACAAGGAGGTAACCCATATGTGGCACTGTGGTATTTGCTTAATAATCCATGGCTATTTGGTATAGTATTATTCAGACATGCAGGTTATCACTAGAGTTAGCCCAGATGTCTTTCAATGGATGAATGGATAGTGAAAATGAATTACATATACATAATGGAATCTTATTCACCTATAAATGAAAATGAATTTGTAAAATCTGCAGGTAAATGGAAGGATAAAAACTTATACCAAGTGAGATTATCTGCCCCAGAAAGACCATGTTCTATCTCATATGTGGATCCTAGATTTGAATCTTTTTAAAACTCATCAAAGTTCATGGTATTAAATTTTTATTTTAAAAATATTACCTGACTTCAAAATTTTGTAAGCCCAAATCAAACTATGTAGGTATTACAACAAAACAGACTAATCAATAAATTTATGCAAACTTACAAAATAATAGAGTAAAATATGAGCATCTTTATTGCAGCAGACTATAGTCATTAAATATTTAATAGAAAATGAAAAGTAATTCTAGTGTAAAAGGACAAATTTGAAAGTAGAGGATAACAAATAGTTATGCTTTTACTTAAATTTCCATTTCTTACAATCTGTTGGAATTTAATTAACTTTTAAATAATGCAAACATTAAAATGTGGAAATGGTGAATGCTCTTTGCATTCTGAATTTGATGAAAGTAAAACTGCTTATTAATAACCATATTAAGTAATTTATAAGTAAAAAACTTTAATTTTATTAACTGAGTGTTTTCAAAAGTTTATTAGTTATAAAACATATTTAGAAAAATATATTTAAATAATTATTGTGGAATGACTATCATTTCTTAGAAGATATTTCACTAATTCCAAGTTATCTTCTTGTTCCTACTTAATTTTAACTCACTCCCCCCCAGAAAAAAACAACAACAGCAACATTGTAATGTTCAAAAGTAGGGCAGATAGCTCCTTCTTCAGAGTCCACCATTGCTCTTTACAGTGAACGATGGTAGAAACCACACTTCACCTCTTGTCACCACTGTCACAGGTGGTGGACCCAGTAATCTTAAGGTCAAGGAGATGATGTACTGAAGAAAAAAATTCAATCTGACTTGAGTAATCTTAATGCATTTATAGTCATCTCAGCATCTGCCAGCACCACAACTGAGAGGACAGCTGCCATGCCTGCCATGTCTACTCACCTCCAAGGCCACATCATCAAATTCCTCAGTTCCCGCTCACTATAAAATGCCACCAGTTCCTTACCCCCCAACTACAGGTGGTAGAGTTTTACATAGTAGCATAGACTGTCCTCTGAAAAACTGACCATACACATCAAATGCCTTCTTCCCAAATGCCCAGGACTATAGCCTTGACTGTGGACCTTCTATGGGAAAATGAGGAGCCTGTAGGGTCAACTACCCCTCCCAACCAGCCAGTCAGCCTTGGACTGTATGATGGGGAGGATACTGGAAGGGAGGTGACCCCCTCCACCATTTTGAGTGGCTGTGCGGAGTCACAGGATCTAAGCCTGGTAGTGGATTTTCCAATGTGGCCCTTACTCACTGCTCTGTTAGATGCCCAAATAAACTTGCTAGGCTTTTCCAGACTGCAGTTTAGGGGAAATTGTACTTCAAGAGAGGAAGGGGCCAGACTATGTTCCAGCCTCCCAGAGGAAATTTTAGCAACATATATCATGAGAGGTAAAAAAAGTAAACTACAATTTCTACATTCTGGAGTTGTTTCTGTTTCCTTTAATCACCTTCTGGTGAAATTTATGCAATTCTAAGTATATGCAGGAAATCTCCAAGTGATCTTGTTTCGGTTTCTGTGTACCGAAGGTCAGGGAGTGAAAGATTTGAGAAATACATGACACTGTCAACATTTCATGGCCACTGACACATAGATTTCAAGTTACACATTATGGGGACTGCAAATCAAATCTTATTTTTTGTCTGTTATTTTTATTGTTTAATTATGTATGTAGCAGGAGGTACACAGATGAGAGTGCAGGTGCCACTGGAGGCCAGAGAAGGGCAGGGATCCCTTGGAGATGGAGTTACAGGCAGTTGTGAGGTACCAACATGGATACTGGGCACAGAACTACTCTAGTGCTCTGAAAGAGCAGTATGCTCCCTAAAATACAGAACCATTTCTCCAACCTCTGTAATCATATATTAATTTTACATTTATTTATTTGTACTTTATGATTTTTCAAATCAGCAATGAATTACATACTTTTCCAAAGAGCTGTACCCACTTGCTATCTCGTCAGTGGTGCTGCCCAGGTCCCAGCAGTGTTTCAGGTACATGCTTCATTTTAGCTGTGTACTACTACGTAGTAATAGGTTGTCAAAGTTTTAATTTGAATTTACCTAATGACAAATGAAATGTGAGCATACTTTGAACTGATAATCCCTTTGTAACAGTTTCTGATCAAACTGTATTTTCTTTTTTTTATTGATGCTTTGTGTATTTCATACATCATTTTCCAATTCAGTTCAGGCATATATCCCCTTCCCTTCCCCCCACCCCACCCCTACCCATCCCAGATCATGCATTCTGCCATAACTTTTCTGCATCTTTCTGTTTTTTGTTTTGTTTTTTATTTTTTTTAACAATAAGTGATAATCTGTGAGTACAAGCATCCTTCATGTAAAACCAATTTGCGAGCAGTTGTGCCCAAACCCACACAGCTCATGGGTCCCACCATCCAGCAGGGGGGGCTTGTATGTTCAATCAAGTTGATCAAATATATCAATACAGGAGCTCTGACATCAACAATGGATTATTCTACCAAGGAGATGTTGGCCAGGGGATCCAAGCCCCCACAAAAGGTAAAGGCTCCTTGCCTCCAAACTGGGATATCTGCAGGAAGAGAGGCGATAAGGCCCTGCTGTTGAAGACCTGATATAAACATGGGAAAGATGTATGGAGACCGCACTTGCAAGCATACGGATGGTCTCTGGAATGCCAGAGAGTGTTACCAAAGGCCACTAAACCAATAAAGCAAACTGTATTTTCTTAAGGAGATATATCCTTAAGACATTCCAGCTATGAAGACTGGCCTGGCTACATGTACTATATAGTGAATTTAAATTAAAAAAAAAAAATAGGGGGCTGGAGAGATGGCCTACCGGTTGAGAGCGCCCACTGCTCTTGCAGAGACCCGTGTTCGATCCCCAGCGCCAACAAGGCGGCTAAGAACCGTCTTTGACTCCAGTTCTAGGGGAATCCTAAGGGCCTCTTCTGATCTCTGCGGCGTTTCACGACACAGGTGCACAGACCTGCATGCAGACGGTACATTCAAATAAATAAATAAATAAATAAAATATAAAAAATAAACTGCATAGATTATAAAAATATTAAAAATGTCCTTCAACTAAATCACATATTTTTAAAAGGTACTGTATAATGCTTAAGATTAAAGGGACAGCCATATTTAATAAAAGACATTATAGAAGAAAATGCAGCCAAAACAAGTGAGGCAATTTTAAACTTAAAATCACTATCAGTGTCATGTCATTCTGCACATAAAGATGTCAATAATTTTTGCTTAATTAAGCAAGTTTGCCACGAAGATTCACATGCCACAAATGAAAAACAGAACAATCTTTCAAAGTAATTTCTAAAACCTTAACATGCACTGTGAACTAATTCTGAGTAGTTATTGTCTATCTTTTTAAAAATCCTACATGGAGACTCAAAATTTTCAGCAACTCAGAAGTAGTAGTGGCCTTGCTTTTACAATTCCTGAAATTACTTATTCACATTTCAAAGGTTGACTTAGACAAGAAATATGGGGAAGTAAAATTAAGACCTTTGAAAGTACCATATGGAAACACACTACTATAGAAGCTCCTAAATTATTCATTTATAAACAAGGTTTCAATGGAATTATTCTACAATGAGGAGATAATCCCTCCCTAGATACCATAGGTTACCAAATAAAAAGACCAGTACCAGGTATAGGCCACATCTGTTTGAGTTGGTCAATAGGGTCCCATAGATTTCCCCCAAACATTATAGGCTATTGCTGTTATCTTTGGTTATCCTCCAGAACTTGATGGTGAGATGCCATTGCTGAAGAGACCTCATATTTGAATCAGGGGATATGGAGAAAATCAAGTTGGTATAGCCCTGGAAGCTTCATTCCTCCTGGGTATTTTCATAGTATTGGAAAGTTCTGTCCATTGTACTGGAGGAAAAAGTCATCATTAGTCCCATCAAGATGTGAACCCCATGAGCCCTCATAACGAGTACCCTGGCAAGTTATGCCCACTGGTACAATGGTGGCACAAATGTTATCGGAGTAACCAACTACTTTCTTGTTAGAATTAAAACCTGCTTCACAAGATGAAACACATGCCTGGCACTGCTAACTCAGCCCCAAACCCAAGGCTTACTACATCTTAGGCCCTATGGGAGAAACTAGAACTAATATTATTCCGTTAAACGCACATACTAAAAAAAAATTGTCCCCTAAGTTCTTATCTTTATAGCATAGATTAGTGCATTTCTCAACCCTCATCAGTGAATCATATTTTTTACAGTAAATGTCAATTAGTACAGAGACTCACAACAAGTCAGCATAAAAGAATATGACAGTGAAGTGCTCAGCCCTAAATGGGACATGCAAACCACAACCCCTTCTCCCAAGGCTCAGGGAGAATCCTAGGAGAAAAGGTGAAAAGACTGTATTAGACCAAGAAGATGCAGCAAAACATTATTTACAGGACATGAGAGTGTATTTGAAGACATGAGCTCACAGAGGCTGGGGTGCATGCACAAGACTTGCACAAGATCAACCCAGCCAAAATCCCAGTATGAATGACAGACGGGCTCATGAAGTCCCATTTCTATTTGAGAAGCTACTGGCAACTGATGGCTGCTGGGGTAGGGAGTCAATTTTCTACAGGAATGCCAGAGCTGAGGGGCCACCAATGCTCTAATAGATAGTCACACACCCATGCACATAATGCAAGGATAACTAAATGAACAGAGCAGGTAATTTTTTTAGTGATAGAGAGCATATGAAGTTGGAAAGGAAAATTGAAAATGGTAGACTAGGAGAGGACTTGAAGGGGATGGTACTGATTTGATCCAAACAAAGTATATGAATGTATGAATATTGAATAAAATATATTTAAAAGAAGTCTATTATGACATCACTGAAACTTTAAGATGAAAGGATTTCAAGAACAGTTGTAATTCAACATCTGCAAGTAATTGTGTTCAGGAACCCTGTACACTACCAAAATCCTTTAGTGCTCAAGTCTCTTATGTAAGATAGGGTAATATTTGCATATAACCTAATATACTCTGGTTTATAATTTAAATCATCTCTGGAGTACTTAAAATACCTAATACAGCTTAAATACTATAAAAATAGTTATACCATTTAAGAAGTAAAGTCAAGAAAAAAAGGTCTGTGAATATTTGGTATGGACGATTTTTAGTTTGCTTTGCACTTGGTTAAGTCTGTATGCAAGAAAACTGGGCTATTAATGTCAATTGAGTTTATGAGCGGCTAAGAGAAGACTGTGTGCCTATTCAGTGTGTGCTGTATGAAGGACTTGAGCATATCAGATTTTGACATCTTTGAGTATTCCTGGAAATATTCCCCTATAGGTACAGAGAGAAGGCTGTAGTACTGACATTCATCAATATCATTTTCTTCAAGGCAACACAAACTCATATTTCTAGAGGTCATGCAAATGATGTCAGTGGAGAAAGTAAGCCACATATAAGATAACAGAAAGTGGTGGGATCTTCAGAAACCTAAGGAGCAAACACCTTGCTTTAATTCATTCATTTAGATTAATTGACAATCTTTCCACAAAAGGAAACCCAGAATATATAGCTTACTTTATAACAAAGATCAGTAGTTTATAAGTATTTATTTCAACCATGTTACTAATTTAAGTCACAAAATAGTATTGTTGTTATCTTAGCTTGAGCAGTAATGTGACAGGCAGTATCCTAAGTTATTTTCTGTTTTGACACCCCACAAATCATTTCCCTTATCTATCTTTATAAAATCTCAACTGTCACTAGATTTACTACTTTTTTTCCATCACTCTCTTTTACTACAGGCTTGAGCTTGGCACTGAGAGTCTCACACTGAGCCTTTCATCTGGCCACCCTACTTGTAACTGTTCTCATCCATACACTCCACATTCAGATCTGTCTAGGAAGCCTGCTGATATCCATCCTTCACACATCCCCAGGCTCTCAGAGCTAAGTTGCAGCAAGTATCACATCAATGCTGGTGGGCTGGCAGCATTCCAGAACCTCATCACTGGTAACCTTCTCTATCCTTTTGATCTTAAATGTGGCTTATAAGTGACAATGATGAATTGGCTTAAGGGACCAGATGTGCTATTGGTGGTACAGATCCCTGTCACTATCACATGGAGGTGAGAATTCTCTATACTGCATTATGGCTCTTTGGCTGATTTAAAGATTGTTGCTACATTCACACCAAACTTTGCTTCAACTCAGTTGTGGTCAGAGATTTATAGGGTCAATGAAAATGTTAAGCTTCCTTTTTCTACTAGAAGCTTGTAAATGAATGATCCAGGCTTTTTCTTTCCTCCAGTACTGATGCTTGAACCCAGGGCCTAATGCATGAGAGGAGAGCAGTCTACCACTGAACTATACTTCAGATCCAGGCATTTGTAACTTGATTTCAATACCATTAATTAAAATAAAAAATATATCATGATGTTATGCCTTTATGTGTATATATATACATATATGTAAATATGTGTGTATGTATACATTATATGTGAGTATATATACACACACATACATACACATACATATGCTTACACTCATCGTCAAATATGGGTCTTTAGAGCTCATGCCAAAAAGATTATCAGTAAATGCTTCATAAAGTCTTGGTAGTGCACTTTGATTTCTCTTGAACAATAATAAATCTATTCTGTCTCTACATACAATATGAGATAGAACTTTTTAGCACAGACATCAAGATGAGTGTGTTGAATAGAAATATGAGTCACATTATGAAACTGTCAACTTCCTATTATCCATATTCTAAAAACCAAAAACAGGATTGAATTTATAATTCAGTGGTAAAACACTCACTCTGTATACTAGAGACCTGTATTAGAGAAAGGATATTTAATATACATATATATTTAATATTGTTCTAAAATAAAAATTTACTAAGGAAACATTCCATCCTTTTTTCATACTAACATAAAAACCTAGCATGTACTACGTTTACAGGAGATCTCAATTTGTACTAAGTACATGTCCATTCTCAGAAGTCCTATACTTCTTGCTGTGCTACCTTACTGAATAGGATTGTTCTTGTTAAATCTTCCAATCAATGCACTGTAAGGTAGTAATTCAGCTTTCCGCTTGGATGATTCTGCTTTCAACAACACATATACTCCAGGATTCAATTCTCTCTGAATGCCTCATTCCATGTGGTAATGAATATCTCATTCCATGTGGTAGTGAAAAATCTCATTCCATGTAGTAGTGAAAATCTCATTCCATGTAGTAGTGAATACCTCATTCCATGTGCTGGTGAATATCTCATTCCATGTGCTAGTGAATATCTCATTCCATGTACTAGTGAATATCTCATTCCATGTGGTAGTGAATACCTCATTCCATGTGGTAGTGAATGCCTCATTCCATGTGCTAATGAATAACTCATTTCATGTGCTAGTGCCTCATTCCATGTGGTAGTGAATATTTCATTCCATGTGCTAGTGCCTCATTCCATGTGGTAGTGAATGCCTCATTCCATGTGGTAGTGAATATCTCATTCTATGTGGTAGTGAATATCTCATTCCATGTGGTAGTGAATATCTCATTCCATGTGGCAGTGAATATCTCATTCCATGTGGTAGTGAATGCCTCATTCCAACAACAAGCAACTGAAGAAGGAATACAAGGAGACCTTCCCACTCACAACAGCCTTAAAAACAATAAAATACCTAGTAACAAACCTAACCAAAGATACCAAAGATCTCTACAACAAAAATTTTAAATCCCTGAAGAAGGAAATTGAAGAAGACATCAGAAGATGGAAAAACCTCCCATGCTCACGGATTAGGAAAATTAATATAGTAAAAATGTCCATTCTATCCAAACTCTTGTACAGATTTAATGCAATTCCAATTAAAATCCCCAAGTTTTTTCAAAGGCTTGGGAAAAAAATCCTTAATTTCATTTGGAAAAACAAAAGACCCCAAGCGAAAGCAACCCTGAGTGAAAAGAGCATTATGGGGGAATCTCTACTTCAAACTATACTACAGGGCTATAGTCATAAAAACAGCTTGGTCCTGGCACAAAAACAGACCTATTGACCAATGGAACAAAACTGAAGATGTAAACCTGAGCACATACAATTTCAGCCACCTCATATTTGGCAAGGGGGCCAAGAAGACACAATGAAGGAAAGACAACATCTTCACCAAATGGTGTTGGCAAAACTGGATCACCACTTGTAGAAGAATGAAATTAAACCCCTACCTCTTGCCCTGTACAAAAGTCAACTCCAGATGGATCAATGACCTCCAATGTGAAACCCCAAACTCTGGAGGTGATAGAAGAGAAACTTGGCAGCAGACTACAAGACATAGGTGTAGGAAAAGACTTCCTAAATCAGACAGCAGCTACACAAGAATTAAGGTCGACAATTGACAAATGGGACCTCATTAAACTCAAAAGTTTCTGTAAATCAAAAGAAACAGTCAAGAATGTGAAGAAAAAAACCCACAAAGTGGGAGGAAAAACCTTCACCACAGATACATCTGACAAAGCATTAATTTCCAGAGTATATAAACTACTCAAAAAACAAAGAAGAAAGGAAACAAATGAATCATTCAAAAGATGGAGCAAAGAGCTGAACAGAAACTTCACAAGTGAGGACTTAGAGATGGCTGAGAAACATCTTAAGAAGTGTTCAATAATTAAGGGAATGCAAATTAAAACCACTTTAAGATATCATCTCACTCCAATAAGACTTGCTAGGATCAAGAAAACAAATGATACCAAGTGCTGGAGAGGTTGTGGGGAAAGAGGAACACTCATCCATTGCTGGTGGGAATGTAAAGTTGTACAGCCACTATGGAAAGCAGTGTGGAGAACACTTGGAAGACTCAAAATGAGTTTACCACCTGACCCAGTCATACCACTCCTGGGTATATATCCACAAGACTCTTCTTACCGCAGAGATACATGCACAGCTATGTTTATTGCAGCTCTGTTCACAATAGCAAAAAGCTGGAACCAACCCAAATGCCCCTCTACTGACGAGTGGATAGAGAAAATATGGTACATCTACACAATGGAGTTCTATGCAGCAGTAAAAAAAAAAAAAAAAAAAAAAAAGACATCAATGAAAACTTTGCAGGTAAATAAAGGATGGAACTGGAAAGATATTATGTTAAGTGAAGTAACACAGTCCCAGAAACAACGATATGGTATCCCTCATCTAATTGTAAACTTTATTTCTTGTTGAAGTGATGCATATTGGAAAGAGAACAACAACAACAGAAAGACTGCATCAAGAATGACTGAAAGGGTGAATCTGTGGCGTGGGGGGTGGGAGGGGGAACATGTCTATATTTGATTTGTAACGTATCTTTTCAAAAAATGTATGGAAAACAATAAATTAAAAGTAAAAAACAACCTTGACAAAAAAATAAAACAATACCTCTCCCCATATCAAGTACATGAGAAGTTCTAACAACAGAACTATAACAACTGAGTCCTTAGTAAATATTTATTTTATGGAGACAATTCCTTTTTCTTACCTAGTTATGTGAAAGTTGAAACCATATAGAACATGTAGGTTGGTTGCTTAGAACACGAGCATCCACTGAAAACTGTTTCTAGGTCTTATGAGTTTAAAACCTTTTTAAAAAAAAAATTTTTTTTTTTTTTGTATGTGTATCAATGTATGCTGCATGCAGGTCTGTGCACCCGTGTCGTGCAAGGCCGCGGAGTCAGAAGAGGGTCGCAGATTGCCTCCTGGTGCGGAGTTCTCCTGGGATTGATTTCAGGCGGCTCTCGGCCGCCATGTGGGTGCTGGGGATCGAACCAGGGTCCTCTGTAAGAGTGGTCGGCGCTCTTAACCGCTAGGCCATCTCTCCGGCCCCCTAAAACTCTTAGATAGTATATACTACCCATGTTCAATAGGCACATTTGGCATATTAAACATTAAGAAATCCTGAAAGAAAGAATATTTAAGTTAAATAAGAAAATAGCTCCTTTGCCATCCTTTGGCCACTTAAGTGATGACAATGTATATTCTTGCCTTTTCCCAGATATAAGGCATATGGGCATGGGGAGGACCCAGCATTTCACCATTAAGTATGAAAAGGTTGTGAGCTTCTGCCAAAATGCTTTCATCAGGCTGAAGAAGTTCCTTTGTATTCTCACTTTGTTGAGAGTGGTTTCTATTAACATGTGTTGGAATTTCCAAGATCTCTTTCAATAGCTATGAAATAATGAGTTTTCTTTGTGCGTGCATGAATTATTCTTTTAGCAAAGTAAGAAAAAGTGATAAATTTTAAGGTGCAAATCTTGTTGTCATCAGAAGGATGAAAATCACTTGACTATGATACACATTTCCTACCTGTTGCTGGTTTTATTTTGCTAATATTTTTGTTTATTTATGGTAAATATATTCAAAGTAGATATTAGTCTATAATGTTATGCTAATGTCTTGTGGCTCTCATGCTATACTAATATCAGCTTCATAGATTAAAGTGGGAAGTGTTAACTTCTGTATTTTCTGAAACAGCATACCAAGCATTATTATAATTTCTATAAACATTTCAATTATTTATTTTTTTATTGATGCTTTGTGTATTTCATACATCATTTTCCAATTCAGTTCAGGCATATATCCCCTTCCCTTCCCTCCACCCCACCCCTACCCATCCCAGATCATGCATTCTGCCGTAAGTTTTCTGCATCTTTCTCTGCTTTTTTGTTTTGTTTTGTTTTCATTTTTTTAACAATAAGTGATAATTTGTGAGTACAAGCATCCTTCATGTAAAACCAATTTGCAAACATTTCAATTATTTTAAAAAATGATAAGTAAACTGTCTGGTCCCAAGTATTCCTTTGAGGAATATTTTAAATAACCAATTTAATACTTTGACCACATTTCTACGTGGTAAATTATGGAAACCTGGCTCCATATAACTTGGTTCTGTTATGGTGGATTCTCCTTTCCTTTTATCCCCTGTTCCCCTATTCATCTTATCCTACTATTACATATATTTCGAATTCATATTATAACCCCACATAATAATATTAGAATTATTTCATTGTAAAACCTGATATCAAACAGAGTAAGGGAATAAGAAAGAACATTTATTTATATAGTATTTTATATTGATCCAAATATTTTCAGATTCAGTGATATTTTTTTTTTGGACAAATGTCTATTACCATTACATTTCCTCTCAAGCAAAAGGATTTCTTTTAGTTTCTCTAATACGGTAGGTTACCAAAAGAATATTTTAGTCAGTAAATTTTTAATTTAATTTTTTTAAAACATAAAAACGTGTTAAGTATAATAACATTTGGCATCTTCCAAGTAAGTTGTACTATGGTGGATTCTCCTTGCCACTTATCTCCCCCTTCCTCTACTCATTCCCTGCCCCCATGGTATCCCCCCACTCTCTTTTCTACTTTAATTTTCATGTCACATCTCTTCTTTGCCAATACTTACCCCTCACACCTCCTTTTCCCTCTCCTAGTTTCCAATCTAGTGTTATGGACTCAAATTTACTCATTATAAATACAAATAAAATTCTGTAATTTACAGGAAAATGAATGATCCAAATTCAGAAAGCTAAGAAACACATTCTAGATCTCATGTAAGAGCCACGTGAGCTTATAACTGAAAATAAATGCTTTACTGTATTTTCATTTAGAATAAGACTTCTCTTGGTTCAGAATTATGAATTCTTATTTTCTTATTTTATTTTCTTATTTTATTATTGAGCATTTGTACCACTCACACAATGGTGCTCAATCAAACCCAACCCCCCATGCCCCCACCTCCCATCAGAACTCATGCACTACAACATTCAAGCTAAGCTCTATACAGTCAAGCTCCCAAAGCCAAATGTCCTTCTGTGCAAATAGATCTGCTGGAGTCTAGTCTGCACATCTGATAATCCTGGGTAAGGCATATTCTTCCTCACCCAACAGTACTCAGTCTCTTACAGTTTTCAGTCCAGGGTCAGTCTCCACCCCTTTCTCTTGCTCTGGTTTGAGACCTGTCCCCATTGGCATGGGTCCTGCGTCTGATGCCTACATTGCCATAGATTTACATGTGAAAGTTTACAGTCAATTTTAAGTCACTGCTTCTCTATGTGCATGCACCAGCCCTGGCTCTTAACAATCTTTCCACCCCTTTTCCCACAACGATCCTTGAGCCATGGGTAGGTGAGGTTTAATATCAGAGCCCCATGAAGAGATATACATTCTTTGTAGGTTGACTAATTGTGGACTTCTGTTTGTGCCACACCCTGTTGTGTACAGAAGCATTCCTGAATTCACACATTTTCATTTTAATGTTGTGAGATCTTTAAATCTCATCCCACTGCTTTCCTGTCTCTATTCCTCCAGTGCTTCAGATGAGAAGTCTGTTAATTCTGGAGGTCCTATTTAAGTGTGTTGGGTGATGGTTGGGGGGGGGGCACAGCAATCATGACCTTTCCTTTTTCTCTCTTCCTGGCTTTCAACTATTTGTCTACGTTTATGTGTCTCAATGTTCATCTAGTGACATTCTTGACATTATTCAACGTAGGGTATCGCACTTTGGATGCTCCTATTTTTAGTAAGACTTTAGATATGTTAGCCACTGTTTCTTCAAGCATTTTTCTACCTTCCATGATCATGAATCTGAATTGACTTTTATCAACATACTTGCTGTTGTCACACAGGTCTCTGAGAAACTGTTGATCTTACTTTGATATTTTTGTTCGTAGTTCTTCATGAACTCTATTATCTACCTTGAAGTATAATTTTTTTTCTTCTGCCATCTTGAATCACTTGAACTACTCTAGTGAATGCCATTATAGTTACTGTACTTTTCAACTCCAGAATTGACATTTTATTCTTTTAAAATAGTACCTTCTCCCTCCTTGTCAAGAATCTTTACTTATTAATACATTCTTTTTTTTTTATTAATTTTATTTAGTTCTGTATGTGTGTGAATGTACTGCCTGCATGCAAGTCTGTGCACCCGTGTCGTGCAACACCGCGGAAGTCAGAAGAGGGTCTCGGATTCCCCTGGAGCTGGAGTTCTCCTGGAATTGGAGTTTCAGACGGCTCTCGGCCGCTATGTGGGTGCTGGGGATCGAACCCGGGTCCTCTGTAAGAGCAGTCGGCGCTCTTATCCGCTAGGCCATCTCTCCAGCCCCTATTAATACATTCTTATGACATTTAATTCTACAAGTAGGTTTCCTCTGAGTTTTCTGAAAATATTTGCATTATACTTTGAAGTTTCTACTGCACTCAACATCTGGGGAAAATATGAAAGTTGCTGCTGACTTTTCCCCCACTTCCCCCTGGGTATGGATCATATTTTCCTGTCTCTTTGCATGACTAATTTTGTTGAAAACCCACATATCTACTGCTGTGAATATTATTACTTCTATCAACAAATGCAACCAGGTGTGAGTCTCAACCTCTACAGATTAACTGAGCCTTACAAGTCAGAGGCATATAGGCTGCCAGTCCTTATGGTCTTCCAGGGCCTTTCAGAACCTCAAGGCTAAGTTCATATAGGAAGCAGGAAGCAAGGATGCCAATCCTGTATAAAAATGCAACAAGCAATTAGAGAAGGAATAAAAGGAGTAAAAGGTTATTCCTGGATAATCTGCCAACCCATGAAAGGAAACAGCCTGAACAGATCAGAGTCCAAAATGACATCTCCAGAGAAAGTAGACTGTTTTGCTTATTGACCACTTGTGTCCCTTTTCTAAAGCCTAGGGAACAACCTGCAGAAGAGGGGGCATGGTAGAATGTAAGGGCTGTGATTGGGGTGAATTATGAAACTACAGAAATATAGACTGGACTCTTATTTGATCAACATGATTATACATACAAGCCCCTCCAGCTGGACAATAGGGGCCTTGGGCTGTATAAGTTTGGGCATAGCTGCTTGCAAATTGGTTCACATGAAGGATGCTTGTATTCATTACTTATTACTTATTATTTAAAAAAAATCAAATAAAAAAGGAGACCTTCCCATTCACAACAGCCTCAATAAAAAAAAAAAAAAAAATCTTAGAACAAACTTGACCAAAGACACTAAAGATCTCTACAGCAAAATTTCAAACTCTTGAAGAATGGGATTGAAGAAGACACCAGAGGACAGGAGGACTTCCAATGCTCATGGATTAGATGAATTAATATAGTAAAAATGACCATACTACCCAAATTAATATACGGATTCAATGCAATCCCAATTAAAATCCACAAGAGTTTCTTCACAGACTTACAAAAAACATAGTTAAATTCATATGGAAAAACAAAAGACCCCAGATAGCCAAAGCAATTCTGAGCAAAAAAGAGCAATGCAGCGGGGGGGGGGGGGAGGGGGGTGTGTGTTACTATATCAGACTTCAAACTATAATACAGGGCTATAGTCATTAAAACAGCCTGGTACTGGCTCAAAAATAGACCTGTAGATCAGTGGAAAAAATTTAACATCCAAACATTAGCACGTGCAATTCAGCCACCTCATATTTGACAAAAGGGCCAAGAAGACTCAATGGAGGAAAGACAGCTTCTTCAGCACAAGGTGCTGGCAAAACTGGATCACTGCTTGTAGAAGAATAAAACTTCCTTTTATCCCAGCACTTGAGAGACAGAGGCAGAACTCATCTCTGTGAGTTCAAGGCCAGCCTGGTCTACAGAGCAAGTTCCAGGACAGCTGGAGCTACAAGGATATCCTATCTCAAAAAGAACAAAACAACAAAAAATAAAAGTAAACCCCCACTTTTACCCTGTACAAAAATCAACTCCAAATGGATCAAAGACCTCAACGTAAAACCTGAAACTCTGAAAATGATTGAAGAAATCATTGGCAATAACCTACAAGATACAGGCATAGGAAAAGACTTTCTAAATCACACAGGAGCTGTGCAGGAAATAAGGTCAACAATCAACAAGAAAAACCTCATTAAACTCAAAAGCTTCTGTACAGTGAAAGAAACAATCAAAGAAGTGAAGAGAAAACCCACAGAGTGGAAGGAAACCTTCAACAGTGATACACTTGACAGAGCATTAACATCCAGAATATATAATTTACTCAAAAACCAAAGGAGCAAGAAAACAAATGACCAAATAAAAAGATGGAGTAAACAGCTGAACAGAGACTTCACAGAGGAAGAAGTAAAGATGGCTGAGAAATATCTTAAAATGTGTTCACCATTGCTAATAATTAAGGAAATACAAATTAAAATCACGTTATGATTTCATCTTTCCTGAGGAAGACCGGCTATGATCAAGAAAACAAATTATATTGAAAGCTGGAGAGGTTGAGGGGAAAGGGGAACATTCATCTACCACTGGTGGGAATGCAAACTTGTACAACCCATATGGAAAGCAGTATGGAGAACCCTTAAAAGACTCAAAATGAACCTACCACCTGACTTAGTCATAGCACTCCTGGGTATATACCCATAAAATTCATGCTATTGCAGTATGCATGCACAACCATGTTTATTGCAGCTCTCTTCACAATAGCAAAGAACTAGAAGCAACCCAAGTATCCCTCAACTGATGCCTGGAAAAAGAAAATGTGGTACATATACACAATGGAGTTCTAGCTGGCGTGGTGGCACACGCCTTTAATCCTAGCACTTGGGAGGCAGAGGCAGGCGAATCTTTGTGAGTTCAAGGCCAGCCTGGTCTACAGAGTGAGTTCCAGGACAGCTGGGGCTACAGGGAGACCCTGTCCTCAAAAAAGAGCAAAAAAAAAAAAAAAAAAAAAAAAAAGACCACAATGGAGTTCTATGCAGCAGTAAAGAAGGAAGATATCATGAATGTTGCTGGTAAATGAATAGAAACAAAAGCAGTTATGCTATGTGAAGTAACACAGTCCTAGAAAAACAAAGGATATATGGTGCCCCTTATGTGTGAATCTTAGCACCAAATCCTTATTCATAAGGCAGACGAGTAATTTTTTTAATAAATATAATACCAGATGCCACTTCAAAAAGAGTATATTAAACCATAAATAAACTTGCTATGTAATTTAGAAATGTAAAGTAATATTTCTTTTTTCCAGATTTTCTTTAGTTTATTTCCTTTGGTACATGGTATTAAACTAACAATTTTATTTTTGAAAAAAAAGGAGCACAGTACATTAACTGGTCTATTTCTTCCACGTTTGCTCTGGATATGTTTAGTTTGAACAGCTGATACTGTTAAATCAACCTAGAATTGAAAATAATTATATGACATGAGATCTAAAATTGTCAGCTTTCTATATGAAAAACCTCCAAGACTGCTAGACAACTTTAAACTTTTTTAATAATAATTTTATTGATGTTTGGTATATTTCAGACATCATTTTTCATTTTTATTTACACATATTTTCCTTTCCCTTCTCCGCATGCCCCCCCCCCCATTCATGCACTCTGCATTCACTCAGGCTTGCTTTAGCTATTTGGGGGATTTTTGTCTCTCCATATGAATTTAAGGGTTTATTTTCCAACTCTGTGAAGAAACTCTTGGGAATTTTAATAGGAATTACATTGAATCTGTATATTAATTTGGATAGAATGGACATTTTTACTATATTAATTTTTCCAATCCAGGAGCATGGGAGATTTTTGCATCTTTTGATGTCATATTCAATCTCCTTCTTCAGGGATTTAAAATTTTTGTTGTGGAGATCTTTGGTGTCTTTGATCAGGTTTAATCACAGGTATTTTTTTGAGGTTATTGTGAGTGGGAAGTTCTCCTTATATTCCTTCTCCAGTTGCTTGTTGTTGGTGTAAAAGAATGCTACTGATTTTTTAGGTTAATTTTGTATCCTGCCACTTTAATGAAACTCTTATTACTAGGAGTTTTCTGATGGAGTATTTTGCATCCCTCTGGTAAACTATAATGACATCAGCAAACAGGGAAAGTGTGACTTCTTTGCAAATTAGGTTGCCTTTAATTTCCCTATCTTGCTTTATTGCCCTAGCAACCATTTCAAGCACTATACTGAAGAGGGATGTGATAGGGGGCAGTCTTGCTGGGTTCCTGCCTTTAAAGGGAATGGTTATAATTTTTCTCCATTGGATGATGTTGACTGTGGGTTTGTTGTATATGACTTTGATTAGATTTAGGAATGTTCCCTTCAGTCAACAGAACTTTAAATATGAAGGGGTGCTGGATTTATCAAAGGATTTTCTGCATCAATTAAGATGATTGTGTGATTTAGACCTTTCAGTCCATTTATGTGTTTTATATTTATTGATTTGCATATGTTGAACCATCCCTGCATATCTGGTATGCATCCAACTTGGTCATGATGGAAGATCTTTTTGATATGGGTCTGTATATTATTTGCAATTATTTTGTTGTGAATTTTGCATCTGTGTTCATTAATGAGATGGGTCTATAGATTTCTTTTTTGGTTGTGTCTTGGTTGCTTTCGTTATTATTGTGATGTTGGCTTCATAGAAGGAGTTAGGGTGATTTCCCTCTGTTTGTAACCTTCTGAATAGTTTGAGTGGTAATGGTTGTAAGACCTCTTTAAATGTTTTATAGAATTCTGCTATAAAACCATCTTGGCCTGGACATTTTTTAGTTGGGAGTTTTTTTAATTACATCTTCAATTTCTTCAAATGCTGTGGGTCTGTTTAAACTGTCAACCTTCTCTGGGTCAAGCTTTGATGGTTCCCAGGATTTCAGATATTCACCCATTTCTCTTACGTTTTCAAAATTAGTGTAGTTTTGAAGTAGTCTCATATGATTATCTGGATCTTTTTTTTATCTGTTGTGACGTTTCCCTTTTCATCACAAATACTATTAATTTGGAGTTGCTTTTTCTTTCATTTGGTTAACTGGGCTAGAGGTCTGTCTATCTTGCTTATCTTTTAAAAGCACCAGCTTTTGGATTCATTGATTTTTCCTTGTTTCTATTTCATTGATTCCTGCTCTGATTTTTGTTACTTCTTCCTGTCTGTTGGGTTTAGGGTCTATTTGTTATTGTCTCTCAAGTGTTTTTAGCTATAGTGTTAGATCATTTATTTGTCCCCTTTCTGTTTTTTCAATGTGGGCACTTAGGGCTATAAATTTCCCCCTTTAATGTATCCCACAGGTTTTGTTGTGTTGTATTTTTCTTTTAGTTCCATGAATATTTTTATTTCATTCTTTATTTCTTCCCTGACCCATTCATTATTCAGGATTGTGTTTAGTTTCCATGTGTTCTTATAGTTAGTCAGGCTTGTTCTGGTGTTAATATTGAGCTTTATTGTACTGTGGTCTGAAAGAATTCATGAAATTAGTTCTTTTATCCTTGTTGAACTTTCTTTTGTGTCCCAGTATGTGGCCGATTTGGAGACTGTTCCATGAGGTGCTGAGAAATTATATTCTCTGGCGTTTGGATGGAATATTTGGTAGATGTCTGTGAGGTCCACTTGTTTTACAATATTCTTCAGTTCCAATGTCTCTCTGTTTATTTTTTGTCCAGTTGATCTATCCAAGAAGTTCAGTGAGGAATTGAAGTCTTCTATGATTAGTGTGTTGGGATTAATCTCTGTCTTGATGACCTGCAGAAATGTGTTTATATAGTTTGGTGCATAATCATTTAGGATTGTGATGTCTTCCTGGTTAATTGTTCCTTTGATAAGGATGTAATGGCCCTCTTTGTCTCTTCTGGTTGACTTTACTCTGAGGTCTATTTTCTCTGATATTCAAATCCTGCTTGCTTTTTGGTACCATTTGCTTGGAATATTTTTTCCATCATTTCACTTTGAGTTGGTGTCTATCCTTGAAGATGAGACGGGTTTCTTGTAGGCAGCATACAGATGGATTCTGTTTCCTAATCCATTCTCCCAGTCTATGTCTTTTGATGGGGGAGTTTAGAACATTAATATTTAAGGTCATTATTGAGAGATGTTTGTTGCTACCTTTCAACATATTCTTGGTTTGCCTTCTTGGTCTCGGTTTCTATTTACACTGTTATGCTTTTATTAGTTTCTCTCTTTTCTTTTGTCATTTGAGATAGTTGTTCCTTTCCTCTGTTCTTTGAATTGCTTCCAGTATTTTCTGAAGTGTTGAGTTTTTTGACATGTATTCTTTCATTTTCTTTATGTCATGAAATATTTTTCTTTCTCCTTCAACTATAATTAACATTTTTGCTAGGTATAGTACTCCAGTTGGCATCTAAAGTCATTTAGCACTGGGAATACTTTGGTCCACGTTCTTCTTTCATAGTTTGCACTGAGAAGTCAGCTGTAATTCTGATGGGTTTACCCTTGTATGTAATTTGTTGTTTTTCTCTTGTGGCTTTCAGCAATTTGTCTTTGTTTTGAGCATCTAGCATTGTAACCATGATATGTCATGAGGAGTTTCTTTTCTGGTCTTGTCTATTTGGTGTTATATGTGCTTCTTGTATTTGTATGGGTTTGTCTTTTTTCAGTTTGGGGAAATCTTCTTGAAGATCAGATTTGAAGATCTGATCCATACCATTGTCTTGGGATTCTCCTCCTTCCTCTATCCCTATGATGTGGAGATTTGGTCTATTCATAGTATCACCATATCCTGTTTTTTTCCACTTTTGGGTTTTTTTTGTTTGTTTTTAATTTTTCACTTGAGCATTTTAGATCTTCTATGTTGTGGGAATGAAACTTTGTGTGTGGCTTGAGGCAAGAACTTGTAAGACCTGTCCTGTAAGATCTCTGGGTATCTGATATCTCTGTGGGCATTCAGTTGCTTCTGTGAGTGAGTTATCTGTAGCTCCCTGGAAGGTTCAGGATATTACAATGTTTCTTGCTTTGCCCTATCTATGCAAAGTTGCAGGACCAGATGACCCCTTCCCTTGAGGCTTTGAGCAAAATGTCACACCTCTAGTTACCTGTTGCACAAACAGGAGCTCTACAGCCCCCCAATTAGAGCCAAGGTGGCTCACCCTACCCTTCCTCCTGCCCCCCACTTCCTTGCCCAGAGCACAGTAGCCTTCAATATATATATACCTCACTGACAGAAAATAAATGGAGTTACTATCCTCCTAGCTCTCTGCCCACTAGTGATCTCCTGCAGCCCCACCCCCACCTTCTTGCCAGAGCTAAGCCTAGAGACTGTCAGCCTGCAGGCAGAGGAGAGTCCTGGAGCTGGGCCAAGAAGGGAAGAACAGCACGTGGAATGAGGTTACGCATGACTCAAAGACACTGAACAACAACACTGTGTTCTCCTGCAGGTCTGATATTCTATTTTCTGCTTTATCCATTCTGCATCTAAGGCTTTTTCCATCCTTTCCTATTGATTGGATGAATGTTCCATTTCCTTTTTCATTACTTTTTTTTTTTTCTTGGTCTTTTTGAGACAGGGTCTCCTTGTAACCCCAGCTGTCCTGGAACTCACCCTGTAGACCAGGCTGGCCTTGAACTCACAAAGATCCACCTGCCTCTGCCTCCCAAGTGCTATGATTAAAGGCATGTGCCAACATGCCCGGCTCCTTCTTCATTTCTTTAGTATTTCCATTTCCTTTTGGAGGTTGTCATTCTCTACTTGTAGCTCCTTGCTTCACTCATCTCTTTCTTTTTTCATTTCAGCTTGGGTTCTTTTCAGTGTTTCCACTTCCTTCCAGAGTTTGTCATACTCTCCCTTAATTCTTTTTGGAATTTGTGCTTCTCTTCCTCTAGTTCTTTTCAGAGTTTGTGTTTCTCTTCCTCTAGTTCTTTTTGAAGATTCTCATTCTCTCCCTCTAGTTCTTTCCAGTGTTTATCGTTTTTCCTTGTAGACACTTCCAGAGTTTTTCATTTTATCCCCTTAGTTCTCTGAGTTGTTCTTAATATTCGATTTATTTTAATACGTACAGAATTGTTCTTTTAAGATCTGTGTCTTGGTTTCCTTCCAGGAGATCTCGTTGTAGGAGTCTTCTGTCTGACTGGTAGAGTTTGGTGTGGGTTTATTATGAGCTTTACCCATGTTGTTTTTTCATTGTGCCTTTGACATGTGGATTTGGTTTTTTTGTTTGTTCATTTGTATGTTTGTGTTTTTAGATTCTGGTGTCTTAATATTGGCTGCAGAGTAGATTCACTAACCCTGCACCTGCTAGTCTGCAGCACAGCTCCCTCAGCTTGAGGGGGGGAGGGGTGGTTGCTACTTTGGCATGCTGGTACCCTGTTCACCTGCTGCACCCCTGTCTAGGTGCACCCATGATGCTGTGGTCTCTGGAACCCAGGTGGGAGGTTCTGGGGATGGGTCTAGGGCCCCAATGCCACAAGAAATTTCCACCTTAACAAGGCCCTGTGTTTTGCCCATGCACTGGTGGTATCTGGAACCCAGGTGGGAGGTTCTGGGGGTGGGTCTAAGGCCCCAATGCCAAAAGGAATTTACACCTTACTGGGGCACTGCTCTGTGCCCATGCCTTGGTGGTCTCAGGAACCCAGGTGGGGGGTTCCAGGGGCAGTTCTAGGACTCCAAAGCCACAAGGCAGTTCTGCCTTACCAGGGCACTGTGCTGTGGTCTCTGGGAATCTGTAATATTTCTTTTTACTTGCATGCAACTCTTCTGTTAAAAGGTGAATCCCTAGCTCTGTGTGGTGGTGCAGGCCTTTAATCCCAGAACTTGGGTGACAGAGGCAGGCAGCTCTCTGTGAGTTCAAAGCTAGCCTTGTCTACTTAGTGAGCTCCAGGGCAGCTGGAGCTAGAGGGAGACCCTGTCTCAGAAAGGCCAAAAAAAAAAGTGAATTCCTAAACATGTTTTGGACTTAACTTATAGCTTATTTTCAGATGTCTTAATTTGGGTATACTGTGGAGTGTATACATGCATAATTTGGAGGAATATAAAATTAAAGGGAACAGCAAAAACAAAAAAGACTTGTTCAAAGAACTAACTGAAACAGTAAACTTGTGCTATGAATTAAAAAAAAAAAAAAATGGACTGAGCCGGTCATGGTGGCGCACGCCTTTAATCCTAGCAGCACTTGGGAGGCAGAGGCAGGCGGATCTTTGTGAGTTCAAGGCCAGCCTGGTCTACAGAGTGAGTTCCAGGACAGCTGGGGCTACAGGAGACCCTGTCTCGAAAACACCAAAAAAAAAAAAAAAGTAACAAAATGGACTGAGAAAAAGATGCAAGACATGGCAGAATGCATGATCTCTGGAGGGGTGGGAGAATTAAAGGGGGAATGTGTCTAAATTTTATATAAGAAATATGCTGGGCATGGTGGCATATGCCTTTAATCCTAGCACTTGGGAGGCAGAGGCAGGAGGATCTTTGTGAGGTCAGGGAGACCCTGTCTCAAAAAGCCAAAAAAAAAAAAAAAAAGAAATGTTCTATGAAATGCGCAAAGGTTCAATAAAAAAGATAGTGTACACTGCAAAAGAAAAAAAAATGCTCACAGTACTAGCAGTTACCCAGGTTTCAGCAGTTGTTAAGTGTAAACACACTGTTACTTTCTGCCTTTTGTAGGTGTTTAAAAATGTCTATTTTCTATTCATCAGTATCAGATTCACAGTTGTTCTGAGAGGAAAAATTCATACTCAGAGACAATTTTAAAGGAATTTCTTTGTTTAGTCAAGAATACATAAAGGCATAAAAGCAGTAGGTCATATTGACCATGGTAGGCTAAGAGAAAATAATCATAGATGTGATAAAGTCTTTTGATACATTGGGAGAGTTTTCAGGTAAATAAATACTTCACCACCACTTATCTTCAGACTTTGTAGTTGTGGTATATGGGGGGAGGGTATGTATGGATAATTTAGAGTAATATAAAATTAAAGGGGGAAAATGTGAATTCCTAAACATGTTTTGGAATTAACATACAGTTTACTTTCAGATTTCATAATTTTGGTATATGTGTAAAGAGCACATATACATATTTTAGAACAATACAAATGGGAGGGAACAAAAACAAAAGAACTGGGTCAAAGAACTGACTGAAACAGTAAATTTCAGTCCAAAACAATAAACCTCTGAATATTAAAACTTTAAAAAGAATGAAAAATGATGCACGACATACATTGCAAAATGCATGAACTCCAGCGGGGTGGGAGGCATGGAAACAAGGTCTAAAGCTGGACTGAGAAATGTTGTATGAATTGCACAAAACTTCAATGAGAAACATTAAGAAAATACTTAAGAATCTAATGAAATGAATATATAAACTGAGGTCTTCATTAAAAACATGTACACTGTACAATTTTTTCTGCAAGTTATGTACCATAAAGTATTCTCTGCTCTACCTCATGATGAAGGCAGTCTCTGATGCAAATACCTTCACACAGACTCTTCTCTCTGGGAAATAAAAGATGTTCTCAATATTCTCCTTTCAATGGTAAATTCATTGTGATGAAATTCCAGGTGCTTTGTATGTCAAAAGTATATTACAAATAAAAAATTTACTGGCATAGAAGGCAATTTAAAAAAAAATATTAGTCTCTTCTGTGCCTTGGAAAACAGTGTGGAGAACCCTTAAAAGACTAAAAATGAGCCTACCACCTGACCCAGCCATAACACTTTTGGGTATATACCCACAAGACTCATCCTACCACAGAGATACATGTACAGCCATATTTACTGCAGCTCTCTTCACAACAGTGAAGAGCTGGAAACAACCCGAGTGCCCCTCAACCAACTAGTGGATAGAGAAAATGTGGTACATCTACACGATGGAGTTCTATGCAGTGGTAAAGAAAGATGACATCATGAACTTTGCAGGTAAATGGACGGAACTCGAAGCCATTATGCTAAGTGAAGTAACACAGAACCAGAAAAACAGAAAACAAATTGTATCCCTCATCTGTGGATGCTAGTAACAAGTACCTAGTTGTAAGACAAACTGAGAAACATTGATGTTATACTCCTCATGATCTGAAAAGAACTGTGCTCTTATATTGTGAATCCCTATACAAGTTCTAGAACTAACCTACCATTTATTTTCAGACTTTGGATTTTTGGTATATGATGGTGGGTATGTATTCATTTTTTAGCATAATATAAAATTAAAATAGAAAAATGCAAATCAAGAAATATTCTATGGAAATAACATACAGATTGTTTTCAGAAGATACAATTTTAACATAGGTGCAATGTATCAGTCTGGTGTAACTTAGCCTTTCTGGGTGCTTAACAACCATACTTAATGCCCATACCAATTTGGCCAAGGGTCGTAAGGGATAAGTTTGTTCCTTGCCCTCAGAGGTCAACTAAGTCTTAGGGGATTATGCATGGGGGCATCTCTTGAAATGTCCTGCAAATGTGGGTCACCACAATTCCTATTCAAGGAGGTCTTGGAGATCCACTAATGGGACTTCAGCCAGTGTCCAGTCAATAAAGAGGAAAGTCTGCTCATGCTTCAGAAAGGGAAGCCTGGTCTAGAAAGACCTGATTTTTGTCCTTGAGTGGATGGAACTGGTAAATGAAAGGCTGAAGGAAGCTGGGGGCTCCCACCCTCCCCGCCCAAAAAAAACCCAAGTGACCCCTGAGGACCAGATCCAGACCTTCAATGTCAGATGGGGACTGCTTAGATAGCCAGCTTGTGGTCTGAGCAGCAAGGGGGATTTCAGCCTCGTCAGAGTATAGACTGCCATTGTTGGACTGCCTGGGCTGTATCATGGAGGCCAGTGCAGGAAGATAAAGACAGGACAGGTGCTTGCTGGACCTCATTTGGGGGACCATGGGAGGGAGGGACCCCGGTGTGGATCACAAAGGCAAGATTGATGGTTGTTTGGGCTTGCCAAGGAGGAACCTTCAAACACTTCCTTAGGGAAAACATGACATCTTTTAGCAAAAATAAAGAAAGAAAGAAAGAAAGAAGGAAGGAAGGAAGGAAGGAAGGAAGGAAGGAAGGAAGGAAGGAAGGAAGGAAAGAAAGAAAGAAAGAAAGAAAGAAAGAAAGAAAGAAAGAAAGAAAGAAAGAAAGAAAGAAAAAAAGAATTCTCCAATTCAGGTGATGTGTGTGTGTGTGTGTGTGTGTGTGTGTGTGTGTGTATGAAATACAAGTTGGAGAGAACAACAACAACAAAAGAACTGGGAAAAAAACGACTGAAATAGTGAAGTTCTCCCCAAAATGATAAGCTTCTGCTTTGAAANTGTGTGTGTGTGTGTATATATATATATATATATATATATATTAAAGCAATACAAGTTAGAGAGAACAACAACAACAAAAGCACTAGAAAAAAAACTGTAAAAACTCAGAAAAAGATGCAAGACATGTATGGCAGAGTGCAGGAATTGAGGTGGGGTCAGAGGCATGGAAAGGGAAGTGACTCTAAATCCGATTGAGAAATGATGTATGATGCATGGAAAAAGTTTAATAACAATAAAAAATAAATTAAAAAATGAAAACAAAAACCTTGGTTAATCTGGGCTAACTCTGTAGCCTTAAACATCCAAAAGGAAAATAAAACCAGAAATAAATAATCAGTAAGGCCTGAGAAATTATACTTCATATAATAAAACCTGAGATCTTAGTAAAAAGAGAAAGAGAAAAAGAGAGAACACTGTTGTTTGGCCTGTCTTCAATTCTTACTGGTAAGTGCATCTACTCTGTGGCTGTCACTGCTTTTGCCATTCCTCAAAGACATGAGACACAGCTTTTTAACCCTCCAATATGGATTGAAGACTCATTTCTCTCCAAGAATCTTCCAAACCTTCAAAGCCAGATGGGGACTACTGAGATATCCAGCTTGTAGACTGAGCGGCTGCAGGGATTTCAGCATCGTCGGAGTATAGACTGCCATTGTTGGACTACCCAGGCTGTATCATGGAGGACAGTACAGGAAGATCAAGACAGAATGCGTGCTTACTGGACCTCATTTGGGTGACCATGGGAGGGAAAGACCCCAGTCTGGAGCACAAGGGCAAGATTGATAGTTGTTTGGGCTTGCCAAGGAGAAACCTTCAAACATTTTCTTAAGGAAAATGATATCTTTTAGGAAACAAAAAAAGAAAATCCTCCAATTCACATGTGTATGTATGTATATATATATATGTATATAATCATGTATATATGTATATATATATACATTGAAGAAATACAAGTTGAAGAGAACAACAACAACAAAAGAAATGGAAAAACAAATAAACAAACTCTGGAAAGACTCAGAAAAAGATGCAAGACATGTATGGCAGAGTGCAGGAATTCAGGTGGGGTGGGGGGCATGGAAAGGGAAGTGACTCTAAATTTGATTGAGAAATTATGTATGATTTTGGAAAGAGTTTAATAACAATGAATTTTTTTTAAATTAGTCTCTGGAATGCCACAGAGTGTTACCAAAGGACATTAAACCAATAAAGCAAATATAGGTCTCCTTGAGTCAAGCAAGACTCCTCCGTCAGCACCAGCTACACCTCACCTGCCTGGAAATATTGTGCAGCAGTGGCAGCCATATGCCTGTACATCCCAAATCTAATTGGCTATTAGCTCTCTCCTTGGAGGAATAACCCACAGCTGATGCCACAAGCTTACATCCTCTAATGGTTAGGAGATGTTATAAGCCACAGTAAGACCCTGTCATATTTTACAGAAAAAAACATAATTCATGGATTAACATCCAAACATCTGTGTCTATACCAAAGTAACCTACCATAACATTTAGTACTGTTTAAATACCTATATATCTAATTGCTTGTGCTTCATTAGTAGGATCGAAAGGTTATGCCTGGACAAACTGTCAGCCCATGAAAGGAAACAGCCAGAATTGACCAGAGACCAAGACAACAGCTCCAGAGAAAGTAGACTGTTTTGCTTCTCATCCACCTGTGCCCCTTTTCTAAGCCTAGGGAACAATCTGCGGAAGAGGGGGCGCAGTAGGATGTAAGGGCTGCGACTGGAGTGAATGGTGAAACTACAGCAATATAGTCTGGACACTCATTTGATCAACTTGATTGAACATACAAGCCCCCCCTGCTGGATGGTGGGACCCATGAGCTGCATGGGTTTGGGCACAACTGCTTGCAAATTGGTTTTACATGAAAGATGCTTGTACTCATAAATTATCACTTATTGTTTAAAAAAATGAAAAAAAACAGAAATATGCAGGAAAGTTACGGCAGAATGCATGATCTGGGATGGGCTGGGGTGGGGTGGGGGGAAAGGAAAGGGATATATGCCTGAACTGAATTGGAAAATGATGTATGAAATACACAAAGCATCAATAAAAAAAGTAGTCTCTTCTGTATGTCCAAGAATAATGTATTTAACCTTCCTAGGACTCTATTGCCTCTGGAAAAATGACTCACTTGAATTAGCTGATCTAGGACTACAGGAAATCTGGAGTCCCGAAGCATATGATGCCATAGCTAGCAACAATACTTACAGGAAATCCCACCATTACTAAGAAACACACCCAAATGCCTCTTCAGTTGGTGATAAGTCTAGCTAAATAAAGCTTTTCCCTTAGAACTCATAAATAAATATGTCTATGATAAATAAACACATGGGATAATGTTAGAGCATAAGTGGAGGTTCGGAGCAATCTCTTTGGCAGTACATGTTGCTCTCCCCAGTGTAAGTAGACATTCACTGTTCTAAGCAACAAGCCCTTTGATACTTGGAAATTCTGGATTCTGTTCTATTTTTTAAAGCAACTGTACCAGTATTCATCAACTGTTTGGCATAGCCATTCATTTATTTTCAAAAAGGCTATTTTATAACCACACTTCCTTTCAGGAAGCCCACCAACTAAGTAGGAACCCAAATGACTAAGAGCAGTTATACAGTGACCTTCCTGTGGTCAAGAAACAGGATTAATTAAACTAACGTGTTAAATCTTGAGGAAATAATTATGCAGAGACATGGAATGAAAGCTTCTTTGTTTTTAATATCTGTGCACTTTTAATATGATTTTAAAGAAAGATAAAACATTGTAGAAAATCATTTTCTTATTTGGTATTTTAATATGCCTGATTAAGCTATTCTGTAATGGTAAGAAATAATGTGAGTTTCTATTAAAAATTATAATTAAGACAGAATAATAATCTAGTAACAATTACTAATTTTTAAAACAATCCCTCATATCATGACTAATTAGGAGCTAATTAAACAATCAAAATGAATCATAAGAAAGCCAGTATCTACTAAATAAATCTAATTTCCTATTGTTCTAGTTTCTTACGATAAAACACTCTAATACCAATTTGGAGATGAAAGAGTTTATTTGGCTTACATCTCCCAGGTCACAGTTCATCATTTAGGGAGCCCAGGGTAGGAACTCAGAGCAAGAACCTGGAGGCAGGAGCCTAAGCACAGACCAGGAAGGAATGCTGACTGCTCCCCTGGCCCATGCTCAGCCTGCTTTCTTATACAATACAGAACACCCTGTCAAGTGGTGGCACAATCCACAGTGGGCTGGGATCTCCCCCATCACTCAACAATCAGGAAAATACCCCACAGACGTGGCCACAGGTCAGTCCAAGGGAAGCAATTCTCCAACTGGGGCTCTCTCAACCCAGGTGTGTCAAGTTGACACTTTCCAACATACCCACTAAACATCTGCATGCTTTTTAAATTTTACAAATACAAGAAATGCTTCGTTCTACCTAAAATTCTTAGTGTATTCACACATAATGAAATTTATTTTCTCAGTTAACTACTGTTACTGTGGCATCAATATAATTATTAAATAATATTAAAACTGCACACACTGAAAAACTTTATTAGAGTTTATACAATTCTTTTAAGATAGCACTTAGATCTTTTTATAATTTGGTGAGGTTCTATTATTCATCACATTAAACTAGGATGTTCCTGCTGTTGGACATAAAGAAACAGTTTCTTGTTTACAAGGTTGTTTCACAACCAATAGGTTCCTCTTAAAGAAAACACTGAGGCAGGGAAGTGAAGAATAGTTAGGAAAATCTTAAAGTCTAGACAAGCTAATATCAATTAGAGGGAAATGAACAAGGCCCAGCTCTCTGTGCAAGACTTGTAACATAAATAAAGACCATGACTATCTCCACTGTTATATTCTTAATCTGAAATGAAGTAAAAATTCTACCAATTCTAAAGACTTATAATGTAGTCACAATTTAAAAAATAAAGTCATTAATGCCATTAATCATAATTTCTGGATGTCAAGCTATTGAGAAAGTAAGTCTTACTATAGAAAGAGTCACTACTCTTCATGGGTGCTTTAGAATGTGTTTGTTTTGCCAGGAGTGGTGATGAATGTCTTTAATCCCAGCAGTGGGGAGACAGAGGAAGGCAGATCTCTAGGAGTTCAAGGCCAATCTGGTCTACATAGGGAATTCCAGGCCATCTGGGGTGATAGGGAGGCTCTGTCTCCATAACAACAACAAAAAAAAAAATAGAAAAATGTGGTATTTTATGCAATTCTGGGGATGCAACTCAGGGCTTTGCACATGCTAGGCAAGCACTCTACCACTGAATTCTATCCCCAGGCCTTTAAGAGGTTTTATGCTGTACAAGTATGATACGGTTTTGCAGATTGGATTATTTATCATGAGTTAGTCCTCTACTATTATTATTTCCATAAACATAGAAAATTCAAAACTTTGGAGGAAGTAAAAGCAAGAAAACTGATGTTTTTATTCACAAATATATTACTTTTTATTTTTACTTTATGTGTAGGACTGCATTGCCTGCATGTATATAAGTGCATCCCTTTCATGCAATAGCCATGGAGGTTAGAAGAAGGTGTCAGATTCTCTTGGAACTGGAGTTAGAAACAGTTGTTAGCTTCCTTGTGGATACTGGGACTCAAACCCAGGTCCTCTGTAAGAGCAGCCGGTGCTCTTAACCACTGAGCCATTGGACCAGCCCCAGACACAAATATATTATTTATCGATATCTTTCAAAGTATAATATCTTGACTCTACTTCTGCATAAGTGCATCAAGGTAAAAAGATGCACTCCCTGAATAAGTATGGTGGTAACTCTAAGTGATCATCACCTCAGAGCATCCTTTATCATCCAGATATAGGGCAATTATGTGCACAAGTCATCAGGACTGTGGGGATTTGAGTATACAGTAACAAAAATTTATTTACATAATAAAAATTACTAAGAAATTCCATAACTTAAATGGATTTCTAACCTTTCATCTACTTTTTATAGCATAGGGAAAGCACACATACAACAGTAAATATCTAAAATAAAATCCATATATTTACTTATAGTGAAAAAAACCTATCTTTAAGATGCTAGAATAAGTTCAAGAAGAATGGCCCAATTTGGCCTCAAGCACAGAAAAAAATGAAAGAGAAAAGCTGTATTAAAAATAATAGGTAAGGGGCTGGAGAGATGGCACAGTGTTTAAGAGTACTAGGTGCTTTTGTAGAGGATCTGAGTTCAATTCCCAGCACCCATATGGTGGTTAACCACCATTTGTAACTCCAGTTCCAGGAAATCTGATGCCCTCTTCTGACCTCCACAGGCATTGGATGACACAGGTATACTTACACACATGCAGGAAATATACATAAAATAATAAAAATATTCATTTTTATTAAAAGCAAAAAGTAGCAATAGGTAATATTTACTTGGGAATACAAGTATATTCTAGTCTCTATAAGACAAGTCAGTTTAGAAACTGGTAAATTAAGAGAATCATTTTGTTATCTAACACATACAATGTTTCTCTCAGATCTAACTAATCTAGTTTGTACTTCGACATCAAGCACTTCTGATCTAAGATTTGTTTTGACTAGTTACAGAATATCAGCATCCTGGATGTTTCTTACTAAGGTAGAACAAAAAGAATAAAACTAATAAAAATGCTTTTAATTCCTGACATTAAAACTTTACAAGAACAAGCTGAGGGCAAAATTTTAAAAAGACGGCAAACAACCAGAGACTGATATGTCAAACACATAGTTAACTGGGAAGTACCAATGTGTCACATGAAATAAAGGAGGAAGAGGGAGGAAACTTAGAAAAGAAAGCTTGCTAAATAGTACAATGATATACTGAATCATTCCTTAACACAGATTCAACACACAGAAGACCCTATTCTCATGTATACTTATTTAATTATGTACTTGTAATTCAATAATTTTCATCTCCTTCATGTGTTCATAGGATATTTTATTTAGAGTTAGGAACAAAATCAAAGTCCACTGTAGTTAATAAAAATTCTTGGAATGGAAAAAGTTCAGGTTCCATTTCTTTGTATTTTTAAATAGGGAAAGAATAAGGAAGCCTTTCTTCCAAATGAGAAAAAATTATTCACATGTTCAAAACCATATTTGTGTGATGGTGTGACATAAAATTTTCTTAGGATCAGACTCATCACCTAGTTGAGTCAGCCTCTCTCATGTGTGCCCTTACGTACTTTCTGGGGATTTGGCATTCTTTTCTACTTTTTTCTTGTCATTGCTGGAAATAAATGTCCATGCTCCTAGGTAAACTAACTTACTAGCTGTCCATTAACGTCCAGCAGCTCACAAATATATTTGTTCTTCCTACCCTACTTCTCCCTCCAGCTGCTGCCCCTTGTCTTTCCTTTCCCTGAAAAGTTAGGGGTGCTTATATGTATGGTCTCGTTTCCAATTCCCTTAATTCCTTTGAGCCTCCTATTCTGCTTTACCCCCTACCATTGAACTTAAAATGCTCTATCAAGGCTCCAGTAGTGTGTTTAATCCTCATCTCAGTAGCTCCTTTAGCAACATCCAATTCAGCTGGCTATTGTCTATTTCTTCAAATACTTTCTTCTCTTGTCTTCAAGTAATCATATTTACCTGGTTGCCTCTTACCTACTGACTGCTCTCAGCTTTTACTGCCTTCACTTCTTTGGCTGTGATTACTTAGGAAGTCCTGTTGCCTCTAAACATAGGCAGAATTTGGTCAGTGCTTGTTACCCTCTCCATCACTCACCTAAATTACCCAATCACTGAACCAGCTCCTTTCTGCCATACTTTCTTCTGTAAGTATCATCCTACAGCCTATTCTCAATAAAAAAGCCAGACTCATCCTGTCATAGATTATATTCTTGACTATTTAATATGGGCCAATAGTTCCCAACATAACTCAACAAAAACTGAAGTTCTTACAATAGCCTATCAGTTGCTACATGTTATGTGGCTGTACTATCTCTCTGACTTCATGTCTGTTCTCCCAACTTTTACTTTCTACTTTATCCATACAGACAAACCTTTGTGAAATGGATTGAATCCACTAGGGTTCCTGCATGTAGGCGTGATTTTTCTGCCTACTATATTCTTACCACAAATAAAAACTTTTTCTCGAGATGGAGAGATGTCCTAGTGGTTAAGAGTGCCAACTGTTCTTGCAGAGGGCCCAGGTTTGATCCCCCCACCCACATGACGGCTGAGAACCATCTTTAACTCCAGTTCCAGAGGAATCCGACACCCTCTTCTGACCTCTGCAGCATTGCACAACATGGGTGCACAAACCTACAAGCAGACAGTACATTCATACACATATGAAAATTAAAAAAAAAAAAAAAACTCTCTCTTCTTACTCAGGCCTTTGTTGGAACCTAAAATAAACTACAACCTTCTTCTTTACTGCCATTGTGCCCTTTCTATCATCCTTTGCTGCTCTGTTTCTCCTTTGAGCAATTATCGCAACTGATACTTTTTATTGTTTGCTCATCTCATTATCTGTTTCTACCCAAAGAATTTGAACTCCACAATGATATCATATTTGTAGTTTGCTATCCACTGTCCAGAAAGTTTCTAATACATAATAAACACTTAAACATATTTTTCTAAAAAAAATTCATTGCCAGGTATGGGAAACCTCTTTGAGCTATTGGGTCAGGGGTGTCTTGGGGAACCCCAAAGCAATATAGGGTACTGCCACTGCTCTTGATTGTCCACCAGATCTTGAAGGTAAGACCCTACTGCTGAGAAAACCACACAATTTGGTCACAGGACACGGAGAAAGCAAGTCAGTACTGATCAGAAAGCTTCCTCCCTGCTGGCTAGTACTGGAAGGTGCTATGCAGGCTTCTAGGAAAAAGCCGTCAACAGTCTTCCTCACCTATGAGCCATGTGAGCAATAATAATGACCAGTAGGGCAAGATAGCCTAATGGATGCACCAGTGACAAGAATATATGTGCATAACCAATCACTTTCTGGTTATATTTAAAGCCCGCTCCACAAGACAGAAACCTATTCCTAGTATTGTAAATCTAGATAAGAACTAATGGTCAGGTAGAGCTCATAGGCCCCAGGGGTTGAACCTACTATTACTTTGCTAAAGAGACACAGTCTCAAAGTGCCCTCTAAATTCATAGCTCTGGGGCTGGAGAGATGGCTCAGTGATTAAGAGCACCGACTGCTCTTTCAGAGACTGGGTTCCATTCCCAGCAGCCACATGGCAGCTAGGAATCGTCTTTAATCTGGATGTGGTGGCACATAACTTTAATCACAGCACTGGGGAGGCAGAGGTAGGTGGATCTCTGTGAGTTCAATGCCAGTCTGGTCTACAGGGCTAGTTCCAGGCCAGCTGGGGCTACAGCGAGACTCTGCCTCAAAAACAAAACAAAACAACCAAAAAATAAAAATATAAAAATAAATAAATTTTTTAAAAAAATTAATAGCTCTATATCCACAGATCAGTACAGCTGCCAAATCTTATCAGAGTAGTTTCTTTGTGCAGCTGAGGATGGCTAACAACACAGAAACTCAAAAGTGGCCAAAGTGCAGAGAAGAAAAATGCATGTGGTGTATACAGTCACAAACACAACACCTACATCATTCCCTACTCCCAGGACCCAGGGACTATCACAGAAAAGAAGGTAGAAAGATCAAGAGCAAAAAGTCAAGAAGAATCACAACAAAACAGTCTTTTGGACATGACAGAACCACTGACTCATGAACTCACAGAAGCTGTGGTTGACTGGACAAGATCTGCACAAGATCAGCCCAGTCAATAAACTAGCATGGATGGGAGGGTCTTCCCTACACTTAGCTGAGAAGCCAATGACAACTGATCCCTAGGGCAGGTAGGGGAGAGACAGTTTTCTTCAAGTATGTGGCCTCAGGCAAGATGACCAGGCATCAGCGGATGGCTCAGCATCCAAGAGTATATTTGGCAGCACAAATTGGACTAGTTTGTTAAAAACAGAGGATATAAAGTTAGGAGGGGTGTGAGGAGAAGATATGGGGAGTTAGGGAGAGGAGTAGGGAGTGAATGTGATAAAAAAAATCAAGTATGAAACTCTCAAAAAATTAACAAAAGTATTACGTTTAAAAATATGTATTTCTAAACAATGAATGAAATATTTAATTTTTATACTGGGTTTAAGTAAAGGCTTTTTCAGTATTGCATGACTTTGGAGTTTCCCTGCTTCTGCTACACATAGGAAATCTATACAGCTCCAGGAAAATAATTCACAAGATTAAATTCCTGCTGGGAACTTGCTCCTCAGAACTGAATAAGGCTCACAAATTTCAAAGTTAACTGCCCTTGTTTATTTTCCTTCTTGTATGTTCCTTTTTACTCCATAGCAAAGCTTTTCCTGAAGAGGGAAAGAAGGCCTCAGCCTCAAGATAATCTAAAACATTTACCGTATTCCACCTGTAGCATCAGATGCATAAGATCTCAAGGACTGAAGCCTACCAGTGTTGAGCAGGTGATATTTAACATGAAGATAGATCTTTGAGGTTTAAGCATCTTTTTTTGACAGGGTCTTCCTTTAGTCCCAGCTGGCCTGAAGCTCACTATGTAGGCCAGGCTGGCCTTGAACTCACAGAGATCTGCCTGCCTCTGCCTCCCGAGTGCTGGAATTAAAGGTGTGTGCCACCACACCTGGCCTAAGACTATTCTTAGCCACCATGTGGGTGCTGGGAATCCAACATTGGTCCTCTGCAAGAGCAGTCAGTGCTCTTAACCTCTGAGCCATCTCTCCATCCCCTAAGCATCTTTTTTAGGTAAGGGAGAATATACACCTTGTGTGTGTGTGTGTGTGTGTGTGTGTGTGTGTGGTAGGGGGGTGTCTGTATGTCTGTGTATGCTTGGTTGCCTTGGTGCTGATAACTGCTACATTTTACAGCAAATATTAATTTTAATTTACATTCTTTAAGGTTTAGGCTAAAAAAGCTTGGATAATTTCAATAGAAAAAAATCCATCATATTTTTCATTGTGGTTTCTTCTTATAGTAATGAACCCAAGGGCCATATTCCCCATAATAAGAAAGTATGACTTTCTCACCTGGAGCCAACACAGAGGCTCTACTCTCTTCATCAGTACTTTCATCATAGACTGCATCTGGGTCAGCAGTTATTTCAGAACAAGTTGCAGTTTCCCTGGAAACAGAGCAAGGTGAATGGGAAATCATTAGGCCGCCCTGGCTAGCCATCAAACTTACTAGGGAGCAAATACAGAGAGTACTCCAAGAAAAAGGCCCTGAATTAGATAAACCTAGTGAAATGTGTATGATTTAAATGAGATCACTTAAGGACTAACTCTCTTTAAAAATAAAAGCTATTTAACCTAGCAGAATTAATGTTCCTTAACGCTATGATTACCTCCTAAATCAATCTATCGCATTTTGTTCCTCTACCGAGACATTATTCTACCAAATTACATGTGTGCATCACAGAGTGCTTAGCACTGTAAAAACCTCAAAGTGCTTCTACACATTCCATCAGATTTCCCTAAAATGAAGCTCAGAGAGCTTGCTGGACTTCATCAAATCCATATGCAAGTACCCCTGACTGCCAGATCAGTACTTGAACTAGGACCAACAGACAAAGAACATTAACCTCTATATATTATGTCATTCCTTTAAATATACTTCCTTTCAAATTCAGGGCAATAGACATTAATCCATATCTGCAGGTATCTAAAACACTTAAAAACTGTCCAAACCTCGATTAGCCATTTGGAATCTATGGCTTTCCATTAGGAATCAAGTATATATCCACTTTCAGAAGGAAAAACAAAACTGCCAGGCATGGTGATGTACATATTTAATCCTAGAACCCAAGAGACAGAGGCAGGTGGATTTCTGTGAGATCAAGCTCAGCCTGGTCTCCATAGTGAGTTCCAGGCCAGCTAGGGCTACAGTTGAGACCCTGTCTCAAAAAGACAAAGAAAAGAAGAAAAAAGAAAAGAAAAGAAAAGGAAAGAAAAGAAAAGAAAACCCAGAATAGTAGGAGATAATATAACAGATTAGATAACACATTCACTACCTGCATCTAAAGTTAACCATGACACAGACATTAAGATTCCAATTGTGTAGCAGGAAATGGTGGTGTACTACTTCAATTCCAGCACCTAGGAGGCAGAGGCAGGCAGATCTCTGTTAGTTTGAGGCCAGTCTGGTCTGCACAGACAAGTCCAGTGCTACAGTGAGAGTCTGTCTCAAAAAAACCCAAACTAAATTGAAGAAAAAAAGATTACAAATGTTTAACCAACTATACAGTCCTAGAGGAGGGGAAATTTTGTTTAATGTGTATGAGCGTATTACCTGCATGTGTGTAAGTATACATGTGTCATTCAATGCCTACGGTGGTCAGAAGAGGGTACCGGATCCCCTGGAACTAGAGTTTTGGAAGGTTGTTTGCAACCATTTGAGTGTTGAGAATCAAACTGAGGTCCTCTGCAAGAGCAGTCTGTGGTCTTAACCACTGAGCCATCTCTTCAGCCCCAAGGGGAAAAACTTTTAACTGATACATTTCTTTATTAATAATGTCTAATACTTGAATAAATAACATTAAACATCATGCAAGTTTGCTATATGCAGTGTATATGCTACTCTTTAAGTAAGGCCATGGGAAGATGTGTAGAGATAATGTGGAAAATCAGCCTGCCCATGAAATCCTTGTGTAACTGTCTGAATGTCTAAGTCCAGAGTACAGATAATCTTGTAATACTAAAAGTTGGCACTTGATTTTCAATTAATAATCTCTTTTCAAAGAGATTATACTTATTAATATATCTGCTATCCAAAATTAGAAAGGATATACCTTCCATGTTCAGTGTTCTTTTCCAATTCTTGAACTTCACTTAACAACTTATGCAAGCTTCTTATCTTTGTTTTCTTCTCGTTCAACACCAAAATAAATCGTTTATAGAGATCAGCCTCCAAGGCTTCTTTGTCACTCACACATTTTTCAAATCTAAAAAATTAAACAAGTGAACAAATTACAAATCATGTAGTTTTATAACACTAATATTATTCACTAAAATACTCAAAGTTTCAAGCAAATTTTGAAGCAAAATATAACTAAGGTCATTTTTATATATGCTTTTACTGGCTTAAAAGTTTTAAAAACAGTTAAATAAGTTAGAAAAAAATGGTTATTAATATTACTAATTTATATTCTAAGATAGAACAAATGAAAGTAGATAGGAATAAGGCTTTAAACTATAAATGCTTAAATGTAATAATATATTTATATGTAAGAATTTGCATATATAATTTATTCAAATATGGTTTATTTACAAAAGAGTGTTTTCAGGGCTGGAGAGATAGCCTAGTGGTTAAGAGCACCGACTGCTCTTGCAGAGGACCCAGGTTCGATCCCCAGCACCCACATGGTGGCTAAGAACCATCTGTAAGTCCAATTCCAGGAGAACTCCAGTTCCAGGGGAATCCGAGACCCTCTTCTGACCTCCGTGGCATTGCACGACACGGGTGCACAGACCTGCATGCAGACAGAACATTCATACACATACAAAAATAAATAAAATTAAAAAAACAAAAGAGTATTTTCGTGGGAATTTCAAAGAAGCAAATGAACATGTTTCCTCAGTGTGTTAATATTATTGCAAAACTGCCTTGATCTTATTTTATATTAAAGCAATATACCTAATCTGTTTGACAGTCTTCCTAAACCATGACCTATCCTATAAGAACATGGCTTATTAATTTATATATTTATAATCCAGCACAATACACACATACACATACATATAATGAATTGAAGAATGCCATTTAATATTTCCAAGAGAATAGACAACAAATGTTAAATAGCATAGTTCTTGTCTTTCACATATGTAAGAAAACACACAAAATCCTCCATTGATTATAATTTTTCCTTGAAAGCACAAATGCTCAAAGGATTGCATATAGTTTAATCTCCCAAAAGATATATGGAGAAGGCAAACTAGTAGAAGAGGTATATATGTGTGTACATATAAAGATGCTACAAATAAATTCATATTTTACAGATTTAATAAATTACATGGAATGTAGACAGACTCTGTCTGTTCTTATCTCTATTACTACTTACTATATATGTTCCTATATGAACAGAGTTTGTGTTCCATGTGTCCTAATTATTACACATATACCCATATATATATATATATATATATATATATGAATATATTACAGTGAAATAATTATAAATAAAATTTTCAAAACATGATACTTTTCATATAGGCCCTTAATGTGCCCCCAAGCACACCTATTTAAAAATGCATAAAATTTATCACAGGATGAAAAGGAATATAAAACAATGAATTTCTGTTACCAGTTAAGTGCAAATTCTTTTACCATGGACTCTGCTAATATCATTCCATGAGATCACAGAACATGTGTATTCTATTGACTGTTTTGTTACCAGTGCCTAGCAGGTATTTCAGTAGGTATTTGTTGAATAAACTAAGTAAGCTAAAAGGAACATAGTTTTTTGGAGATATACTGCTATTAATTATATGTCTCCAAAAGCACTTTATTTTTTCTTTTCAGCATTCCCTTCTGCAGCTTCCTTGACCCTATCCAGGATGCCAAACAACCAGGCACTGGTCTGTTTTGTGAACAATGTGGCAAACACTGTCCAGTTCTCCTTTTTCCCCCATGAGGCCATAATTACTCCTGCAAACTGAGTGACCAATTTGAGTTCTTCAGCAGGGTCTTGGGGTTGAGGCCATCCTAAAGAGCATGAGGTGGGATATGTACTCCTTCAGGCACTGCACAATAGCAAAATGGGACTTGGTCAATTTGTTTTGCCTCACTGGATGCACAGAGAGATATCACTAGTTGGTGCAACCTTCTTAGGAATGCCAGCTACACTTTGCTATTTCAAACTGAAGCCTTGACAGTTTATTCTTTGGTCTAAAATTGATATTACTATGAGCACAGAACATGGGGCCATGCTGTATGCTAAAGTGACAGGCATTGAACCTGGTTTTGGCCAGCTGCTTGAACCATGACATCTAGAATCATATCAACTGCTATGGAGGGAGGCTTCAGGATGAACTGTGTCAGCTTGGCACCAGAGATACCTGTAGCCTTCCTACTAAGAAGAATGGCAAAGAGATAAGGCTAAAATAGTTATCTGAAAAGGAAAAAGAAAAGTACCGATTTTGACTACAGATATGCACTGCCTCGTGAAAAGGACACATCCTGAGTGTGAGGACACATCATTTTGTAATCCTGTCACTGTGCAGACACCACAGCCTAGATTCACTCCACGAAGCCTTGCAGTATAATCAAGAGTCTTAGTAAGCATGAGATGTATGAGGCAACACAAGGAAGCATGGTATACTTGTTTTATAGTAACTTTCTTTAAAAGAATGAGTAAAAATGTACATTTTAATCTAAGACACTGTAAATATACACATATGTAACAGCTGTTTGTCATGCCTCTTGGGAATTATGTGCTATAAATAACTGAATGTGTTATACCTTAAACAAGCTTCAGTATAAAAGACTTAGTTACACCAGCACCACCACAAAGACATGTGCAATGTATTGTACCAGTTTAGCACAGCAAGAACATCATTAGCCAACAGTTTTTCAGCTCCATTTTAATTACAGGCATTAGTATCCAAAATGTGGCCCACTGCTGAATTAAACATCATACAACTATCTTTTTCACTCACTTAATCTACTCGTCAATGTAACAGTAATCCTTTCATCACCTTTGGCTTTATCACCTCAACAGTATTCCTTTTGGCAAGCAAAGTTCTCTGGTCAATTGATATACCAAAAATGTGGGATAAAAGGTAACATAATTTGAAATGCTGTCAATATTGTTTCAAGTAGCAGTATGTCATTGAATCTATACTTTCAGATACAAATTGTTATGTGTGTATGTGTGTGTGTATGTGTGTATATATATAAAGTATCTTAGGATGTAATAAATTTTTAATATGTAAACATATACATAAACATACAACAAAAATCATATCATAATTCATAACAGAAAATTTTAGAAGTGGCAACAAATCCATTAATTGTAAGATTTAGTTCCAATTTAATTTCCATAAAAATCATCCCTAATTTTTCTTAATTATAAATTATGTACGTTTATTAGATATCAAGTTAATTTCCATCTTTTTTTAATTAGGCATTTTTTTTTGGTCTTTTTGAGACAAGATCTCCCTGTAGCCCCAGCTGTCCTGGAACTCATTCTGTAGATCAGGCTGGCCTTGAACTCACAAAGATCTGCCTGCCTCTGCCTCCGGAGTGCTAGGATTAAAGGCATGCACCACCACACTCAGCTTAAATAGGCATTTATATGATGCATGAGACTTTACAAAGATATCAAAAAGAAATTTCCTATAAGTTTTCATAAAAATATTGCCAACCTCAATAACCATGCCACAATTATATGATAAGTAGCACCATTTCTGGTACAGTGAAAAAAAGGTAATAGAACGAATGCAGTCTGTGAGTTAACTTTGCTTGCTTTAGAACTTTATTGCAATAAACTTCTAGTTATCATACTAGATAAAACTTCCCAGAAAGAGTTGAGATTGGCAGTTGCATGGCACAGAGTAATAGTTTAAACAGTTACAGAACAAGAATTTACTCAATTATTTTCTCAAAAAAAACCTTGGGAATATTATCTATTTATTCGATATTTAGTAACCAATGTATTCAACCTCATTGAAAACCAATCTTCTATAGCATTATGATGTTGCTATGCCTTCCATACTTGTCTGCTCCCAAGCCTCTATCTCATGAGTTGGGAAAGAATTATTAGGTGAAAGCATTTCATCAAGAAGAGACATGGGACTCATTGCTAAGTCAATAAAAGTAAAGCCATAGATCACAAAAGCAGAGTGCAAGAAATCCAAGGCAAACTTCAGACTGGGATAAATCATGAAGAGGGTTCAAACAAGAAAGGCCTAATGATATTCTTTCAAAACTGGTTATAGCATAGATCAATAATACACATTGTCACTAGTAATCTTAGCAATCAAGGACTTAGGACTTGAAATCAAAGAATGGTAATTTTAAAAATTGACCAAAGCATTAAAAAAAAAAAAAGTACTTCTGAGAGTCAAACAATCTAAGAACAGTATGTCAGAAACAAAAATAGGAGCAAACACAAGGCAATTTCACAAAGGAGTAAACACCAAAATAAAACAATAGATTGACAGTCCAAAATAAAATAAGAGATACATGTATGTGAGCATATAGTATAGAGACAGTAATCATATTACCATTAAGTTCTGGTCAAAATTATAACCAGGTCAAGGTTGTCCAAAAGAGAAAAAATCTGAACAGAGTTGACCAAAGAATGCTAGAGAGAACTGGAAAATAGACTGCCAGGAAAGATGTAATAAGGCCTAAAGCCCCAGAGAAGATGGTCAACAGTTGTTCCTTATTCTTTCTGATGACAGAACAAGAGGAAATGGCCTTCAACAACTCCATGAAGGATTCAGATTACCGAGAGATGGGAGGAGTTTTCTGACTGTGACAGTTCTTAAACACAGAGGGGGACTGAGACATAACTCTTGAGGTCTTTAAAAATCAGACTGAATTCATCTGCAGATGATGACATTCTACCTTGTAAGTACAAAGACAAAGTAAAAGAGTTTTCAAGGTCTGCTGAGCAGCCCATGATTGTAAACTTTGTTCAATGAAAACTGCCTCCTATTATGGGTTTAATAACTATAACTCAGAAGAAAGCCATCAAATTTCTAAACTGAAGTCTGATTGCTAACAAAAGACCTATTCAATAATATGGAATTTGAGACTCATTATTTGAAATTAAGTAGAAAATCCAATGAACAAATACAGCAAATCACCTCAAGATTCATATACAAGTTTATAATATTCTTTTTTATATAAAGTATACAAAATTCATCCCATAATGTAACTTGTTTCAAAATAGAGCATGAAACATTAAATAATACTTGAACAGTAATAACAAGTAAATGCTGAAGCCTGTGCATTAGTTCATTCCTTGTCCTCATCCTGGACCTCCTCATTCCTCTCTCAAGACTTCATTCTTATAATTTCAAATGTAAGTAGATTTATATTTGGACTTGATCATACTATTTATAAAAGTATTTAAATTTAAGATATTTTTATTATTCACTTTATTTTATACAAGATATGTTATTAACATTTAATTTTCTCCCTATATATATTCCCTAGATAAATATATTTTGCAAACAATGGGATGTATTAGTATCTTTGACAATATACATATCAACCTTAATATATCATAATTGTTTTAGTTAATAATAAGCACACAACTCAATGACTGGGTTTGCTCAGATTATATCCAACTGAATATTCATTACATTTCAGACCTAGCTATAATTTCTAGGGGCATTTTCATCACTTACTTTGTGCAGTATAGTCACAGTGGTGGATCTGAAATGACTGACTGGATTTTAGAGGGCTACTGTCACAATAAGATGCCCTGAAAACTAAGCTGTGATATATATGGCCTTGCCTCGGAGGCCCAATTTTGATGAGTCTCTATGTTCTGAGTCTGCAGTTTCCTAAACTCATTTGTGTCCTATGTCTAATCTACTGAAAGACAAAGAACTACTGCTATATAGGGAAGTCAGAGCTCTGGATGATCTGACCATTTTCCAGATTCTGAGACATAAAGAGAGAACACACTAAGATAGCACTACTTAGCCAAGAACAAGATGCATTTAGATATCTTCAAATAGACTTCTTTCTCTTCTCAAAGGAAAGCAAAGCAAATTTAGGAAATACATAAAGCTACTAATCAAACCTCTGGCATGCAAACAAGAGCCTATAATTTTATGAAGAGGATTATTTCCTCTCATCTGTAGGATCACTCAAATGGCAATACACTGTTCAATCCCACAGAAGACTCTTAGCCAGTACAGATAACAGAAAAGATAGGCAGGGCAAACATGAAAGGCAGGTGCCAGGATGTGAGGCCATGCTTTTGAACAAGCAGGAAATGTCTTCTCAAGATGAGGCAAAATGCTTTCTGGAAAGAGTGCACCAAGCACCTGTGCCCCGTGGAGTATGGTATTGCTCAGAGGGTTCAACAGCACAGGCTGCACTTGTCTCCATTCCCTGCTGCTCACAATTCAGGGGAAGTGGTGTAGAATACTGATGAGTTAATACCTCTTTCAACTGCTGGCAGACATTTTAAAGCAATTTATTCGACTACAGAGTACCCAGCCTGCATGTTTGTAGGCAATTTGTGGATCAAATGTCCTACCATACTGAGGATATTTTGAGTTTTAATACAGAAATACAATGGTTCATCATGACCACAGTTCATCTCATTTAATCTGATCTAAAACATACCTGAAATAGAAAAATATACTCGACTACAAATATCATTCCAAACAATGCTTTGTAGCACAGATATTTGACACCGATTCATATTAAGTGTGTAGAATTTTAAGAGAAGAATCAGCTGACTTTTCTCTATGTCTTTCTAATATATAAACTTTAAATCTAATTTCAGTGTTAAATGTGTAGAACTGGGGATAAAAACTAAGAGCTAAAAGAACAAGATAAATACTTCCTTTATATAATAAGGTAAAGCCAAATATAACTGTGTTAAATATTTAACACTTACTTAACATAAACATATAACATAATGGGTTACATTAATGAATACATTTTATTAAATGTTCAGATATAATTTTGTTTAGTTACTCTTCATTCTCAGATATATATGTGGACAGTTATAAAATTCTTTACTATGGACTCCCCCACATACTTCTTAATGTCCTTATAGAACTATCACAGTCTAAAAGTTATGTGGACCATCAAATAGGATACGTGTCCTTATGCTTCAGAGCACTTACCTTGAATGAAAGCTGGAAAATATCTCCTGCATGTATAATTATTGCCATTACTATGTATATACCATGTAATTATTTCAAGCACTTCTATAATACACATAAATATATGCATATGAAATATGTCTCCATGCATATGGAAGTGTTTACAACACAGGTCAAACATTTTTGTATCAGAGAATAATACAAACTGCATATATATTATGATTTAGTTGAAAAAGTAATAATTGATACAGCATATACCATTCTTATTCATCATTTTAAAATTAAGAGGCTATCTGAAAGCAACTGTGATGTTATAATGTGAATCCTTTAATGAGCCCTAGAATTAACTTACCACTTACTTTTAGACATGGTAATTAATGTATATGGGTGGGAGGTATATACTCATATTTTAGAGTAATATAAAATTAAAGGGGAAAAAATGTAAACTCCTAAACATATATCAGAGTTAACATACAGTTTATTCCTGGAGGACATAATTCTGGTACACATTCGACATTTATTTTATATAGGCATATTTTGGAGCAAGACAATAGGGAGTGAACCACAACAACATAAGGACTAGGTCAAATAACTGATATAGTTAAATTCTGCCCAAAACAATAAACCTTTGCAGAGAAAAACTTTAAATAGACTGAGAGAAAGATGCAGGACAAGTATGGCAGAATGCATGAGCTGGGGTGGAGTGGGGGAACGGAAAGGGGAGTATGCTAATTGAACTAAAAATGATGTCTAAAATACATAAAACATCAATAAAATAATATTTTAAAAAAGAAGAGGCAGGTCCAGGTAAATAAAGGTGTCTGAATGTCCCATTCAGTAGCCACTGCTTCATTCTTTAAAGTTGACTGTACAAATTTCAATCAGAGAAATGAGTTTCTAGTGGAGCCAAAATACACATCGTCTGAATTAGTTATTAATCACTGATTCCAAATAAAGAAACAATTGTGCTTATATGCATTTCAGATCCTATTAGTTAACCTAAATTAATCTTTTTCCATAAATATTCCTAATTTGGATACGAAGTGGATATTGCAAGCCCAGGGACATGTGCATGCTAAGCATCATTACCCTACTAAGGGACATAATCCTGCTGTAATAACTAAACTTTTTATTAATAATATAATAATGGTCTCAATCCTTAATGTCCAATGACTTCTTACTTTTATATTTTTTGGTGCTTCCAAACAAGAGACCTGAAATGGTGAATAAACTCTTAACATATACTACAGTCAATTATAACAGGTTTAATAATATTGAGTAAAGGTATATAATTAAGGTCAGATTTAATTTAAAATGGCGAGTATACATATGTCATAAACTTATAAATTGTTAAGACCTATAACAATAAGAACTCCGTGTTGTCATGCGGCAAGCACACTGGGCACACACCGTTCTTGAACAATGCTCCAGTCTCTCAAAAGCCTTTCATTCTCTCTTCGGAGGTGCTCATTTTTGGCTTCATTTTCTGCGATGCTGTCCAAGCAGTAGCCAATGAGTTCTCTTATGACTTCAGCTGGATTTGCAACTTCATCTACTTTGAGAGAACCAAGTCTAAACTAAAATAAAAGGAAAACATGATTCTTTTGGCCATAATAGTAAGATTGAACAGTCCACTTTTCGACACACTTTCAATTGCAGGGAATAATGAATAAGACTGAAATACAGGAGATTTACTGTATATAATAGAGAGAATAAAAACTGGGCTACTTTCTATTTTCTAGCTGCACTTATTACATGAATCAGTAAATAGCCTAAAAGTAATTTCTTTCAATTCCTAACAGAAAACAAAACAACATTCATCTGATTAGATTTATTAAACCATAAGTTTCCAAAAACCTGTTTATGTCTGTTAGGTCAGTCTGCTCAGAGTAAGGCAGCAAGTTATGCATGAAGGTGTTGAACTAAAAGACAAATGGATGCATTTATGTTACAATTATTGTAATAACTGGTATATAAGCTACTACTGAAGAAATATCAAAATTTTGGTAATAGTCAAAAAGAGTTTTGAGAAACAGATAAACTGGGAAAACTACAAAATAATTATTTTTATATAAAACTATAATTTGTTACTAACACTGAGTGTCAAATGAACACTTTTACAAAAAGCAAGGATAAAAATAATTTGAGGAAACTTCAAAAGATATAATTCATGTTACAATTATGGTATTTTGAAAGAGACACACATATTATTTGGTTAACAAGAATAATGGAGTACTAGAATGCAGAGATGGCTCAGCTGTTAGGAACACTTACTCTTATTCCAAAGGACTCAGGTTCAATACCCAGTACCGAAAAAGAGGCTAACAGCCTTCTATAAATCCGATTTTAGTGGCTCTGACACCTTCTTCTGGCTTTTGGGGATACTGCATGTCTATGGTGCACTTACATACATGCAGACAAAACAGTCAAAAACATTAAATAAAATAAAATAAAATGTTAGAAAAAGAATAATGGTATGCAATTATAATTATTTTAAGAGTAAAATAATTATTAGAAAAATAATTTTCCTATAGCTATCACATCTTGTTAATTATAAGTCCAAAAGAGCAAAAATAAAAATTTATATACTCTTTGAAAAAAAGTCAAATGTCTGAAGGTTTTGCTATCAGATTATACTTCTAGATTACTAGATTCTGCTCTGCCATTTCTTTAATAAGAACATTTCCAGAATGTCTCATTTTCAGGTTGGGAATTCTGAGACAAACATCTATCCTGCAGTTTACAGATCAGAGAAATGAACTAGTCACTAAAATAGAAATCAACTGCTTATAAGCAAACTGGCCATTGACTAGTAGTTTGTGGCTTCCTTAGATATTTACTAAGAATTGCCTAGAGTGGTGGTATATGCCTTTAATCCCAGCATTCTGCAGGCAGTGGCAGGCAGATCCCTATGAGTTCAAGGGCATCCAGGTCTGTATAGTGAGTTCTGGGAAGCTAGGGCTACAGAGAAACTCTGTCTAGAAAAGACAAAAAAAAAAAAAAAAAAAAAAAAAAAAGAAATTTACTAATAATGTCAGTTATTTTCCTTCATTTAGTATAACTTGGATATAAAACACTGAAAAGTAATTTTTTCTAGATAAATCTTTCCTAACGAGAATATTCGTTATAAAATATGGACATTGTTCAACATTATAGAAACTATGGGGGCTGGAGAGGTGGCCTAGCAGTTAAGAGCGCCGACCGCTCTTGCAGAGGACCCGGGTTTGATCCCCAGCACCCACATGGCGGCTGAGAACCGTCTGAAACTCCAATTCCAGGAGAACTCCAGCTCCAGGGGAATCCGACGCCCACTTCTGACCTCCGCAGCATTGCATGACACGGGTGCACAGACTTGCATGCAGACAGTACATTTGTACACATACAGAAATAAATAAAAAATTTAAAAAAAAAAGAAACTATGACAAAAGGCTTGACCCTAGTGATGATTCTTAGATGTTGAGAAATACCTTTCATACTCAAAGAAAAAGTAAAAGCAGTATTGGGATGGTTAATTTTAATTGTCAACTAACACAAGCTAGAAACACTCAGTAGGAGTCTCACCGAGGGACTGTCTAGACCAGGTAACTTATGAACTTGTCTGGATGGGGGGTCATCTTAAGTTCATTGAGATGTGAAAACTCACCCATGTGGATGACACCTCTCCCTTATCAGTGGGTTCTGGAGAGGATAAGAATGGATAAAGACAGTTGAGCAAAGCATGCATACATTCTTTGCTCTCTGTACCTGAAGGTAGATGCAGTGTGATCCTCTGGAGCTTCAGTCACTATGACTTCCCCACTACAGTTTTGCTCTCTGTACCTGAAGGTGGATGCAGTGTGATCCCTCGAGCTTCTGTCACTCTGACCTCCCCACTACAATTGACTAGAACCTGGAACTGCGAGTTGAAATAAACCCTTTTTCCTGCGAATAGCTATTGTTGTTTTTGTCAAGGTATTTTGTCATAACAACAGGAAATGAAACTAAAACAAATATTTATAGGATTTGACATTACAAACATGTTTAGAGGATTAAATATTGCTTTTCTAATCACTAAGAAATATGTCTCTATATAACTCTTTTTTGTTGTTTTTTTTCTGGTCTTTTCGAGACAGGGTCTCCCTGTAGCCCCAGCTGACCTGGAACTCACTCTGTAGACCAGGCTGGCCTTGAACTCTATATAACTCTTTTTTTTTTTAAGCATAAGCTGTCCATTATATCTGAATAATCTAGGAGATTTATCTTAGACAAATAAACTATAATGAGGAATCCTACTGCACAGGGGCTTAGTCAAATAAATGGGTTTTCTTACAATACTTGGATTTAGAAAGAGTGCGTAGGGATGTCTATTACTGGCCTATGTCACACTTCATGTCTCTAGTTCTCCAGACCCTCTTCTGGAACTAGTCATACTCATGCAGTAGCATCTCCTGGGACTCATCCCTTGATACACTTCCCTGTTATGCACAGAGTGTATTAGGGTTACACACGAGCACAGCTTCCACTCTTATTTACAAGCTTAGAACAATTAAATTGAGATTTCTAGGTGGAGCCTTTCATAAAGCCCAGATTTACATATGTTTGACTGTATTTTGGATTGATGCCATCAGTTATACTAGAGAAGCCTCAACTTTCAGTTGGCAAATTTAACTCACTGTCCATCTGTCCTACTCACTAACAAACTAGCTCCACCCTGCCTTTTTGTCTTTCATTCTGTTGACATGGGTGATTTGGTAAGGACAGCATTACAGTACTTCCAGATTTTGTAGCATGCTAGAACATGGAAAAGAATAAGGCCAACTGACCCTAATAGTACTCTGACTTGTGCATGGTGAAATATAATGCATTAATTCACTTATCAGAATTTTGAACATGGACTAAGTGCTAGGCATTAGAGATCACTAAAGCAAGAAAATCAATATGTCAACTCTATTGAAGCTTATTTTTTAATGCAAGGATAAGACAATGCATAGTGATCAAATGATACTTTTATACTATTGAATATGTGGTGAAAATAAAATGTACAGTGATACTTCACAGAAGACAAAAGAATTTTACATTTACTAGAGAGGAAACAAATCCTTGCTAAATAAATGATACAGAAACAAAGACACAAATTAATTGCTATGGACAGAAGCTATCGGCAGAAGAAAACAAAAATTAGCCTATAGTGACAAGTTCTAGAATGAAACGTCTAGAAGAGAGTAGAACAGCAGGTGATGAAGCTGAGAGAGCAAACAGGTCCCAGCCCGTTTAGGACTTTAGAGGCTACAGCAAGAAATTCAAAATTTATCAAAATTACTAGAAGACTTGGGAAGAAAAATAACTGTGCACCCCCCCCAAAAAAAATCACTTAGTTTTGTCAAAAAGGCCAGAAATTACCCCTGCTTCCAACATCCCTGTGTTTCCCTCACCTTGACTTCAGGCAAGCCTAGGACTTACTTTTAACAAGAGTGTATGGCATAGACAGTGTGGATCACACCCATGGTTAAGTTACAGGAGGCTGGTATATCTGCCTTACAAACACACATCTCCGCCGGGCGTGGTGGCACACACCTTTAATCCTAGCTCTTGGGAGGCAGAGGCAGGTGGATCTTTGTGGGTTCAAGGCCAGCCTGGTCTACAGAGTGAGTTCCAGGACAGCTGGAGCTACAGGGAGACCCTGTCTATAAAAGACAAAACAAAACAAAACAAAACAAAACAAAACAAAACAAAAAACCACACACACGCATCTCCTTAATGACAACAGGGAAGCTAGCATCCATGTAGTAGAAGCTCAGGAGGCAAGAAAATGACAGTAGCCATTACAAACAAACCACTTAGAAACGGAGGAAGCCTCTGACTAACTGTAGGTAACTAGAGTTTTTAAGAGAATAGAGCCAAGGAGATTGGGAGTTTCTGCCTGCCATGCATAGAGGCAGCTGTCCACTGCCAGACCAGCTCAGGTGCATCAGCCAGGTGGATTTTGGGAGATTGGGAGATACTGCCTGTTGTGCATAGAGGTGGCTGGCTTCTGCCAGACCAGCTCAAGCACAGGGTAACCACACACACACAACTGGAATTCCAGAGGGAGTGTCCAGTAAAGCTTACAACCAAACTAGAGGAACTGGCTGGCAGCAGAGAGAGTACAGTGCTCAGAGGGTGTCATCTAGGGTGTTACCTACCCAGTTCTTGCAGAAAAGAAAGAGTGAGCTATGCCTTCCCATATACAACCAAACTGAAAGACTGAAATTTAGACAAGTCAATACTCCATAAACAAGGAGAATAAAATGAAGGCATATGAAGGAATCAAGGAAAGCAATCCTTCAACACAGTGAACAGGTATTTAAGATTCACATTGGAATAAAAGCAAAAGGAAACCCACATGCCAAGAGCACAACAAACGAACAATATGGGAAAACTGCAGAATAATTCCACACTAAACTCCACCAAGCCCCAGAAGGATTCCCAAAATTGGACTTCACTTGAGGTAGCCCAGGACACAGATCAAAGAATAACAATCTCAGATATATTCAAAGAAATCATAGAACTAAATAAAACAGGAGAGAGAATGAAAAACTCAGAAAAGACCTAGAGGGAGACAATGACAAGCTTCTGAAAGAACAAAAAGGAGAAAATTATTAACTCCAGAAAGAGAGGAAAAAAAATGACAAACTCTGGAAGGAAATGGAAACACTGAAAAGATCCCACACTGAAATGAAAAAGGAAACCAACCAGCGAAGCAAGGAGCTACAAGAAGAGATTGAGAAGCTCCAAAAGGAAGTGGAAATACAAAAAAAAAAAAAAAGGG